>CM021100.1:786021479-786486333 GCA_007115665.2 Sequoiadendron giganteum | reverse complement strand
AAGTTCACCAGCAACAATACAACAAAGAGAAGAGTTGTTTGGGAGCCTTCATAAAGAGGATCGTATGCCTTCTCAAGTACAGGTAAATCATGAACATCATCAAAGTCATCTTGATCAACATGATCAGATGTGCCACTACATGTGTCATGGATCAATGTATTTGTACCATCATCTTCAATTGTGTTTTCTGGTGCATGGTCATGTTCTTCCATATGATCATTAGCTTCATCTTCGATATTCACAGCTCCATGTTCCTCCACTTGCAAAACCACATTCTCTGGGCTGTGATAATTCATATCATGTGCCCTAGGGCGCCCTACCTTTATAATAATGACAGACACAAATAAACCATGATCATGATCAATTGATTTTTTATATATATATCAAATGTTAAAACAATATAAACATTTACAAATTCAATCAATATAAACACATATAATGAACAACTTACCAATGGATGATAATCATGCCCCCCTTCAACATGATCATGCTGCCTACAATGTTTCTCAATTGTTGTGATTAAAAGTCTTCTCGTCTTTAAGCCCTTGAAATTATTGCAAGGACAATAACATTTCCCATCACCCTTTCTTTTCAATATAGCCCACAATCTAACAACTGTCTCTTCATTTTGTTCTGGACTAATATTATTTGACATGATTTTTCTTTACCAAGCTTGAATATTTAGATCTTCAAAAAATATCCAACTCACACGCACTCCAATAATTTTTAATCGTACACAAGTAACAAAATATAATAATTATGATATTTTACACCAAAAAAAATCGGCATACAACCACCCTTGTAAAAGAGAAGATAGTCTGAAGTTAATGACCCCAAAAAACACTTTCAAATGCTAATTTTAGAAATTATTAAATTCTGATTTTACAATGATTTCCAACTGTTATACTCCTAAAATCAGAATATTGAACTTGCACAACAAAATCTGGAAATGAAATTCTCAAAATGCAGCTAATAGGCCTCAACAATTAAGGCCTACTCAAGACTTTGTGAAGTCACTACAAGTTTTCCAGGCCTTACCTGATGATTTGATTAAGAGGATTAAAGAGTTGGTAAAGAGTTTTGATAACTGGAGTGGCACATCTTTACTAGATATTGTAGATGCCCAAGGAAATGTTAGATCATTGCAGCAATGGTAGGACAGGGTAGATGAAATCATTAACACTAGCACATTTTTGGAATCTTTTGAAAGGGAGGCGAATCAAGTAGCAGTAAAGTATACAACTTATAGTGTAAAGGTAAATTAGGTGGTAAATTTTAATTGGAAAACGGATGAAGAATATCAAGGATGGGTAGAAAAGTACTTAATTGAACAAGAATAGGACAAAGTCTACAACCGGTAGTTAACAGCTCAGCGGTTATGGTTATAACAAATTTTGGCTATGTCTTGGTGGTAGTTTTGGTGCAAGTTTTCAAAGTTTGGAAAATGCAACAGTTATTCTCCAGTGGATGGGATGAACAAGAAGATTCTCTAGAGACTCAGCTGTTGTAACCAATTTTTGAAATATTATAAGGCGGTCCAAGTGACCACTGACAGGTGTATTTCTGGTTCGATGCTTGTTGCTCCTTCATTTTCCCTATAAGAAGGATTTTAGGACCAAAATTATGGCCGGTTAGCAAGTTAGATATCTTTAGGTCAAGTCTAACTGAAATTGCAGAGCGAATTTGTAAAGAGCCTAATATTATAGTGAAGATACTATTCTTAGGTTTGGTGATGTGAGTGTTCCAAGGCTTGCTTGCACTACAACTAAGAGACCCAGCTTGTCTCTTCTAGGAACCTAGTCTCCTCTAGGTCCTGATTGGCTTAGATGATTAACTAAGTCCAATTCTAACTCTTCTCTAAGAGTTCTATCCTTTGTGCTTCACCTTGGAGGACTAACACCATTTGACAAGTTCAATTTCTCTTCCTCACCTAGAAAGTTCTAAGTGCTAACTTCTCACAAACGTCATTATTCATTGTAGGGGTGCCCATCCTATTGAAAACATTCATAACCTTGCATATTTGAACCATTTTAGAAGGTTCTTCAACCCTATCCTTACCGGGTTCAAGGTTTCACCATTTGAGACCTTAAACATGCCTATTCCTTGTAGCCTTTACCAGTTATGTTTTGTCAATTCTTGCTAAATTTTTCCAAAGACCCTACAAAACTAAAGGCAGATTTGGATACTCATTTGGAAGTTTTAAAAGGTTCAATGGGGTTTAGGGCCTGACAACCTCCATACACTAGTTTCCTACAACTTAGGACAATAGGGCTAAAAGGCCTAATTTCTAGGACTGACTGTAATCTTACTTGGAACCTGCTGAAACCATAAACTAAATGATTGACATGACCTCAGTCCACCTAGTATGATGAGCTATGATGAAACCCTACTTGAACCTCTACCTGTTTCGTACAGTACCTCTTTACCCTGCAAGAAATCTTCAAAGACATTCCTAGACCTCTAACCGGGCTTTGTCTGCTCGCCTAGAGACTAGTGATAAAAAGAGCTCTCCACTCTTTCATGCTTCCTAATCCTAAATCTATATACACTAATGAATCCCCTAAAATTTCCACCTGTCCTTAGGTGTTTCCCAAGGCTAGATTTCATGGGGGAGCCATGAAAGCATCGACTGGTCAAGACTGGACCAGTAAGAACTTAAAACCAAAACAATTTGCCTAACACCAAATATCCTACTCTAAACAACTTGCTTATCAAATGAAAAAGACTAAGATAATCCTATAGAACACTAAACAAATACTAAACTCGGTCTCTCAATCCATTAAGCATCTCTGTCATCACAAAAGTTCGGGTTGTTCTTGAAAACATTGTTGCAGAGCTCTCTATTTTACTTTCAAAAACTAATTACCAATTACATCATGTCATGAGATTCGAGTCTTGGGTCATAATAGATGCCATCCCCATGATTCTAGGGCCTATTGGCTGATCTCCCACTTCCTATTCTCAAGGGAATCCAAAGGTAACAGAGTTGCATGCCCATGCTAACTTCTTTACAACATTTGGCATCTTTCTCTATGCCTTGATCCTATTTCTTAGGACCACTATTCCCTCTAGATTCTGAGGAACCAACTCATTTAATGGCCTTAAGGCATCTTTACAACAACCACTAAGTGTTTAGAACATCTTTAAGACTCTAATCTTCCATAGATAACTAACATTAAGAAAACTTAAATTACTAACACTGGCTATTTGTGTGACCTTAGTCCTAATGACTAACTCACCTAGCCCACAAAAGTAATGGCCTTCTAAGGTTTGAAAACAAACTAACATCTTGGCTTGGCTAGAGTCAAGTACAAGCCAAAATAACAAACATGGAGGTTAGCCTAGGTGTGCTCCTACACCATTTGGTGTCATTCTATTGTAGGTTTTAGTTTCATGGGTACTTAATTTTCAAGATAGTACTAGCATCTGAATGAAAATTACTCATTTCAAGGTCATGTATCTCCATTGTATGAATATATTATTATCTTGAATAAAATGATCAAGGGTTATTCTGTTCATCTCACTATTATGGTGTGTGATTCTCATTTTGGCTTTAATTCAAGGAATTAATTAAAATGCTTGAGTGAGATTATAGGTGACTATGTTCATATAAGGATTTGATAAGTAGTATTGGGTTAGAATATAGATTGATGGTATTGTAAGGTAGTATTATCTAAGATTTTATATGCTATGTGTCTAGAAGATAAACTTGGTTACAGTAAAAAAACAACCAACACCTTTGATATTATCTAGCTATGGCTCCCAAATCTATTGCAAATTGATCATTAGGGTTAAAATTGAAACCTTGCAAATATAATCTTTGTCCAAATGCATCAAGAATTTTCCATCAGTTATAAACAATTTCCTTATAAAGAATTTGTGAAGCCAGGTCTAAATTCTGGAAATGAAATTCTAAAAATGCATAAGACTATAAATGAAATCTGATGAGATGTTGCTTTCAAATATGATTTTCAAACCTAGAAGTACAAATCTAACTTCACAAATGAATTCTGGAAAAAGACAATGACTTCCCTCAACTTGGCGATATCTTCTTGAGTTTCTTCTGATTTTCCCCAAGAAAACCGTCGAGCAAAACACTGTCGCAATAAATAGTCGAGCTCATTTCAATTTATGCCCGCCACAATTTAACTTTGTAGGACCGCCCTAATTTTGGTGAAAGATCTTCGTCGAAACCTACACAAAACAACGGCTCGTCGAAATTCCGATGAATGTCGAGGTAAAAATTAAAAAAAAAATGGAAATTCGCACAAGTGCCTGACGATACATTTGATTATATAGGTTTCGTCGGAAGGTTTCGTCGGAAATTGGGGTCAAATGAGTTAGTGTTCTCTGCAACCTTCTCTTTCAAAAACTAATACTAGATTGAGATATGTTTTTTCCTTGAGTGCAACACCAAATTCTTTGAAATGCTAATAACACTTGTATTGTCACAAAATATAGAAAATGGTTCATCATATACAACTCTGATATCCTTCAAGGTTTTATTCATCCACAACACCTATGTGTAGCAAGATGCTGCTACAATATATTTTTCTTTCACAGTAGATAAACACACTGAATCTTGCTTCTTGCTTAGCCAAGACACCAATATGCATCTATACACAACAACAAAACAGGAAATTAGCACTGACTTTTGCACTGGAATTTAGTGTATTTGAGTGCATGAATTGAACAATTTGGCTGGCACCCAACTCGATGCAAATAGCCATGGTCATCTCGACGCCGGATTTAGCGCCGCATTTTGTGCCAGATTTAGCACCGGATTTAGTGTCGAATTTAGTGTGGAGACATCATAGCATCTTTGTTGGTGCCTAAAATTGCGCTGGCTAGTAATGTTGGAAATTACATCAAAATGGGCGCCCAATTTGGCTTTTGATTTTACTTCCATGTCTACTCCCATTTTTTCTTCTAGTTTTGCTTCCAATTTTTCTTTCAGTTTTGCCTCCAGGTTTGCTTCCAATTTTGCTTCTAGTTTTCCTTCCAGTTTTGCTTCTGGGTTTTCTTCCGAGTTTGCTTCCAGTTTTTCTTCTAGTTTTTCTTCCAAGTTTGCTTCCAGTTTTGCTTCCAATTTTTCTTCCATGTTTGCTTCCGATTTTTCTTCCAAGTTTGCTTCTAGTTTTGCTTCCAGTTTTGCTTCCGATTTTTCTTCTTATTTTTCTTCCAGTTTTTCTTTGAGGTTTGCTAAATTGGTTTTGCTTCCAATTTTGATTTCAATATTGCTTCTAGTTTGGCTTCCATTGTTGCTTCCTTTTTTGCTTCTAAAAATGCTTCTTTTTTTGCTTCCATTTATTAAATTAATATGTTATATTTCAATTTGATTAGTTAAATATATCGTGCCTCTTAAATAACTCATATGATTATAGAGTAAGTAATTTAATTATTTAACTCATATGATTAAATAACAATATAATTATTGTAATACGATCATCATCTATAATTAAAACAAGTGAGTCAAATATTTATAAATTAATTGAATTTGACAACATCCATCCTGAGCAGTAAATTAAAATCATTATACTTAATAAATATCCATTCAAAAATCATCGACCACTTTTAATATATATAAATTGACAAGTCAATACTAATAAGATCATCATCATATATAACTAAAACAACTGAAAGTCAAATATTCTAGTACATCAAAAACATGTCAAAATGATACATGTCAAGCAATCAACATAAGTGAAAATGATACATGTACAAATGATATAAATAAAATTGATAAATTATGTAACTCAAATTTATACAAGTCAAGATGATACATGTCCAAATGATATAGTGTCAAAAATGATACATTTCAATATGATACAACTCAAAAATATAGTACTGTAGGTTGTGAATATGATACACATGATAGCAACCATGAAAAGAGTCATCATAACGATATATCGACAATGATCCATGATGTAGTCTATATGATCATGAATGTCACTAGTTACTATCACCAACTGTATCATCATCATCATTTCCATTACCCTATGTGTCTTCCATATCTACATCATCATCATCATCCTCTGCCATGTGATCTATACCAGTAGAACCAATATTTTGTGGATCTATATCATGTTGAGGATCATCTTGATCTTCTGGAAGACCCGAGTTCTACAAAAAAAAACATTTAAAATGAAAAGTTATTATTTATTTCATGCAATAATTTATTTTTCTGTTATATATCTAATATTACAACATATGAGACAAAACCATAATCATATTACATCATATCAAAGTACACATGCCATATTAAAATTTTAAAAAAGTTACAACTAATACTGGTGAATCAGGAGAAACTTCAGATTTCAAAAACAAAGCCAATTAGGCTAGCAGACTTGTGGATCGGGCCAACATTTGGTGGAAGAGTAAGAAAGATGATTGGAACTCTAGAGGCCCACCATAATGAATTTCGGTATTCAACCATGAGAGTAGAAGAGAGCTGATTTCACGTATCAAAACATTAAGCATGCATTCTTCCAACCAACGGAGAAGGAGATGATTACTTTGCTTCATTAGGCTGGCTGGTGTGTGGATCAGGCCAACATTTGGTGGAAGAGGAAGAAATATGACTAGAACTCTAGAGGCCCACCATAATGGATTTCGATATTTAACCATGAGAGTAGAAGAGAGATGATATCACGTATCAAAACATTAAGCATGCATTCTTCCATCTAGCAGAGAAGGAGATGATTACTTTGCTTCATTAGGATGGCAGATGTGTGGATCAGGCCAACATTTGGTGGAAGAGGAAGAAAGATGATTGGAACTCTGGAGGCCCACCATAATGGATTTCAGTATTCAATCATGAGAGTAGAAGAGAGAGCTGATATCACGTATCAAAAAACTAAGCATGCATTCTTTCAGCCAACGGAGAGGGAGATGATTACTTTGCTTCATTAGGTTGGCAGACATGTGGATTGGGCCAACATTTGGTGGAAGAGGAAGAAAGATGACTAGAACTCTGGAGGCCCACCATAATGGATTTCAGTATTCAACCATGAGAGCAGAAGAGAGAGCTGATATCACTTATCAAAACATTAAGCATGCATTCTTCTAGCCAGCAGAGAAGGAGATGATTACTTTGCTTCATTTTCATTTGCATAACCATATCATGGCATGGGAACAAAGAAGACCAGGGATAACTTTAGTGGTGAATTATCACCAATTGGTGAATTCTAGGAATCTGGCAATTCGAATTTGGCAAATCTACCATATCTGCAAGGTGTTCAAATTGCCAGGAAATCATGGACTATCGGTCCAATGCATGTACATTTGCCAACAGTTGTTTTTCACAAGGCATGTTTAGGCAATAAATTTTCCATAAGAGACTACGCGTTTCCAATGCATCGATCAATATTTTCGCCTAGAATCCCAGGGAGCATGTCAAAGTCACCAACATATTCACCAATACTATTAAAACAACATTAAATGAAGACCCATTTCGCCAATTAAAATTTACAAATAGTTGCTTGTGAAGACCCATTTTGCCAATTAAAATTTATAAATAGTTGCTTATGAGGACCTATTTCGCCTTGAAAATTTCAAGGTATTGTTGTATAAGCACGCGAGATTAGCCAAATTTTTAACATACCATTTCAAAATCCCGTGGAATTCGCCAAATATGGATTGATATAAATACAATTGAAACTGTTATTTGTTCTTACACATTTTGTTTAGTTTTACACATTTTGTTCGGTTCTAAGGTTCTACTTCTCGATTCAGAAATCAGTGAAACCCGAAAACGTATAGTCAAAGGTGAGTGATCATTTCTTGAATCTCCATATTGTTATTAGTTATTAGACTATTAGTTATAATAATAAGATTTCTTTATCTATTTTCCATTCTTGCTTTAGTCTTAAACATAATTTTAAGTAGGGAATGTGATCTATATTCTCTGTTGGTCTGTCCTTAAACAAGAAGACTAATTTTTCCAACTTTTATTCGAAGTGAGATCAATATGTCGAGCAGAAAGGGTAAGACTCCTGAGTAGGCGGGTAATAAAGAGTTTGGGAGGACATCAAAATTCCCAAAATGGGGAGGTACCATACAGTCTTACTTTGGAATTGGCAAAGATTCTAATCCATCAGATCAAGGTGGAGCTACACCATCAACTCTTCCACCAAATATTATTGAAGATGGAGATACATCATCGACTCTTCCATCACAGGAAGGTCAAGGTGAGATTGTCATTGTGTTAAATCAAAATGTATCAAATGAGGATGGCAATACCACAAAAGATGTTCCAAGGGATACCCTGGATAGCCAGAATGAGATAATCGACTTGGATGAGGATGATGTTGGTAGCAAGAAAAGAAAAGGCAAAGAAAAATTGGGGCACGAGTGGGAAATGACAAGGAATTTTCAAATTGGTTGGTTGTCGAAGTACCCATTCCTTGAACCAGTGGAGGTATCAAACGAAAATGATATTGAAAGGGCAACAAAGGTCAGATGTAAGATTTATAGTTGGAAATGTGGAAGATACAAAATGATGCAACTAAAGCTTGACACTATAGAAAAGCATATCGGAAAAGTTTATGAAAAACAAATCATAGAGGGAAAGGAACAATCAATCGTACGATGGAAATCAAAGGAAGAATGTCTTCATGTTAAGTATTCCGCAAATTATGGAGAGCATAACCATAGAATGTTGAATATTAAAAAATGTGAAGGTACACTTGAGGCTCATTTTGGAAAAGCCATGGCAGCAACAAATCTGTCAAAAACTGTTCAGATGAGTGTTGTTTTTCATATATTGTCCAGGGGGCATCCTATGAAAGACTACCCATAACATTTTGATTTATTATCTTATTTGAGTGTTCCCCACTTTCCCTTCTCACATTGGTCAGTAAACGCTGGATGGGAATTGGCGAACTGTCTTGTTGCAGTGGAAAAGCAAGATTTAAAGGAGAAATTAAAAGAGTCAAATTTCATTGCATTATCTTTAGATGAAGTTACTACAGTAGACAATACTTCTTGGGTTTGTATGCATTTGTATACTATAGAACAACATGTTCGCCAAGCTCATCTTCTTTGTGTTCGTAAAATGAAGGAAAATTCAACATCGCAAAATCTATTTGAACTAGTCAAGAAATCTTTGAATGAAATTGCAAGTTTGGATGAGTTGACAATTGCCAAAAAGTTAGTGTGTGTAGGAGTTGATGGAGCTGCAGTGATGCAAGGTGAAAGGAGCGATCTTTGCACAAAGTTACAAACTACTTGTGCACCATACATGCTTGGCATTCACTGCATGGCCCACATAATGAATTTAGCATTTAAAAATGTAAGTAAGTTTCCAACAGTATCAAAAGTTGAAAATCTAGTTCGCGAGATCCATGCACACTTCTGCGGAAGTCCCAAATGTTTCCTTGAATTTCAACATTTTGTTGAGGGAATAACACCTGGAAACAAGCTTCTCAAGGATGTTGATACCAGATGGATCTCCCTGCATGGACCAGTGCAATGAGTTCTTTCAGAATAACAATCCTTGATTGGGTTGATGTACGAGCATTGCAACACAGTAGACAAAGCTCCTGAACTCTTACATAGTTTAAGCGATATAGAGACACTCTTGACTTTAGCTAGTCTTCTCCCCATGCTAGATGAGATGAACAATCTTGTGAAGAAATCCCAAGATAGAGCTATGTATATTTATGAATATGCCAATCTACGTAAACTTACATGCTTGGCCCTCGATCATCTATATCTAGATCTAACACAAGAAGGCACAAATTATTTGATGTGGTGGAAAATTACTGATTTGAATAATCCTGATAATTATTTACAGTTTAATGCAAGCGGGCACTTATGTATTTATGTACGTGGATATGAGATACCAATGTACCATTGTAAGATAGGCACTAGCAGGCGCTCTAGAAAAGAAGTACCTATTAACGAGGAAGATTTTAATGACATTGTTAAATCTATTAGTGATAATTTGAAGGAAATTGCAAAATCTCTTTCCTCAAAGATTTGTGAAAGATTCCCTCGACATGAAATAGTTGAAGCCATGGGTATTGTGTATCCTCAATTTTGGGTAAATCGAGATAACCCAAAATATTTTCATGATCAAGTAAAAATCGTGATTGAATAGTTTTCAGAAAAGGTAACATACAATGAACAAATAATAGAAAGAATTTTATATGAAAAAAAGCTTAGAAAGCAATGTTGGAGTTTTGCAATAGCTATGAGGGACCAGTCTGATTCCATGGGCAAGGAGAAGGCCTTTGAACCGAGATCAATAAAAAAGGTTTGGACAAGCTTAGGTCAGAGTGAAATATTGCATGGTTCGATGTCAGAATATTTCAAACTTTTTGATTTATGTCAAACAATGATATTGGGGTCGGTGGAGGATGAGAGAGTTTTCAGTACATTGGGATTTTTGAAATCAAAGTTAAGAAACAAATTGGACAAGAATTTGGAAAATTGCTTGAGGATGAAAGGAACTACGTATAATGTCAAAAAATTTCCATTTGAAAGGGCACTCACAATCTGGAGGTCCACATGTGAAAGAAGAGGGGCTGGGTTGTGCAACACAAGCTCTCCAATTCTAAGAGCCGTCGGTACTGGTGGTGGTACTAGTGGCAGTGGCAGTGGGCCTGGGATAGCTGAAGATGACAATGATATTGAAATTGACACAAATCAAACAATGAATGTTGATTTTGAGACACAGGCCGAACAAAGTGTAGAGTAGTCTCTGAATCAAGATGACTTTTTTAATTTATCTGAAGATAAGCATCGGTTTGAGGACCTTGACTGCATTTGGGAAATGGAAGAGAATTAGCAGGTTTTAGGTATTTTTACTGCACTTCTTGAATCAGTTTCCATTGTTCCAAAGTCCAAACTATAGTTGATGATATTTATATTCTATTAAATGAAATTTGTGAATCATTGCACTTCAAGTTCATGATATCTTATAATCTTATTTTAGATTGCACTCAAACACTGCATGAATCATATTCCAAATAGTAGTTGATGATTTTTTATATTGTATTCAAATAAATTGTGAATAATTGCACTTCAAGTTCAGGAATCAGGATATTTTATTTAATATTTTATATTGCACTCCAAGTCTCCATGATATTTTATATTATATTGCACTTCATGAATCATATTACGATTTTTAGTCAAAACATAACAAAAGCTAATAGACTAACAGTTCAACATCTATAACTTAGAAATGAACAAAATTAAACCTTGATCATTTTATTAAAAATAATGATATGTTTATACAATGGATAGACATGAGTTCGAAATGAGTAATTTCCATTCAGATGCTAGTACTGTAAAAAAAAATCAAACTCTAATGAGTTTAAAACCTACTATATAATGACTGATGCACTAGCCAACCGCCAAACCTCAAGAAACTTGCATCAAAACTAGCCCAAAACTGTCATCAAGACACAACCAAAATCTGTTATAACTTTGTGGCAAAATAGAACGAAGGAAAATTACTTAACGGTGATCGAATTCAAATCCCAACCGTCAATCCTTCACTTTCATCAGAGCATTGAACGATTGCCTTCAAAAAAGCTGATGTAATCTCCATCTTAGCACGATGGGCCCACCACACTATGCATCGCCAAAGGAATACACATGGCGCTCGCCTGTGATATCACAATCAATAAACACCTCGCATCTTCCGATCACGCGATGGCGGGCAATTGTTGATCTCCATCATCGACAATCGTGTTCATTCATAACAGTCACCGTTGTTGAACATAACCATCGAGCAAATTTTTCATCAAGATTATAACACCTCCGTTGATTTTGAGCACTGCATCTCGCAGCCGCTTTAGTAACCTACCATATAATGTATATCTTTGGGTTGGGTCTTTTCTGATGTTACCTTTTTGAGGGTGGTTTCAAAACAACTTATGTCCCATTGAATCGTCTAGGCCAGGTCCCTTTTAATAAAAATGCTAAATATTTTGCTTGACCTTTTATTTCTCAAGTTTGGGTCGGATCGTGCCTTGTATTTTAGAACAACTTTGAGCCATCGTTTGTCGTTGTCCTAGGCAGTGTCCCCTTCCCCTCTTTTATTTTAAGTAATTGTATTATTTTGCAGGGGTTATTTTTAGTGACCGCCGATCTCCCTACGGTTGATCTTGACCGTTCCCCACGATCTCACGATGACATCACCGTTGGTTGCTTGGTGATTGCAATATAACGGGTGGGTGCCACGTTTCCCAGGTTGCCGATGCTGAAAAGGAGTAAATAAAGTGCTTAATATTTGTAACAGACTTTAGTATGTTATAGAGTGGGTTACTAAACCGGATGTGAGATGCATGTGCTCAAGATCGACGGCGATGTTTTAACCTTGATGAAAAGTTGCTTGACGGATAGGTTTTGGTGCTGCTCACTGTTGTCAATGATCATGATCGCCGATGGAGGGAATCAACAGTTTCCTGCCATTGCGTGATCTTAAAGTGAAGGGTTTTTAGTGATTGCGATATCACGGGTGGATGCCACATGTATTCCTTTGGTGCTATGTATTATGGTGGGCCCTCAATAATGACATGGAGATGTCAGGCTGTCAGCCTTTTGAAGATGGTTGTCTGATCATTGATGATCTAATAGGAATAAGAGATTGACGGTGAGGATTTAAATTTGCATCAAATATGATTTAAGCCATTGGCGTGGCATGCAAGTGAGCTTTAATGGCGGATGAGACATCTGCTGGCCATTTTTCATCGGCTTTAAGTAGTTAATTCCATTCTATCTTAACCACAAAGGCATTCAAATGTTTTCAAAGTGGTCTAGAGCTAGACATTGAGTTTTTCAAGCAATTACAGCGAGATTTGGTTTTCTGCAAGGCGCGAAATCCCATGAGTTACCTTCTATGCCACGGTTTCTATTTGAATGTGTTTTTTGTGGAGGGTTGTATTGTGTTGGTCAGGGGTCTTGTTGATTAAGACTGTAAGGTTACTGGTTCTTTTGAATTGTGGGAAATTGCAAAGTTCTGGTGTAATTTCATTTTGGGTAGCCCTAGTTTGTTCAAGAATTTGATTTTAGGAGAAGCCTTGGTTGTTCGAAATGGCGCCATCAAAGCAACATTCTGGCCATATTGATTATTTGCAAAGGAATTTATACGACGATTTCCTAGATCAATTCCTGCTATCAACGAATGACAAGAAGAGGGGTTTGGTTTTAATGAATGGGAAAGCCTTAGGTGAGGGACTAAGGTGTAAAACCTATAATATTCCAGATGCTAGGGTCCAAATGACTTGCCTAGAAATGTTTAGGAGATGGTATGGGCAGCGAAATGTGCCTCATCCTTTCTATAATGGCTAGAATAACGATATGGGGAAATTAGTTGTACCAAATGTATTTCCTAATATTGACCTACTCAGAGCAGTGGCAGCACGATATGATCCTATTACAAGGATTATCAGGGATAGTGATGGTGGGGTTCTACTGAATATAAATGCAGATGAGATTCGACAGGTTTTCGATTTGAGTGAATATAGCCCTTTCTTAGTCTGGGTAGATTTTGAGGAAATGAAGCAGGAATATGCAAGGTCAAAGCCTCTTTTCAGATCAAAATTGCTTCCTCCTCATTTAGCCAAGGCAGGCAGTTCAAAGATTAACATCAGCCCAACTGATCAGGAGCCTTTCAGGCTGAGCTATTTTGCTAATCACTTCTTGGTAACATTTTATTCACTTTGCCAGATTTTAGGTTTCAACCCTAATACCATGATGCCCATTGCTTATATGTTTATGTGGGCTCAGATTCAGCATCCCAATTTTTCTGTAGTGTACGACTATGCATCTTTTCTTGCTGAAAAGATACATGAGGGTTTGTTGAAGTTGCATATGGGGGACACTGGTACTCCTTTCTTTTGGTACTCCCTATTAATGCATATGTTCCTGTACAAGAATGCCGACTTCTTCTCAGATAAAATGGTGTTGAGGCAAGAAGTGAATGGAGAAAGATTACTAGTACAGGTTTGGAGTGCAGATTTGTCTTGCAACAGGAGAGGTGCTAGCTTTGTGTAGTTTGATAACTATTTTGCTTCCAGACTTAGAGCTAGATTGGTGGTAAATGTGCCAAGGGTCCCTGAGTATTTGCATGATTTCCTCCGACCCAAAGTGAGGAAGCCTCATTTGAAGGTGTGCCACAATTGGGGTGACATCATCTTATACCCCGTAAGCACTATCCAAGGGTTTATGGTTTCCAGGGAGCTCCTCACATTCTCCCATATAATGTACCATCAAGGATGGGATTTTCTAAGGTCATGTGGCAACTAGGTTGCATTCATGAGGATAATTTGACAAGGAAAGGAAAAGGGACTTTGTTCCCTGATTATACTGTTGTTTCTGATTTTGTCTTTTCCAAGGGAGGATGGGTCCACTTTGGAAGATTTTTTGATGATTATCATTTGAAGAGTGGATCTAAGAGGCAACATGACCTCGAGGGATTCTTTTCCCTATTTAGGCAACAAATTATAGGTGGCAAGTTTGCACATGTTTTCAATTTTCCTGAGGATCTAATCAGAAATGAGTTTGATTTGAGCAGGCAAGAATTGAATAAAGAGAAATGGATTGCCTATGAGAAACTACTGGCTATGGTGCATTAAATGGATTCAAAATATGATCCACTGATGGAGCTCACTCCATTTCACAAAAGAATAGATTTATTAATGAATAAATTCAAAGATATCATGAGCACCTTGAAAACCAAGAAAGTCAATTTGGAACTGGACTTGGGAATTCAAAGACCGGAGGTGAGGCCTGAAGAAACAAGGCCAACTTATCAGCCACTAGAGGACATGCCTCTAGACAAGAAGAAGAGAGATGATAGAAGTGATGATGAGGCAGGAGATAAAAGGGGAAAAAAAATAATGCAAGCATCATCACAACCGGGTCAAGGGATTAGGAAACTTGGAGGGATAAGGATTGTGGACCTAGATTCACCATTGAGAAATGATCCTATAGAGTTACTATCAGAGCCAAGCCTAAAGAGGCAACGGGTTGAGGAAACATAAGAGGCTCTGATGGATGAAATAATTATAACTGATCAAGACATGCATGTTGGTATCCCTTCTCCTCCTAGATCAACATAATTGGTGTTAATTGATATGGATATAAAGGGGTAGTGTGTATAGGATGCCAGGATGGAGGCCTGCAAGGCATTCCTGGATGATGATGCCTTTGTGAAGACTCCTATATTCTTGCAGTTAATTTGGAGAATGAAATTACAGGAATATTAGGATAAATGCAAGAGAAGGAGAGAGTCAAGACCTGATAGGTCTAAACAGGAGAATGACGATGAAGTTAAGGCTGAACTAATGGAGGAATTCAAGAGCATTACTCCTAAGGAAGGAAGGAGACTAGTGGCTCAGGCTGGTGTCTTACTTCTGCCTGAATGGGACATAGCTGTTGCTGTAGCATTCAATGCTATCCTAAAGTCAAAGCATCTTATGGAAAATAGTGAGGAAGAGGTTAGGGCCGCTCTGCAAGACTCTGCTTTTAGTGAGGAATATGAAACTTTGGCCATATGGGCATTGGCACCCCAGGGTAGAAAACCAAATGTGGCTGATATTGGCCCAAGTCTAAGGGGAGGGCTCATCATCAAGAGAGATTCTGAAACCTCAACAACAGAAGCCACAAGCTTGACATTGAATGTGGCCAAATTGGCCCAAAAGATAGCTGAAAGGGAGGAAGATGAAAAGAAGATTCTGATGGAGAAATACAACGTAATAATTGGGGAATATAGTAGAATACAACAGAGGAATGTTGAGCTGTAGTTTGAAGTAGATAGACTGAAATATGGGCAGGTAGGAGAATCCTCCAGTGCCCCTGGTATCAGAGCACTACCCACTACTTCAGGGTTAGTTCCCCTTAATATCCCAATCATTTTTACTCCCGGGTCCCCCATTCAGACACTTGCTCTCAGCCCTGCACCAGAGCCAGTTGAAGAGGAAGTTGAGTATTCTGCGGATCCTACCAAGAAGCAAATGTTAAATAAAATCATAGAATTGCAGGCTACCCTAAAGGCAAGTGAGGATGATGCAATTGCTAAACACAATGAGGTGGTTGACACCATTTTGAGGCATCTAAATGAGAAGGTTGATTGTAGGTTGCCATCTGTACATTCTTTGTATTCTTTGTTCTTGGGTGGAATTAAAAACATTAACAAAGATCGGGAAGTAGTTCTGCCTTTGGTTGAGAAGTGGATCCCTCGGGCCACTGATTTAGATGTTATGTTTAAGGCTTCCAGATTTGATGTAGACAACATGCCTCAGTCATTGAAGCCTACTCTAATTTTTGTGAAATCATTGAAGGGATTCCAGGCCCTACCTAATGATTTGAGTAGAAAAATTAGAGAACTGGTAAAGAGTTTTGATGACTAGAATGATACTTTTCTGCCAAATATAATAGATGCACAGGGAAATATTAAGACATTGCAGTAGTGGCAAGATAGGGCATAAGAGGTTATTGATGCACAAATCAAATTGGTTTGTGATGGCCTAGACTATGACTTGCTAGTGAGCAATATGGATAAAATAATTAATACCAGCATATTCTTAGAGTCTTTTGAGAGAGAGGCTAACCAAGTTGTGGTGAAGTACACACCTTACGATACTAGGGTGATCGAGGTGGTGAATTTTAATTGGCCAATAGATGAGGAATACCAGAGATGGGTGGAAAAGTACTTAACTGAAGAGGAGTAAAACAGTGTCTATTACCAGCAACTAATAGCTCAGCGGTTATAGTATAACTGATTATGGTCTATTAATAATTGACCAATGACATGTGTAATTTCTGGCCCGATGCTTGTTTGTTCCTTCGTTTTCTATAAGAAGGATTTCAAGGCCAAAAATAGGGGTTGGCAAGTCAGATATTTTGAGGTCGATTCTAGGTATAGTTGCAGAACAGATTGTAAGAATCAGTATTTTCAATATTAATACAATTTAGGTTTGGGGTTATTCGGTAATGGGGTTTTAGGTCTATGAAGATTTGATGTTTTGCAATAGTACTAGCATTTGAGTTATGATGTTATATTTTGAGCTCATGTCTCTCCTTTGTATAAACATATCATAATTTTGAATAGTATAATCAAGGATTATGGTGTTCATCTCACTGCTCAGTGCTCTGGTGTGTATGTTTTCCATTTTGGCTTTAATTCAAGGAATTAATTAAAATGCTTGGATGGAATCATGGATGGATATGTTTATAAAGGGATTTAGTAAGAAGTATTGGGTTAGGATATGGATTGACACTATTGTAATGCAATATTTCCAGGGATCTTATATGCTATGTATTTGAAAAATTGAATCTGTTGTTAAATTTTAAATGTTTGTGAATTTGACTCCCCAATGGTATATGGCACTGGTTTAAATTGTACGAGTTTGTGAAGTCATGTGTTTGTATGTCTTTACTTAGAGCTTGCTGCAAAATTGCAAATAAAATGACTATCATAAGTTATGAAATAATGTTGTAATCATCCCATGCCCTTGATTGGAATTGGCAATTCCATAGGTAGATTAGGAGACAAACTTTGTTTATGTTAGAAAACACCAAAAAAACCCACCCAAAAAAGGTAACATTCGAATAGATTTTCACCCAAGGTATTACATACGACATTAGGATTTTCATGAAAACCAAAATAAAAACCCCAACCTTAGGTTATTTCCCAAACAATATGACACATTGACAGACCAGGACAAGGTCAAGACAAAGAGGAATTCAGAGAGAAAAATTAGAAGTTCCATCAAGTTCATCAGTAGTTCAAATGATAAAATAAATAATACAGATAATTGAGCATCATCACATTACTAAAGTCTGAATTTGAGCTTTTTAATTGAATTTCACATGAAGGAGTACATATTGGCACTCGCAATGCAAAATCTTGCCAATTCCCAAAGACAAATCTGCACAGAGCTGAGTTGGAACTTGGAAACTCATATTATCAATGGTTGAAAATAAAAAATCAAGTCACTGTATCACCTTTTCTAGCAACTTCCACTCTTCAGGAGGTGGAATTTCCATTTGTTCTAACTGATGTTGTTTGACTTGAAGTTTTGTTAACATTTCATGATTGTAATTAGAAGTGAAACCTATCTTGAATTCTTCAGTCAATTTTGCATTCAAGGTTATCAGTGTTCTGATTGAATTCAAATTAAAATAGTTCACATCTGGGTTTTGAGGAAACTGGTCCAAATCAATCTTCCTTGCACCTTCCATCTTCTTTCTGAAACCATCCTTTCCAATGAATCGCTCATTTGTGTCAAAAGCCTCTGGAAAACCAAGCTCTGTGAAGTTCCTTACCTTTTCATCCACCACCTTCATCTTGTCTACAACCAAATGCAAATATTCCTTTTTTCTAGACACTCTCGAACACTTTTCAATGATAGATGACAACTTCATTGAGGTTTCAATCCGATTAGTAATCCCTTTTGATTTCAGATCATTGTCACTAGCTTTGTAGACTGTTTGTAGAATTTCATTTGTAGATTTCTCTAATTCCAACACCTTTTTGTTGTCCACTAAATATTTGCTGAACTTCTTATAATGTTGTCTGATAGCATCAATCAATTGAAACATGTCACACAAATGATCAAACTTCTGCATTATTTCATCCCAGATCTTTTGTTTCATATGCCTCACCGTATCTCTACAAAATGCAGATAACTTATTTTGAGAAGACTTAATTTCTTCTTTTGCTTCCGTCAGCTCTTTCTCCAATCTTTCAATTGTTTTTCTCTGTTTCTCCAATTTTTGTTCCCACTGTACATTTCCATTCGCAATGCTTACTCTTAAGTTTTTTGAAGTGGATTTTTCCTCATCATATTTCTTGTTTCTCTCATCTAGCCTTCGCTTCAGGTCATTCACTTCTCTCTCATTTGATTTATCCTCTTTGCTTGTTGATGTAGAGGCAGATTTTATTATTCTTTTTTCTAATTCATTGCTCTTGTTATCTGTTGCTTTCCTATTTGCTTTCTCACTTGCTAGGTCTTCCTGTAAATTTTCTATTTGGGTCTACAACCTTTTCTTCTCTCTATCTTGCTTTAGCAATGATGTGTACACCAATTCATTATTATTCTTTGATACATTAATTTTGTCAGCATTTTTCAGGCCAGAAAAATCCAATTGAAAATTGGTTACCTGGTATTCAGATCGATCCATCTGATTTGTTGGTTTGTTTTGAACTATGGGAACAACAATTGTGTACTCCATGATTTCTTTATTTGTGTCAAATGTGGGTAATACCATGGTTGTTGTAGTCTCTGAAGTTATAGCAGGCGCACTCTCCATCAGTTGCTTCTTTTCTTTTTTATTCAAGTCTGATTTCTTTTTAAACTCTTCAATAAAATCATAACCTGGGGAGGCAAGAACAATGGAATGCTTGAATGGCAAAGGAATAGGAGTACTTGTAGTTGCTAATGATGTCGCACCCACACTAACTGGATTTGTGGGAGTTTCTAGAAATAACTCCTTTGTGGTACTGGTGGATCCACTGATAGTGTGACTTGGACCTGTCAAAATCCTTTGCCTCTTTTGATTTCCTTGATCACCTGGTGTTTCTGTGGTATCTTTTTTTTGTTTTCCTCTTAGTATTGTGTGTAATTTGTCATTGTAGCACATGTTGACCACTACTAGTACTACTACCCATACCATCGCCACTAATGGCACTCCCAGTTGCACTAAGCTATCCACCAAGGGCATGTCCTAGTTGTGATTATATCTGACCATGAGGATGAGGATTAGAAGCTCTAACAAATTGATTTTGTCTTGTATCCCCTTGGTCTACTTTTTCACCTCCAAACCCAAGGCCAAATTTATCAACTGGTTTTCTATGCTCAACACTTTGTATTGTCGAAGGGCCTTGTCCTTTGGACCACAAAGGACCACCTTCATAACCAATTTTTTGAAGTATGGCTGCTCCTGTAGTATATGTTGAAGCATATTCTTCTTTTGCGGCCTCACTTTAAATAGGTTTGTAATTGGCATGGCTTTGTTCTTCTTCTTCCATATCAATATCATCATTAGATTCATCACATTCATCAGGATGCTCTATATTCCACAATTTTGCTAAACTCTTCATCTTCTTCATTATCATCATACTCTGCAAGAGCTCTTTCTTCTCCTAGGTCCTTCCTCATAGACCAAAAGGCAGTAATTTTTGATCGTGACCATTTTTTATCTATAACATCCTTCTCTAGAGAACTTGGAATTTTTACTCTACTAGATGGTTTATCACTTTTTTCATAAATTTTTTTGTATGTCCTATTTGTCTTTCGGTGCAATGCCATAATTTCACCTGACAATTGTTCAAAAGGAATACCATTCTCAGTAGCACTTTTATCCATTGTTATTTTGACCTCATCCCAAGAATCCTTGTTTCTCAAGTTTTCAAGCAAGGGCTTACTTTGATGTTGAATTCTATTTGTAGCATTCCTATTGGCCACAATCATTGATTTAATGATGTCACATAGATCATATTGCCAGTGACAAATAGCATCAAATGCAAAATATTTCAAAAGATTATGTGGCATAGTAAATGGTTTTCTTTCGAATGTGAACCCTCCACATGAAAAAGGTAAAGAAGGAAATAAGGTCTTCTTTTGCTGACTAAGAAAGTGTAGTTCATCAGCACTCTGCACCTGCCTTACATATTCCAATGCAAAAACCCTTTCTGTCACATGTATTGGAAGTTTGTATGGCTGTACTCCCGATCCATAAAATCTTAGCACAATATATTCTTCCATTAAGTACCAATCAACCAATTGTATTTATTTTCTTAGTTGCATGTAGTTTCTACATGACATAGGCAATCTAGGCATTGGATTATTTGTAATTAATTGATGCTATGGAGCCAAAAATTAGTCTACAAAATGACTGTAGTTCCTTCGAGAATCATGCATCTTTATCTCAGTGGTCCATTCATATACTAGAGCCATTTTATTTTCCTTTGCATTACTGTAAGGCTGAATCTGAAGCTTGTTGGTCTGAAACATTCCTCTAAATTTGAATAGAAAAAGATAGCACAAGTAGGTTGTGAACCTAAATGTCTTCGTGGAACCTGCTTTAATCATTAAAAATTGTTTCTGCATGGATTCTACAATGTGCTGAGTATAATTATATTTGACATGTTCATCAACATAATGGATATTATATACCATTTCAAGGAGGCTTGCACCCACTTCCAAATTGCTATCTAGATCGAGGCAAAATGCTAGCATGGAAATAGTATCCTGAACCCATGGTTTAAAAAATCCAAATTATAAGGAGGCTTCTGATCACCTTTCAATTTGTTTCTATCCTTAACTATATTATTTAAGAAATCATTTTTCAGCCTTTCTTCCACTGCTTCATAATCACTAGCAAGCTTTTCTAGGTCAATGTGGTGGTTTCCAAATTCTTCGGTTGTAAACCCCAACACTTTTCCAAGTTCTTCTGCATTAATGGATAACAATTCTTCTTGGTTATCTTTATTAACAATTGCACTTTTCTTATCGTCATAATTTTTGGCACAAACCATGATAAATTTTGGGCAAGGGAAAACTTCATGTAACATCATGCGCCCTAATCCAGTTACCCATGGTGCACTGACACTATTAAATTTTGTTTGCTTTGCAGCCTTATTCTGAGATGAAAATCTAAGTTATGAGGTATGCCTACCATAGATTTTAGGATCATAAATATCATGGTACCCATCGGTGAAACCTGGGGTTTTAAGCAATTCTGCATAATGTATTTTTTTATCGGACATTGCTCTAGTGGTACTGGTGGTAGACATGCTTGTAAAAATGTGAAGTTGTGAAATTTGAATTCCCTAATAAGTAATACCTATTAGTCCTCCTTAATTTTAATGAATTTTTGAGTCTCTAAAGTCTAAAACCAAACTTCAAACTTTGACAAAATAAGATTTTAAGAAATGTCAAACAATGAAACGTAGCCGCAGGAATTCTTTCACTTACCCAGATTCTAAGTCTCGACACTTGAAAACTAGAATGGTATTGTTGGAAGTGGAACTGTGGAATCCAAAACAGGGTGGTGCATTGCAATGGCCAATGAGCAATCTAAAAATTGAAGACTTTAAAAATCACTGTACAATTTCAAAGTGCAAAGTGTTTTAAATGCTTTTTTTCTCGTAATTGGAACTTTAAAGTGAATGACACGTCTTAGGAGTTCGGTCTACAAGACTACAAGTTGAAAATTCTTAACCGTTGATCATTCTAAATCTAATGGTTATAGGGTGATTCCGGAGGTTTAAGTTGGGAATCCCATCGCTCTGTGTATTTCATTATGGAATGCAACTGCAACCATACATCAAATGTTCATCCAACGGTTGAAACTTGAAGAATTTATGATATTAACTTTAAAGTTTAAAAATAAACATTAATCACTTGACAGTTGACACTTAGCAGTACAAAGTGCTTTAAATGCTTTGTTTCTCGAAATTGGAACATTAAAGTGAATGACACGTCTTACGTCTACAAGTTGCAAATTCTTCACCGTTGATCTTTCTAAATCTAACGACTATAGGGTGATTCTGAAGGTTTAAATTGGGAAGCCCATCGCTCTGTGCATGTCATTATGGAATGCAACTACAACCATACATCAAATGTTCATCCAACGGTTGAAACTTGAGTAATTTATTATATTAACTTTAAAAATAAACATTAATCACTTGACAGTTGATAGTAGGCTTGGAATTTGATGGTCTATTAAATATTTGACTGTTTTTTCAATTTTAGACCGTATATTGTAGCTATAAAATTTATTAGACCGTATAGTTTAACTTGCTATATTTTTATTAAACCATAAAAAAATATTATATAGTATTTTAATTTAGAATATATATCATTTTATAATTTTTATTATAAAAAGAGAATAGAATATAACTTTTTTGAATATTTTTAATATGAATTTAGAAACTTTTGACTTTTTTATAATATTAATAGCTATCATTTTTTATATTAATATATGTGATTTATAATATTATTATAAAAATATATACTAATTTAGAATCTTTTCAAAATAAAACATAATTATTTTTAATTTTTAGAATATATTTAACAAGATTTATTTTTAATATGATTTTAGAAACTTTTGTTAATTGTTAATTATAACAGTAGATTTTTATATTTATCACTAATAATTATCATTGTTTTCTAATTTTTCAAGATCTTCCATTAATAAAAGATTTTATATAAAAATTCGTAAATTAAACAATTTTTTTTATAGGCATTTAAATGACCAAACCGTCATAAATTTTTTATATTGATTGTTTGCTATTGTCATAATCTTAAGTTTTAACCGTTGATCTTTCTAAATCTAATGGTTATAGGGTAATTCCGGAGGTTTAAATTGGGAAGGCCATCGCTCTCTTCATTTCATTATGGAATGTAACTACAACCATACATCAAATGTTCATCCAACGGTTGAACTTGAAACTTGAGTAACCATGAATTCTCAAGTGCATATTGCATAGAGTATATTACTTAATTTCTAAAAAGAAAAAAAACTGATTTGAATATATTAAATTATTAATAGACACTGAAGTTTCGAACTCAGAAAACAACTCTTTACGCTTAAACGTAAATGAATAACGAAGATTCAAGAATAACACAACACAACCATTTATTTTATTGCAACTGAATTTCAATGTCACATTATTACATATCTTTTTACAGACGAGTAGCACTGTAGCTCCTATTTTGTATAAATAACAATTGCTAGTGTGTCACTTTAGTACTTTACATAAACAAAATTTAATAATTTATTCCAAGTTGTTGCTCGTTACAATGGATTACAAATTGATTGCAATTTCCAAGCTTTGTTGCTGAAAACCTAATACACATCTATCTCTAAAAGTAAATGTGGCTCTAAAAATAAATTCATGATTCCAAACTTTTGCTGGTGGATTTGCCAACCATGCTGGGCAAAGGGGGTTCCGATCACTCCTGGGGAAATGGGAGCCATGAAGATACAAAATGTACTTATCCCCTTCGATAACCAGAGTCGTACAAAAGATGAAAAACAAATGTCTCTTTGAAAATAAATGCATGGGGCTTGCCTGGCCAACCATGCTGGGGAAATGGGAGATGTTAGAATACATAAGGAGAAACAAATTTACTCCCAACTTTTACCTGTAGCCTCTATGCATTTGGATAGAAATTATCTCCATCAGAGCTCCTCATCCTAGTTCAAAACCCATCTGAAAATTCAGGTTAACCAAATCAACTTCTTTCCAATTCCACCCATTCTGAACTTGAAGGAAATTCGTCTTTTACTGATTACTCTGTAACTACATAATTGTAGGTAGGAGAATTTATAGTATCCCTAATACTGCATCATCTTCTTCATGAATCCTTATTAACCCTAGAAAATAAAAAACCCTTATGGCACTATCTACTAATCACTGAATCACGAATACTATCCCTATTTATGGGCCACTAGTGCTGCTACTAGCCTGTATAATTAAAATTTCTAATTTGATTGACGTCTTGCTACGTGCCAAATTGAACTCTACCTCAAGTTGAAAAGCTGTCAAAATCACTCATTCAAATGATATGAAATCATTACAAATCTTGTTTCATTAAAGCTATGAGTTGTCCAAGAAATTGCTTCATATGTTCATATCACATATGGCATTAATTTCCGCCACTGCCACTGCCAACCACACTTTCTTCAAAAAGATTGAGAATTTAAATGAAATGAAATGTACAACATCGAGATTCGAGGCATTGAAAAGAGTGAATGAGCGATGAATTAATCTGAACACAAAGTCTCAGAGATGAAAAAATAAGCATTCTGAATTTGACCTAACACTAATAGATAAACATTGAACAATTATCATGAAGAAACACAATTCATTCATAATTAAAAGGAAGCATTGATAAATACAAAGATTTAGAAATATATTATTTTATCTCTCTAATGTCAAAAATGTGGTTTCACAGACTTGTCACCCCACACCCTATATAATCAAAATTCAAAAAGTGCTCAAAAGTTGAAACTACGCCCCCTTATCATTATGTGTCACAAATTCACAATTCACTAAAGGATTCGTGTATGTTGTTAAATAGCTGGAGGTTCCAGGACTCTATATAGTTCCAACTACATTTCCATAAATAAATTATGAAATTCAGTGCGTTCTCCTTCTTCTTCTAAAATAAAAATTACCCTGTTGTACTCGGCATAGCTGGTTTTCTCTTTCCACGCCACTGAACGTAGCGGGAAATGATGTCGAGTTGCTCTTCTTCAGGCCAATTCAAATTTGGTTGCATGAAGGGCACAATTTCATCTTCCCATACCCTAATATCGGCTAGAAGTACCATTTTGAGGAAACTCTGAGTATGGAGTTCAAAATGCTGCCACCTTTCCTCGTATGCAGGCTCACTTAACTTTACCAGCAGGAAGTGACAATCTGCTACTAAATCCATTTCTCCAAACTCCTTAATACCTTATTTAAGATCTATCCTTTCAGAGGATTTAAAAGATTACGTTAAATCTATCTAGTTGGTGTTTGAGAAGACATCCCTTAATGGCATCTTACAATTCATTAAATGAGTTGTCACTTCGAAAGTTGTGCATCCCACCGAGGTCACCCAATCGCTGAGAAACATAACTTTATAACCATTTTTACGGTAATCAAATCTCAACCATTGATTTCTAGAAATCTAACAGTTCTAGTGATATTCCGGAGGTTTCAAATCGCAAGTCTAGTGCTTTAGAGATTTACTTCCGGAATGCAACTACAGTTGTCCATCGAACGACCCATATGATTTTTATCTCGCCACTGGATTATTTTATTATTTTGAGATTCATTTTAATTCGCCAATGAAAATATACTTTTTGCTTTGAGAAAAGGTTTTAATCGCCAATGGAAAAAAAATTCTAGTTTGAAAAATGGGTTTATTCACCAATGAAAAATATTTTATTTGATTTAAAAAAATTGCAATTCGCCACAGTTTTCCATAGACTTCTAGGGATTATAAAAGATTCGCCAATGGGGATTATTTTTTTTTCTCAAAAAATGAAAAAAATCACCAATAAAATTAATATTTTTCATCGAGAAGTATATAGGATTCGCAAGGATTTTACACCTGCACTGAGGGGGGGGTTTCTTAAAGTTATCCCTGAAGAAGACCAAGGATGCCTAGTTTTATGTGGAGGTAATGGATGTGGTCCAAACTTTAGGAGGGGCAAGAAGGTCAATGTATGATCTTGATGAAATTGAGGAAGAACAACAAGAGAGGGACATGACTGCGGAAACACAAAACATGTAAGAGAGCTATGGGAGCAACCTCATCTAAAAGATTAGATTACATAATCATGGACTAAAAAAACACAAAACATGTAAAAAAGGAAAGATGCTAAAACTACAGATTGATTATATCCCACAAATAAGATCATGCTATCCATAATGCACACACTCATTTCAAGGCATTCAAAAAACAAAATAGAGATATAGTCTCCCCACTAAAATACAAGCATACATAGTAACCAGGGATTGAATTCCTTTAACAATTTTCTCAAAAACATATGATGATAAAACAATTAGCTTTGAATTAACAAGGATAAGGACAAGAACTTATGATTGCCTCTAGATGTAGAAGGGTGCTTCACTTGAGCACCCCCCATGTAGCTCTCCTCCCTTTCTCTCTTCATTTATATGACCACCAGTCTCACCTCAAGCTGCTCTTGCAAAAAAAATTAAATCATATTCATTACAATTAGTCTAGGTTTCTTGTTTCTACAACCCCCTCCTCCTCCTTCCCTTACAATAAAAAAAGCATGAATCCTTCATAGAAAAAATCCCAAATTCTCAATAGTCAAAATGGATATAAATTTAAAACCCAAAAAAACAAACCCGATAAAAACACAAAATACTCAAACACCAAAATTAAGATCAGGCTCCTCTAAAACCCAAGAAGAAAAAACAAAAAAGAATCACATAAAATTGAAGCTTCTGGAACAAAAGTATTCGACCACATATTTATGTCCAGAGGTCAAGAGATCGAGACTCACGTAGCTTATTTCATTTTCACTACCTTGTTTCACATTTTTTTCTTTCTTTAATAGATCCTTGCAAGCTTAATGGCAGATTAAAAATATATGCTTTCATTGAAATGCCAACTATTACTAAAGCCTTCTTAAAAAGGAGCATCAATTTTAAACATATACATGCAAGGCCTTTCAAGGCTTAAATAGACTAGCCTCTGCACTAAACACTTTCCACAAACAAACAAAGGGAATTGCAATATAATACAAAAGAAAATAAAAAACAAAATTAAATTGTGAACCAAGATGAGCACCACAAACCTTGTTTTGAAGCACAAAAATCCGTTGTTAAAAAAAAATTGAAACTCTACCGATCCGTTGCAACGAAAATCAATCACAATTCCATCAAATCCATGAAATACTAAGGCATAAACATATCCTCATCCTGCTGCTGCTCCTCCTCCTTAAATATTTTTCAGGTGAGTAAGAGAGCTATGGGAGCAACCTCATCTAAAATATTTTGAACTAGAGTTTGATATACCATTTCGAGAGCTTGGTTTTCATAGAGTTCTCAAAAAAATACGATGATAAAACAATTAGCTTTGAATTAACAAGGATAAGGACAAGAACTTACAATTGCCTCTAGATGTAGAAGGGCGCTTCACTTGAGAACCCCCCATGTAGCTCTCCTCCCTTCCTCTGTTCATTTATATGACCACCAGTCTCACCTCAAGCTGCTCTTGCAAAAAAAAAAAATATCATATTCATTACAATTAGCCTAGGTTTCTTGTTTCTACAACCCCCTCCTCCTCCTTCCCTTACAATCACAAAAAGCATGAATCCTTCATAGACAAAACCCCAAATTCTCAACTGTCAAAATGGATATAAATTCAAAACCCCAAAAAACAAACCCAATGAAAACAAAAAATACTCAAACACCAAAATTAAGATCTGGCTCCTCTAAAACCCAAGAAGAAAAAGCCTAAAAGAATCACATAAAATTGAAGCTTCTGGAAAAAAAGTATTCGACCACATATTTGTGTCCAGAGGTCAAGAGATCGAGTCTCGCAGAGCTTATTTCATTTTCACTACCTTGTCTCGCATTTTTTTCTTTCTTTAATAGATCCTTGCAAGCTTAATGGCAGATTAAAAATAAATTCTTTCATTGGAACCCCAGCTATTACTAAAGCCTTCTTAAAAAGGAGCATCAATTTAAAAAATATACATGCAAGGCCTTTCAAGGCTTAAATAGACTAGCCTCTACACTAAACGCTTTCCACAAACAGACATAGGGCATTGTAATATAATACAAAAGAAAATAAAAAACAAAAGTAAATTGTGAACCAAGATGAGCACCACATACCTTATTTTGAAGCACATAAATCCATTGTTAAAAAAAAAATTGAACCTCCACCGATCCGCTGCAACGAAAATCAATCACAATTCCATCAAATCCATGAAATGCTAAGGCATAAAAATATCCTCGTCCTCCTGCTGCTCCTCCTCCTTAAAGATTTTTCAAGTGAGTAAGAGAGCTATGGGAGCAACCTCATCTAAAATATTTTGAACTAGAGTTTGATATACCATTTTGAGAGCTTGGTTTTCATGGAGTTCTCAAAAAATACGATGATAAAACAATTAGCTTTGAATTAACAAGGATAAGGACAAGAACTTATGATTGCCTCTAGATGTAGAAGGGTGCTTCACTTGAGCACCCCCTATGTAGCTCTCCTCCCTTCCTCTCTTCATTTATATGACCTCCAGTCTCAGCTCAAGCCGCTCTTACAAAAAACAAAAAATCATATTCATTACAATTAGTCTAGGATTCTTGTTTCTACAACCCCCTCCTCCTCCTCCCCTTACAATCATAAAAAGCATGAATCCCTCATAGACAAAACCCCAAATTATCAACAATCAAAATGGATATAAATTCAAAACCCAAAAAAACAAACCCAATAAAAACACAAAATACTCAAACACCAAAATTAAGATTAGGCTCCTCTAAAACCGAAGAAGAAAAAGAAAAAAAGAATCACATAAAATTGAAGCTTCTGGAACAAAAGTATTCGACCACATATTTGTGTCCAAAGGTCAAGAGATCAAGACTCGCAGAGCTTATTTCATTTTCATTACTTTGTCTCACATTTTTTTCTTTCTTTAATAGATCCTTGCAAGCTTAATGGAAGATTAAAAATAAATGCTTTCATTGAAATGCCAACTATTACTACAGTCTTCTTAAAAAGGAGCATCAATTTAAAACATATACATGCAAGGCATTTCAGGGCTTAAATAGACTAGCCTCTGCACTAAACACTTTCCACAAACAAAAAAAGGGCATTGCAATATAATACAAAAGAAAATAAAAACAAAAGTTAATTGTGAACCAAGATGAGCACCACAGACCTTGTTTTGAAGCACAAAAATCCATTGTTCAAAAAAATTTGAACCTCCGTCGATCTGCTGCAACAAAAACCAATCACAATTCCATCAAATCCATGAAATACTAAGGTGTTAGGAATAAGGTGTCTCAACCTTGGATAATTCCTATTCTTATTATTTGTTTTGTAAAATGTATTTCTTGCAAATAATGTAATTAAGTGTGAGTGTACATGTCTAGTTTGCATGTTGATGTGTCACTCCACTTAATGTGTCGGCATCTTGAATTGTGTGTAAGGAGATCATGGCTGAAACGGTTATGACGGATTCCTATGACACGTAAGAGCTATGTCTGGAAGATTCAATGACAGGTGAAGACATGTGGCAACTGATAAAGTTGAGTACTGTACACTCTTCCACGATAGTGGGGTTCGGGGCATCGCCCCGAAAAAATTTTTCGGGTTCCTATTTTCTCGGAGAATGGTAAAACCCTAATACAGTTATCTTCGGAAGTTGCCCTAAAAAGGGAAGTGCATGATATAAGCGTTTTTTAGGGTTGCGAAGATGTGTGATGTGAGTGTATTGTTGGAACGTTTTGATGCTGCCGCATTTTGTCTTCAAGTGTTGGAAATCTCCTGAAAGAACTTGCATTGCAAGTGTGTTGTAACCGTTGTGTTGAAGATAATACATTGTGCAGGTTTTGGAGTGCTGGGGTTTTTTACCGAAAGGTTTTCCCCAGGGTAAATCATTGTGTCATTCTTCATTTTTTGTATGTATGGTATATTGCTGCAATATCTTTGTTAAGTAGATTAACGAATCTGAAATTGTAAGGGGTTTAAAACGAATTTGTACCATACTTTCCTTAAGAGATTAGTGTAGGAAGCTGTTTCCGCACCTGAGTTTCCTTACATAAGGCATAAACACATCCTCATCCTCTTGCTGGTCCTCCTCCTTAAGGATTTGTCAAGCGAGTAAGAGAGCTATGGGAGCAGCCTCATCTAAAAGATTTTGAACTAGAGTTTGATATACCATTTAGAGAGATTTTTTTTCATGGAGTTCCTTTCAAAGCCTCTGCTTTTATTGTTCCTATGGTAAACTATTTGGTAGAGTTTGTGGAATTACCTTTCTTAGTAATCGCTATTAGTGAGATTGAGAATTGTTAACCTTGAGAGAGTAGGACTTGGGCAAAAGGAATTTGATATGGCTATTGTTTTCAAAGACTTTAAGTGGGATGAACTCTAAATGTATGCCATTCCTCAATCTTCATTTGATGGCATCAAGGAATGTCTGAACTCCATGGATATAAAGTATTATGAAAGCATAATGAACTTGAACTAGTGGCCAATTTTAAGGAAATTTCCTTTAGATGAAAGGATTCAAAGCACATCAAAAAAATGGTACAAATGATTAAGTCCCAAAGATGATTTGTAGCAATGAAAGAGTCTGAAAAGGAAGAGAGAGCTATAGTAGTGAATCAGGACAAACTTCAGCTTTAAAAAAAAAGCCAATTAGGTTGGCAGACGTGTGGATCAGGCCAACATCTGGTGGAAGAGGAAGAAAGATGATTGGAACTCTGGAGGCCCACCATAATGGATTTCAGTATTCAACTATTAGAGTAGAAGAGAGAGATGATATAATGTATCAAAACATTAAGCATGCATTCTTCTAGCCAGTGGAGAAGGAGATGATTGGCCTCCATTCTTTAAGCCAATAAAAGGGTCCAATTTTCTCCTCAAATGTAGAGTGAAATTGGCCGCCATTTCTTCTCAGTACGCTAGCTTCCAAAATGCCTCATACCACAGACCTACTACATTCCTTGCCACCACAAACCGAGAAGCATCAGATGAAATTCCTTGTGTGTCTTTAAAACACATAATATTGTTAGCCCTCACCATTAATGCTGAATGTGCATCCAATGCCACCAACAATACCTTCATCAATGCTTGAAGTCCCTCAAGAATTTAAAACACATTCCTCTACTTGCTAACGTTAACTCCTTCCTGCATTAATTACAATAGAAAAATTTCCTCCAAATGAATTCCACTAAAATATTCTATTCTTATTTCCTCCACCTCTGCAAAAGATAGAGCCCATTTCAATAGGGTATCTGCTTCAGAAATGTCTATGCAGGCAATATATTTTTGATTTGACTGTATTTATTAATTAATTGAAAATAAAAAGTGCATTCACTTTTAATTTTCAATTAATTAATAAATAATGTCAAATCAGTTAATGGTGGAATGTGTTGCCTGTATAGACAATACTTTTCCTAATCACACCCTGCAAATGCCAAGCATCAATTCCTCCTTTTTTATTTCTTGGATTACTTGGATGAATTGTTGGCAGAAAAAAATAGGATTACTTGGATGCTTCTTCCATTCATTTTATATCAACATATGTTCATGAAGACACAAAAGTTAATAGCTCAATCAGGTAGAGATTTTATGATTTTCAAATGAAGAGTAAGGTACATTTTTATTTCTACTACATTACATTCATGTGCATAAACAAAATCATTAGATTACATTACTAGATTACACTTATGTAGATGCATATAATATAGGAAATATTGCACAATCCTTTCAAAAATGTAGTCTTTATTGATAATGTAAATGTATGTTGTTCCACACAAGCCATGGAATTGACTATTTGAATGCATATAATTGAAAAACTATACATTTATAGATACAAAAGAGAAAAATGCACATAAAGAGAAAGGGGACACGTCATTGCCTCAATGACGAATCCCGGTTGCTTTGTTTTGCATCATCTTCAGTCTTCCCGCTTGTCTAATCCTCCAAGTTGATGTGTTCCTTGTTGCTCCTAGGTTTCCTGCATTTGAGTGAGAAGAGTGTTGTTAGAGCAATGGAGGATCACCAGTCAAAATATGTGCATACATCTATAAACATATAATTTTATCATCATGTTCAATAAAATAATTTTCATACCATAGATGTCCAAGAAAACAAGAAAGTTATCAACATAGCCATGATTATGACAAAACTGATCCTGATGAAGTCCATAATAGTGAATGCTATTTATAAAGAGGGATTGAAGGACAACATTTTGTATCAAGGAGAACAAGGTAACCTTAAACTCTATTGTACTTGAGTATGACAGTACCCGAGCTTTTGGTGTTTCTAGATGGAACCTATAGTGGAAAAGTGTAGTATCCATCTGAAGGAACCATCTTCAGAGCCCTTCCCTAAAATGAGGGTTGAAAACATTAGAAGAAAAGAAATACCATAATTCTAAAGTAACAATTTGTATCAAGACAAATTTTAGAAAGTATAATTAAAAAGATAAATCCTTACAATTGTACCTCAAATTGGACCAAACAACAACAAAAAATGTGCCCTGATAAATCTTGCAGATTTAAACAACTTGAAAAGACCACTTTGGAGACAACAAAGCAATAAATAAGCATTAAATCGACACAACAATTGAACATTGAAGATGGATTATGAGTTATAATGTATTTGCTCCATTATATTGCTCAAAATATAAACATACATAACATGAGTTGTTTTGATATGAATAAGTGGATGAGATAGTCTAGTATCTATTATAATGAATTGAAATGATGATGATATGATGATCAAAATCGGACCTTGGTTTTCCTATTTGTATGGGAAGCAACAAGCTTTAGGTCCGTTCACAAAAGTTACATCGTTTCTTAACTAAAGCATAATTAACATAACATAGAAAATTAAAAAGATAGGTCCATTCCAATTGTTTCCAAACATTAAATAATGCTTGCATTTGTTGATAGGTAGAAGATATTGATGAAACACATACTAATACCCAAGATCCAACTAGGTTATTGAGATTTGGACGGGATCCAAACCATCCTTTAAACCATACCAAGGCGAAAAGAGAAAGATTAAAGAGAACACCCGGAAGTGTTTCACACCGGCTCAATGTACAATCCAACCTGGTTATGACATTGATAGAAATCCAAATTTTCCTGAACCACCCATACCCGAACGTTGCATCAAAATCTATTCTTCCTGCACACAAAAATTCCACATTTTAACCCCTTCTAAATAAAACTCAAAATACCATGAAACAATGAGTCCCCTATATTAGTCAGTAAGTAGGCAGTCTATATTGAATAGTTTAATTTTATACAAGGATTCTCATGAAAGTAATCTTCAAGTGATAGTGAGTGAGTTGTTTGAGATTGCAACTAATGGTGTAATATCCAGTCTTAAAGGCAGTTAGCAAAGCAGTAAATGTGCAAGAAAATCAAATTGTACACAACAAACAATTCACAATGTTATCTTGCATAATGCCTTAAGTTTGAAGACAAAAATATCATTATATCTTGATGAAAGTAGTGACATTAATGGTCAATCACTGGCAACCATGATTTTAAAACATGCTATTGTGCTTATGGAGGCAACACTTTAAGCAAGGCGTTGAGTGGTGATTTGGAACAATGGAAGGTATGAAGGACTTGCTTTATATGCATACTATGCAGTCTGGCTTAAGAAAACATTCTTAGAAGATATTGAAGGTGGATTAGGGAACTCAAGGGTTACCATGATAAAGATTAAAGCAAAGACTAAGATCTATTTAAAATCCACTATCATGAAGATATTAAAGATGTCAAATGCAAAACCCTACCAGCTGGAGTAATGAACACAATGTGAAAGAGGATAGTGTGCTAGGGAAGATTTAGGAAATCTCTATATGCATAATATGTAGTCTAGCTTAAGACAACATTCTTATAAGAGATTGAAGGTGGATTAGGGAGCTCAAGGGTTACCATAATAAAGATTAAATCAAAGACTGGGATGTATTTAAAAGCCACTATCATGAAGATATTAAAGATGTCAAATGCAAAACCATAACAACTGGAGTAATGAACATAGTGTGAAAGAGGACATTGTGCTAGGAAAGATTTAGGAGATCTCCACATTATCTGATCACAAGAAAATACATCATTTATTTATTTTTTAAATTAAAAGAAATTATTCTGGACCCTATATAGGACACATCAATACTTCAAAAGCATCTGATTTATTTTTTTAGATTAAAATAAGTCATTCTAAACCCTATATAGGATACATTGATACTCCAAAAGCATCTAAAGGAACTTGAGATTATGCAAACATATGTCAATTAAATACCTGGATTACAAATAGTAGCGTGAACATTGTAACCCTTGTTGATTAGAGATGTAATTGACAAACATCAATGAATCCTATGCTTCCTATCACACACATCTCCTTACCATTCTTTGTCATTCTTTACTGAAACACTTCTCCATTTTGGTGGGCTGTGCCTGAAAATAAGGTTTCAACAAAGGTTTTATTGTATGTTTATTAAGATGAAAACTCCATTCTGGCGGGCTATGCTTGAAAATAAGATTTTGAATTTTTTTTTAGAGTATGTTTATTAGAGTTTTAGAGTATTTTGGTGGGCTATATTCTTGATTCAAATGGATTGTGACTGACGTGATTTTCTTCCATGATTACCATACTACCGCTATCTCTTATTATACCTTATGTTGTTCACCGCACTATCGCCTTGCTCAAGGCTTCTTGCTGTGGGGTTGCAGTGTATACTACTCTACTGCTTATGTTTCTCACCTTCCCAGTGGTATAGCGGTGTATACTTTTGATCATTACCTGAAGAGTGTCGATGAGACAATCGTCTTTGTCTTACCGATATCTCAATGTCTCATCGACATTAGATCTTATGTTCCTCTGATGTTGGTTGCCGGTGTCAATGAGACAAGTTAATATCTCTTGCTGATTGTTGGTGGTTTTTCCCACATAGGATTTACAATTCTCTAAGAGGTAGCCAACCTCTATTATAAAGAACTACAAAGGCTAGTTGAAAACTAACGAGATCTAGTCAAAGACTAACATCTCCTACACTTTTGGCTCTGTGAGACCAAGGTGGGTAAACCTTCATGTGTTCATAAGATTGTTCTATGACTAATAAGAACACTTCTTCTTATAGATGCAGTCCCAACACACATAATCAAACAACAATTACCTTGGTTGTGGCAATACCTAAGAATAATAACATATGTCCCAAAGTAAAGAGACTGAAAATTATCATAAGATTTATATCTCAAAAGAGATAACATTTGATATTTGTTAAAATGTTTAGATATTGAATCACCATGCTCAGAGCCACAGTCCTACACCTGAAAGAATTTTACCGACACTATCTAGTGCCTCATTCATTGGGCGGGAGTCATATAAAATATAATTCAGATATTATGAACTTATCACCATAATGCTTTGCTACTATGAGATCTTTTAGTATATTAAAACAATACTCAGTAAATCCTAAGCATATGCCCATAAACATGCAATTTGTTTTTCAAGCATTTGATTAACTCATTAACTTAAAGCAGGAGAACAAGTTACACTTTCAAATACACCATTGAAACTGAATGAACAAACCCTTGATAGATCCATTCATAATCCATGACACATACACAGGAGAGAAAATTGTCTTAATTCTTTTAGATTTCTTTCAATATCAGTAATTACAAAAGTATAGAATACTTATTTCATATGATTCCCAACCCATAATGATTTCCTAAATAATACCTTCAAAATCCTGCAGTAAAACTAACTCTACATACCCAGAACCTTATGGATCCAAAATCTTGACCTCAATAATGAGCCATGAAATCTCCTTTATAGGACAAGAGAGCAACAAAGCATTAGGCTACATTGTTCATTTCAAAATTGAATTTCATTTAGAATGAAATTTGAATTCACATTCCTCATCATTGGATAACAAGGTGCATGATCTGAGGAATCAAAAAATGGTTACACAGTAACCAGTCAGAGAAAACACAAAAAGTGTGCTAGGCACACACACGTCCACATCAACAAGATGAAACACCAGAAAAAAATACCGCCCATCAGACCCAACACCAACAACCACTAAGTAGACACACGGCCCTAGTACAAGCGACCGCTTTGAGTTCTCACCTTAGTCAAAAGTGGAACCGCTTTTGTTTCTCTAGCCACATCAACACCACATCCAACAACCTGGCCCGGTGCCACTGTAGTTATTGGTTTGATTGTAAGGGCCTCCTCGTTCACTCCCATGAGCTTAGTCAAGTCTGCCAAGTAAGACCAGTAATCTGAGTTAGTCTCAGACCTGTTATCATCAGAATTTGATGAAATTAACACAAGGGATGCACAATACCTTGGCATTTTGCCTGCACTCTTCGTAGTGACCTCAGTTTTTTTGGGAGTAGGTTGCTCCTTCAAAACTAGTGACCTCCTGGATCCTACTCGGGCACTCCTACACCCTATAGATTTATCCATAGCTTCATAGAATACAAGAGAATAACCACCACCTGCAAACAAAACAACTCAAAAAATATAATGATAACACTGGGTCACTTCAGCAAGCATTTATAGAGTGAATTGGTGCGAGGGATATTGATTGCTTGAATGCAAAACAAGTATTTAAGCCATAAGTGGCTGACATAGCCACCATAATTACTTCTATCAGGAGGGCATCATTTGCATGCTAGAGAAAATCAAGAGGAAATCCTCTAGAACGCTCAAGCCATTAATAAAATAAGCTTCAGAGCGTGAAAGCTCGTCGCACAAATGATCAGTAATTTCTTTGAAACTATACCATTGATGTAAGACAAACCTGGTAGGTCGGACGACTCAGATTGAGTCAATTAAGCATTGAAAATCCACCTTAGTGCCTTGAAAAATGACAGCCAATCAAAACCCATGAAAACAGGAGGTCACAACTAGACAATGGGTCCCATTTAGCCCTGTCACTCTAAGAACCAGGCCACATGTCACCCTTTCACAGATCTCACGGTAATTTTAAGACATTTACCGTGCTCGTGCGAGGTCTGCGAGGGACAATTATTATTAATCCCGTAATTAAATCCCTATGCTGGTGAAAAGACAACCACTTGTCATCGCTGGCACCTTGGGAAAGAAACCCCGTCCCGCCGTACATGCCAGATGATGGTATCTCACAGACCTCGCACCTCTTAATGACATCGGTAGGAAAACCTATGAGGTTTGCGAGAAACGGTCCAGATGAAAACCTGTGATCAGATGGTTAACCAAACAACATGCACATACATTAGAATATTTAGGTGGGACCGGCCGATACAACCCTCAGCAATATAAAATTTTAAGCCCCGGTGATGGAAAAAGACCGACAGGCTAGGTGAAAGGGACCGGTAAGAGCATGGAGAAAAAGGCTCAACCGGATCACTTAAGTGACCGGTTACCTTCGGTAGCAAGTCATCGTTGAAACATAACAAGAGGGTTTCAAAATTTTATAATTCATATCACCCTAGGTAACTTTAAACCCTAAAACCCTAGCCTCTCTCCTTCAAAATTTAAAAGCCCCATCACCGATATACCACTGTGTCATCGATATTTTACTTTGGCGTTATTTCTTTATATATCGGTGTAACTCTGCCATGTTAGGGAGACTCGTGATTATCGCTACGGTATGGAAGTGTTTTTCCCTTCCCTTCTGCTATTTACCTCACTACCGACTTGCTCAAGGCTTCTTGTTGTGGGGTTGTGGTGTATACCGCTCTACCACATATGTTTCTCACCTTCCTGACGGTATAGCGGTGTATGCTTTTGATCATTACCTGAACAATGTCGATGAGACAATCTTCTTTGTCTTACCAATATCTCAATGTCTCATCGACATTAGATCTTATGTTCCTCTAATGTTGGTTTTTGGTGTCGATGAAACAAGTTAATATCTCTTGCCGATATGCCACTGCCTCATCAATGTTTTCCTTTGGTGGTATTTCTCTATATATCGATGTAACTCTGCCGTGTCAGGGAGACTCATGATTATCCTTGTGGTTTGGTGGCGTTTTCCCCTTCTCTTTAGCTGTTTATTGCACTATTTCCTTGCTCAAGGCTTCTTTCTATGGGGTTGCGGTGTATACTGCTCTACCGCATATATTGCTCACCCTCTCGGTAGTCTAGTGGTGTATGCTTTTGATTTTTACTTGAAGAGTGTCGATGAGACAATCTTATTTTTCTTACCAATATCTCAATGTCTCATCGATATTACTTCATTATATCAAAGAATTGTGTTTCGCCAAGCACTTGTAGATATACCTTGTCGATGTGACGTAAATGATTCTCTCCTCGATATGCCTGTATCTTGTGGACATTTCACTTTTTTACATCATCGATGAGATATATAAATAAGTCTCTTTGACATAGGAGTGTCTAAATCAGTGCTAAACTCAAAGCTAAACTCGAAGCTCAAGTCATGAGGCTAAATGTGGTGCTAAATTCAAAGCTAAACACAAAGCCAAAGACAGTGCTAATGGTGGTGCCACACTCAAAGCCAATATTGATGCTACAGGTGTTGATAAGTCCGATGTGAATTAGCGCCTAAATTAGCACCGACTACTCTTGATCGGCACAAATAAATGCCAAAAATAGCACCATCCCAATAAATAGTGTTGACGATTTCAAAAAATTGGCAAAAAATACATTAAAAAATTGGGTGGAAGCAAAAAATGGAGCAAATCACAAGGATTTGTTGTAGTGATATAAGCAATCAGAGAGAAATTAGTATCCTTTGGAAACCACAAGCCATGTTTCAGAGTGCCCTTCAAGTATCTGAATATCCTCTTCACTACTGCAACATGTGACTCTCTAGGATCTTGAAATCTAGCCACAAGACAAACTGCATGCATGATATCTGGTCTAGTAGTAGTTAGATATAAAAATCTTCCAATCATTGATCTGTATTTTCTCTGATCAGCCTTAGGAGATCCATCATTCTTACTTAGCTTGCAACTAGTAACCATAAGAGTACATACCGGTTTAGAATCTCCCATTCCAAACTTCTTCAACATTTCCTTGACATACTTTAAATGAATATACCTTTATTTGTCTGATTGATTTGAAGTCCAAGGAAGAAATTCATCTCCCCAAACATAGACATCTCAAACTCTTTTTGCATCTCTTTTGCAAATATCTTGCACATAGCTTCATTTCCTCCAAAAAATATATCATCAATATATACAACCACAATCAAGATTTTATCTTTTTCAACTTAAGATTACTATCTTTAGTACCTTTATTGAATCCTTGCTATATCAAGTACCTATCCAACCTTGCATGCCAATCTCTAGGATCTTGCTTCAATATACATAATTCCTTTTTCAATCTATAGACCATATCCAGTTTGTCTGATAACTAAAATACTTCCAGTTGTTCAATGTATACTTCTTCCAACTCACCATTCAAGAAAGTAGACTTCACATCCATCTAATATACTTTGAAATCCTTATGTTCCAGAAAATCCAAAATGGTGCAGTCATAGATGGAGGGTTAAAACCAATAGTCCAAACTATGTAGCTTAGAGTCAACACAGTGCACATAACACAAGAAAATAGTATGAAAATATGATTCTTTATTGAATTGAAAATCTTAAATGAATTATATGCTTCATGGGTGACTATCCAGGGCTCACAGGCTTGTCGCAAGGGCATTCAACATTACAATTGGCCAAGGGTCTTAATATAGTCCCATGATGGGGAAGTGCAAAAAATATTGAATCCTAAAACACACTTCTAAAACTATTGAATTACTATGAGTTACAAATGATTATAAAAATGCTTCTCAAGCTCCAACAAAGGTTCTCATCAGCCACAAGGGTTTGCAAAAAATGAAGAATGAACAAATATGAAGGTCGGCCTCAAAACATAAGAAGATAATCCTTTGTAAAAATAAATGACTTGAAAATATCCAAGATAGATCCCAGCGGACCCAAAATGATTGTATGATGTCCCATTAAACTCTGTAATGTCTAGAATTGGTCCGAACTAAGAAATATGGACCAGGTCAGCCCTAAGTGCTCTGATTCATAATTACAAGGAAATTTTGAGAGATAAATTTTGGAAGATAAATGCAAATGATCTAAAATCTGGATATGTGTTAGATGTCCATGTGTAGATGCTATATTCAGCTCCGCGCATTGAGAAATGATAATGTGGTGACATGAAAAATGGAATTCTGAAATTGCTACTAAATGAAATGCAAGAAAATAAATGTTTTTGGTTGATACAGGATTGCTTTACAACTAGGGATGCTCCTACATCAGACACTCAAGGTTGGAAGAAAAGTGAGTCCCTCACTTTATAGGGCTAAGAGGAAAACAAAGATGGTCCACCTCAGCCTAAGAAATTCATGATGAATCCTCCATTGGTATGCCTTTCCACTTCAACATATATTCTTTGTATTGCTTGTTCCTAGTGCTCCTTCCAATTTTGGTATCCAAAATCTGCTCAATCTCTTCCAATTCTTGATGTGGTAACTACTCCTTCAAATATAGTTCATTGCTACTACCACTTGACTGTCCTTCATGATACTCATATATGTTTGCAACATTGAAAATAGGTGATATACCCAATGTCTTCGGTAACTCCACTTTATATGCATTTCTAGAATCCAATTCCTTAGAATCTTACATGGTCCAAACTTCCTCATCTTCAACTTATAGTATGTACCAACTAGAAATATCTCCTTCCTCAGATACACCATCATTTCATCTCCAACAAAAAATTCCTTATGTCTCCTTTTCTTATTTGTGTTCTCCTTATACTTACTATTCATGTCTTCCAAATGCTTCCAAACTTGTTTATGCAATGTATCCATGAAATTTACAAACTCTTCTGCCTCTACACTGCTCGTATTCTCCATATTGATGCATCTTAGTTCTACAACTCCTTTGGGATGTATTCCTATTAGAATCTCAAATGGTGTCTTCCTTGCACCCCGTTTAACTGAATTATTGTATGCAAATTATGATTGCGGTAGAAATATGTCCCAATTTCTTGCCTTATGTCCAACCAAACATCTCAAGAAGTTACTCAAACTTCTGTTTACTACCTCTGGTTTTCCATCAGTTTAAGGGTGATATGTTGAGCTGAACTTCATATATGTTTTCATCTTCTTCCATAATGTCGTCAAAAATTATCCAATGCACTTGGTGTCTCTGTCTGAAACTATACTCTTAGGCAATCCATGCAATCTCACAATCTCCTTAAAAAATAAGTTAACAACATGGACAACATCATTAGTCTTCTTACAAGGAATAAAATGCACAATTTCAGAAAATTTTTCCACTAGTACCATTTTATAATCATTACCTCACTATGTGCTTGGCAATCCCAATATGAAATCCATGTTTATATCTTCCTAAGGTCTTTTCAGCATTGTCAAAGGTTTATACATTCTAGTATTTTGACTACTCCCTTTTGCAACTTGACAAATTCTATAATTCTAAACATACCTCCTGCCATCCTTATATATCTGCGACCACAAATAATGTTCACTTACCAAAGCTATCATCTTATCAACTCCAAAATGACCTTCTAGTACTCCACTATGCTTCTCTTTGATCAAATTCTCCCTCATTGAACTCTGTGGAATACACAACTGATTTCCCTTGAACAACATATCTTCCTAAATGAAATAATATAGCTATTCGCTCTAGTCTATCACTATTGGTTCCTAAATGCTTTCCAAGATTCACCAAAATATGCATCATCTTCATACCTATGCTTTAGTTCTTCAAAACCCAATACTTCTATCCTCATATCCATCAATAAATTCCTTCTTCTAATTAATGCATCTACAACCTTATTTGACTTTCCACTCCTATGCTTCAACACAAATGTATAACTCTACAAGAAATCAACCCATCTCATATGTCTCTGGTTCAAATTCCCTTGGCTATTCAAATACTACAAAACTTGATGATCTGTATACAACACAAACTCCTTAAGCAACTAGTAATGTCCACTTCTTCAAGGCTTAAATTATGGCATAAAAATCTTGATCATAAACTGAATATCTTCTTTTGGCATCATTCAAATTCTCACTAAAATAGGCTATAGGTATTCCTTCTTGACTCAACACTGCTCCTATTACATTTCTACTTGCATCACAATCAAGTTGAAATACTTTGTCAAAATCTGTTAATGCTAACACTGGTTGTTCTACCACCTTTTTCTTCAATAATTCAAAACTACTTTGTACTCTGGATGTCCACTTGAATTCCTTATTATCTCCTCTCAATATATTTGTCATGGGTGTACAAATTCTACTAAATCTTCTAATAAAATTCTGGTAGAAACTAGCTAATCCATGGAATGATCTCACCTCTCCAATTTCACTGATGTAGGCCAATCAACAATTTATCTTACTTTATTAGGGTCCATCTTCAATCCTTTAGCATAAATAACAAAACCCAAATATACCAACTCTATCTTCATAAAGCTACACTTCTTGACATTAATCAAAAACTTATCTTATCTCAACTTCAATACTTGTCGGATGTGCCACAAATGTTTTTCTCTAGTTTTACTGAAAATCAAAATATCATCCAAATAAACAATGAAAAACTTACCCAAGGATTTCTTCAGCACTTCATTCATCAATCTCATGAAGCCACTCAGTGCATTGGTCAATAAAAAATACATTACTAACCACTCATACAATACTTCATTTGTCTTTAAGGTAGTTTTCCATTCATCTCCTTCTCTGATTCTAATATGATGATATCCACTCTTGAGATCAATCTTTATGAAATAATTTGCTACACTCAAACAGTCCATAATTTCATCCATCCTTGGAAATGGGAATCTATACTTGACAGTGATCCTATTTATTTCTCTTGAATCTTTACACATTATCCATTCTCCATCTTTCTTTGGAGAAAGTACAGTAGGAATGACACATGGGCTCAAAATTTCTCTGATCATTCCTTTCCTCAACAACTCTTGTATCCACCGGTTCAATTTTGCATTCTTTGCTGGTGTCATTCTATGTGCTACCTTGTTTAAAAAACTTGCTCCCAATACTAGATCTATATGATGACTGATACTCTGAAATGGTGGTATACCATCTAGTACATTCCATGACATGTTGTCTTCATACTCTACTAACAGTTCTGCTACTTCTCCATTCTTTGCGGTAGGATTCTCTACCTTTGGACCATTGCTTTTCTTTGGAATCAATGCAAAACACATATTCTCATTCCTCAATCCATCCAAAAATTTCCTTCCATCTAGCAAACATAGTTTGATATTGCCACAAAATTCAGTCTTCTCCTCTTCCTCTAAAGGTATCAACTTGATTATTTTTCCATTCAAAGTCATAGTATATGCAATCTTTCTTCCATCATGAATTTATTTCTTATCATATTTCCATGTTCTTCCTAACAGTAAATGGCAAGCATCCATAGTTATAATATCACACAATACTTCATCCCTATATGATCCAATATGAAATTTCACTAAACATTGCTCATTCACCAATATCTTATGATCATCTTGAATCTATGCTATCTTATAGGCGTTTGGATGTTTCAATCTCTCCAATTTCAACTTGGTTACTATATCTTCTAAAACTAGATTATCAATACTACCACTATCAATGATAAATTTACATACCTTTCCTCTAGAATTACATCTAGTTCTGAATAAACTCTTCTTTTGTGGTGGTTCCTCAGTCACTAGTTCATGCATAAAATCTTTCCTCATCACTAATGATTCTCCTTTCTTACGTTTCCCAATTGAATTAGGGGATTCGACATGTTCTTCATCCAAATATGGTGTTATTCTGGTATGCTTAGGTTTCTTGTTGATACCTCCTTGATGGAATTCAAATTCTCTATGTCCTTCACCTCCACACTTAAAATAGGTTTCCCTGAATGGTCTTTACTCAGATCTCCTTTCATCTCTCTAAAATCCAACATTGTGGTAAGAATTATAACCTCTTTTGTCACTGCGGTAGAAATTTCTATCTTCTCTTCCTCTGTGGTATAAATTGTGACCCTTCTCTTCACTTCAGTAGGGTTTTACATCTTTGTTTTGATTTGCATAAGGTCTTCTTTCTCTATATTGTGATCTGCTCCTCTGGAATCTTCCTCTTGCACTTCTTTTCCTTTGTTCAAACTTCTTGTTTATCTTCTCTTCCGCCTTCAATGCAAATTGATATGCTTCTTCAATTGATGTCATCTTTACCATGCTCAATTCTTTTTGAATTTTAGTTCTTAGTCCATTGATGTATCTTGCAACTTTTTCTTTGCTTGTCTCACTATGACTAGTTCTAATTATCATCTTGTATAATTCTTCAGTATATTCCTTAACATATCTTTCTTTTTGTCTTCGGTTCTACAATATTTTCAATAGTTCAAGTTCATAGTTTACTAGAATGAATCAATTCTTCAAAATTTTCACTATTCTATCCCATTTGATGATTTTCTCCTTTCTAAGCTTCTATTTCTATCCAATTGAACTTCTTTACACCATAAAGCAACATGACCTTTCAACTTTGTTTTCACAAATCTAACTTTTTTGGATCTTCAATTTCTTCATACGCAAAGTATTCTTCCATTTCATTGATCCAATCAATCAATTCTTTAGGATTTAAATTTCCCATGTAATTTTGAATTTCAACTCTAGGTCTTTTTCCAATATTTGAAATAGCTTTCAACATCTTCACCTGATCAGATTTTTCTTCTTCTTCACCTAGGACTTCTGTAAATTGATTCACAACATGATATGCTTCATCACCACTTTCATCCTTATGTGTAGGGTTTAGGCCTCACCTTCAATATTATTCTACTGTATCTAATCAGACTCACATCTCACACATCATTTCCACCATATCATCCATTATTACAACAACATTCACCATTAGTAGGATCTCTCTTTGGTGGAATCTCTCCCCTTGAATTTGATGCAACTACCTCATAGTTGGTGATCGGTTGAAAATAGATGTAGTCTACCTTAAGTCAGTGATACATTCACCTCAAGGAGTGCCTATAGGACTTTCAAACTCACTTTGATACCACTTGGTGCAATCACAAATGGAGGGTTCAGAAAGAACAATCCAAACCTTGTAGCTTAGAGTCAACACAATGGACATAACAAAAGAAAATGATTTGCAAATATGATTCTTTATTGAATTAGAAATCTTACATGCTACATATGCCTCATGTGCGACTATCTAGGGCTCATAGGCCTACCGCAAGGGCATTCAAAATTACAATTGGCTAGGGGCCTTATTACAGTCCCATGGTGGGGAATGTGAAAAATATTAAATCCTAAAACACACTTCTAATACTATTGACTTCCTATGAGTTAAAATTGATTATAAATATGCTTCTCAAGCTCCAACAAAGGTCCGCGCCAACCATAAGGGTTTGCAAAACCCAAAGAATGAACAATTGTGAAGGTAAGCCTCAAAACATAAGAAGATAATTCTTTGCAAAAAGAAATGACTTGCGAATCTCCAAGATAGATCCCATCAGACCCAAAATGATTTTATGATGTCCCATTAAGCTCTGCACAATCTAGAATAGGTCCAAACTAAGAAATATGGACCAAGTCAGCCCCAAATTCTTTGACTTGTAATTATAGTGAAATTATGAGAGTGATAACTTTTGGTAGACAAATTCAAATGATCTAAAATATGGATACATGATAGATTTCCATGTAGATGCTATATCTAGCTTCATGAGCTAAGAAACAATAATGTGATGACATGAAAAATGAAATGCTAAAATTTCTATTGAATGAAATACAAGAAAATGAATGTTTTTGGTTGATACACAATTTCTTTACAACCAAGGATGCTCTTGCATCATAAAAACATCCTAATAGCTTCCATTCTTGCCACCAGAAAAAATCTCCCCTCAAAATATATTCCTTCTACTTGTGAGTAGCCCTTACACACAAGACTTGCCTTGTTTCTTACCACTTCTCCATTCCCATTCAGTTTGTTCCAAAATACCCACTTAGTTCCAATCACATTCTTGTTTACTGGTCTTGGGATAAGTTCCCAAGTTTGATTCTTCTCAATATTCATTAGTTCTTCTTCCATATATTTTATCCAATACTCATCCTTGCATTCTTCAATCACTATTTTTGGTTCAACTTTAGAGAGTAAACATAGATTCACCTTTTCTTCAACCATAACATCTTTTCTCCTTGTCAACAAACCTTTTATTTTGTCACCAATGATCTAATATTCAGAATGATTGTTTTGAACATACTTAGGAGTCTTAAGGATCATTTATGGAGCTTCTTCCTCATCAATTTGAACTTATTTTTCCTTACCTTCATCTTTGTCATTTTCTCTATAAGAGGACTCATCTGATTCATATCCATCTATCACGATCGAGTTCTTCTGTAATTCTTCATCAACTTTAATACTTGCACTCTCATCAATCTTCTTCAACCTCTTGTTGTAGCACCAGTAAGCTTTGATTCTTGTAGAATATCCAAGGAAGATAACTTCATTAGATCTTGTATAAAACTTTCCTAAGTTATCTTCATCTCTTCTGATATAGCACTTGCTTCCAAACACTCTGAAGTACTTGTCAATATGAATTATTCCATACCTCAGCTCATAGGGAGTTTTTTCACTGTTTGCTCTTGCTTGAACTCTATTAAGAATGTAGATAGTAGTATGAATTTCTTCTCTCCAATAGACTTTCAGTAGGTTTTCCTCCTTCATCATTGTCCTTGCAGCTTCCTGAATAGTCTTATTATTTATTTCAACCACTCCATTTTTTCAAGGAGTCCAAGGGGTAGATAAATGCCTATTTATCTCATGATCTTCACAAAAACTATTAAAATCATTGGAGATGAACTCTCCACCTTTATCAAAACTCAAACACTTGATTTTCATATCCATTTCATTCTCAACCATAACTTTGAATGCTTTAAACTTATCTAGAGCTTTTGATTTTTCTTTGAGAAAATTAATCCATGTCATTCTAGAATAATCATCAATCAATAGCATGAAATACCTATCACATTGAAGAATTATTACTCTAGTAGGACCACAAAGGTCTATATGCACCAGCTCCAATAGTATGATAGTATATTGTTCTTTGAATTTGAAACTTCTTCTTGCTTGCTTCCCAATTTGAAACTCCTTACATATAACATTGATGGGTTTTGTAATCCTTGAAAGATCTCTCACAACTTGAACTGAACTGATCCTCACTAGGCTATCAAAATTAATGCGACACATCCTTCTATGCCATAGCCAAATTTCATTAATATAATTCATAAAGCAATGACCATAAACACCTTTAAGTTGATAAACATTTCCATCTATCCTTCTTCTAGTAGAAACCACATTTTCAGATCCTTTTTTGATCTCACATCCATCATCCTGAAACATAAGATTATATCCTTTTCTACACATTTGTCCAACACTCAAGTAGTTATTCCTTAAGCTCTTAACATAAAGAAAATCTTTCGTATTATGCTTTCCATCAAAACTAATCGAACCTTTTCCACATATCTTAGCTGTTGTATCATCACCAAACTTAACTAAGCCTCCATGTTTCTCAAGTTTAACAAACTTAATTTTGTCATCGGTCATATGATTTGAGCATCCACTATTAATAATCTAGTAGTTCTTCTCCTTTCTTTCGTATTATTCCTTAAGCTCTTAACATTAAGAACATCTTTTGTATTATGCATTCCATCAAAAATAATAGAACCTTTTCCACATATCTTAGCAGCTGTATCATCACCAAACTTAACTAAGCCTCCATGTTTCTCAAGTTTAACAAACTTGATTTTGTCATTGGTCATATGATTTGAGCATCCACTATTAATGATCCAGTAGTTCTTCTCCTTTCTTGCATCAATAGCAATCACCATAGTATTGTAACCTATTTTTGGAGCACTTTCCTTCACACATCTCTCAAAGTTAGCAATATTAGATTCAAATTTCATAGCCATGAACAAGAATTCATTATCCTCATCATCCCCACAGTTAGATTCACCATTAGATATATTGGCATCTTCTCTAAAATAATAGATTTTATTAATTTCTTTACCTTTGTTCTCCTTATTTTTGTCATTCAAAGATCTATTTTGACATCTTGAAGCATAATGACCTATCTTACCACAATTGAAACATTTGAAAGGTAACTTACATTTGTATTTACCAGTACCTTTTTCATTTTCCTCACAAAATTTTCTCTACATCATCAAGATCTTCTTGATCTGATTCCTCAATATTCTTTGATTTTCTAGCCTTAAAAGCAGTCTCAAATTTTGCATTACTTGGACCAAATTCTCTCATTTCAAAAGTAGATAAAGAACCATAAAAATGATCTCTAGAATATTTTCTTAAATCTTTAACTTACTCAATATCATAAACTTTATGACTATAATATTTAGGAAGAGTTCTCAGTACCTTCTTTACCACTTCTTCTTCAAGTTTTCCACCAAGAAATCTCATGGAATGGACAACTTTGTTGATGTTCTGCATGTAGCTTGTGATGTTTTCATCTTTAGAAATCTGTAGGATCTCAAATGTGATCTTTATATTCTTCATCTTAGCTTGCTTGATCTTATCATCTCCTTCATAAATACTTTCCAACTCTGTCCATATATCTTTAGAAAATTTCAAATTCATAAATTTTAAAATTTCAGTTTTAGAAAGACTACTTAAAAGAGCATACCTTGATTTACCATTATTATCATAGGCCTTACTCTCATCATCAGTACTTGAATCATTAGTGGGCATACTATATCCGATCTCAACAGACTTACAAACTCCAAATCCAAGTGATATGAGGAAACCTTCCATCATTGTCTTCTAGAAACCATAATCTAATCCATCACACAAAGGAGCATCCCCTTGTGTGCCATCCTAGATCTACCTTAAGTAGTTAATATTTCTTCCAAGGAACCTTGCTTTGATACCAATTATTGAATGCACAAGAAAATTGAGAGGGGGGTGAATCAATTGTACTTTAAAATATCAAAAACATCATAAAAAATTAGATACACATCAACTTATTTAACCATCAATTTGTTAGAATGATTTAGCATGAAAGAAAATAACAAAAAATGAAACACATCAACACCATGCACAATAGAACACCAAATTTACGTGGAAAACCTAAGAAGGGAAAAGAAACGGTGAGGATTAGCTCACAATATAAAGTAATTGTAATAAGGCTCACTACTAAAGGGTTCATTGACTAGAAGAAAGAAGGGCTCACTACTAATGGTTCACTACCAAAATATAAAAAAGAAGAAAGAACAATGTTACAGTGAGAAATCCATCTCAATGTAATTGAAAATTATACCACATCATCACCAACACATTCATAGTCTCTCTAAATATTGTAGATACCTTTTTCTCACTACTTCCAGTGGTCTAACTCATTAAAGCTCGCACGACACTTCAAAAATTCACACTTCGCAACTCTACAATTCATATTAGACACCACATTCGAACCACACCACATCTTAACTCAAACCAAAATCATACATATACACCATGCCACACTTCCACAATCATCAAAGAATATCCTCAACTAGTGTAAACACCTAAGGTTAGAAAAACCTATGTAAACACCATTAAAATTTAAGTACATGCTTCATCAAATCTAAATATGACTCATGAACCACACACAACACTTGAACATAATCTAGAATATGCCACAAAAACCCTAAAATCCAATAAATTGCTTTGCAACAAATTTCACTTGAAGAATGTACATACCTTGTACACTCAAACAACCTTCTATACACTATAACTTAAGAAACCATCTTACGAAGCACCAAACCATGAAAATTTTAAAATAAAGGTAGATATGAACCTTTTCAACAAACTTCTAGAGCTGCAAGACTAGAAAAAAACTACGGGGAAATGCGGAGCAAAACCATTTCTCCCAAACAATATTGCAACACAGTTCACACAATAGTGAACAGGACTTCATCTACACAATGATCTAGACCGATAAATTCTAGATATAACACCTATGAACACCTCTGATCAACATACCCAAACCACACAAGCATATTTTAACACAAAAGAAATGCGAAGAAAAACCAGAACACCACTCTGTATGCTAGAACACCTCCGCAACACACTATTTCCTCTTTTATTCAATTTTTCTCAAAATAACTTGGAAAAAAAGCACCAAAGGAATATACTTATCATCTTCAACACTTCCTCATCACCATTAAACCAACTAGAACACATCAACTTAACCAAACAACATCCACATATAGAAGCTTATCAAAGCAACACTAGAGGTTGATGCTAGTTTTATTTACTAATGACAACATAATGCAACTAATAAAAGAATCATCACAAAAAACCTTCTCATTAATGACAACACAAACATAAGCCTTTTGACATCAATGAAAACACTAAATTCTCATACTTGCAACAATTACAAGATAAAAATGCATTAGTCATTTTTACGTGTCTACATTTTACCCCTTTTTCAGGTAATGAATTTTATGGCATTGTTTCAAAGAAACAATATTGATATGAACATTTTTTGGTGACATTCCCCAAAGTTCCCCAATGATATCGAGGAAATCTAGGTATGATTCCCCCTCAAGAGATTGGCCAGAGAAAATAATTTTCTAGTCAAGATCATGATAAGATGGATAGGCTAGGATAAGTAGGACATGACTAATAAAGAAGCCATAAAAGACAATAGGATAGAAAAGACACGACTAAGGAGGGATAAAGATGAAATCCTAGGGATGAGAGGGTTATATATAGATCTAGGAAGGTCAAAATATCTTATTTTAACCCACACTCTCAAGAATATAGAGCCTCTAGAGCATCCTAGAGCATCGCAGTTGTCACAATGACAAGCATTTTGAGGGTGATTCACCAAGCATAGCATGTATAGATTTTCAAGAAGCTAAATGGTGAAAAACCAACAATGAGTGCCTATCATTAGGGTCTTGGCATGTATATTTAGGTACATTTATGAGGTCTAGAAGTAGTTTTGAGAAAAATAACAACCATAGGAAAAAATTACACAAATGACGTAATATTACATATATGATGCACAACACCATGTAATTAATACACAATTGTGTATTTGCAAGGAAATATGATGCAATTGATATAATTGCGCAATGGATGGATAAAAATATACAAATTCATGATAAAATTGCATAATTAATAATATTGCACAATTGATGGAAAATGCAACACTTATGATAGGAAATTCTATACAATTAATGAAATTGTGTAATTGAAGGAAAATGCAACACAACTAATGGAAAACACTATGAAATTAATAAATTTCATAAATGATGGTAAAGACAAATTTTTTGATGGAAATCACTATACAATTGATAGAAATTACTACGTAATTGATGCAATTGTACAAATGAGGGCTTAAACTGTACAAATGATGTAAAGTGGGGTAGACTAGAAAAAAGTGTGATTTATGTGAAGGCTAATGTTGTGTAGTTGGTGTATGTAGAATAATATAGATTATCTTATGTCACGAGAATGAAATCTAGTGACTATGCTATTGAGATCGTAGTTGAGCGAGATGGATGAGGCCTTCTTGGGAGAGGTTGACCTATTGCATGTTACCTAAATGAATGAGATCAGGGCTAACCTAGCCATGACAACATCACTAGTTGAACGGTGGAAAAATGATCATAACACCTTCATGCTACATAAAAACAAGATGACTATTACCCTAGAGGATTTTTGGAAGATTCTTCGGGTCCTAATCCATGGAGAGAGGGTGATCTATGAAATTGACCATGGTGAGAGTTAGAGATTTTTTAGAGGCAAATCTTCACCAATTGGTGAATAGTACATATTGGCTAAGTCAAAATTGGTGAATAAATTGCAACCAATGGGGTGGCCAAATTGCTTGAATTTTATGAATTATCGATCCAATGAATTTCTATTCACCATCAATTTATTTTATGAGGCATATGTAATTAATAGTTTCACCATAAAAAATTACGCGTTTCAAACAAATTAATTAATATTCTTGCCTAGAATCTTAGAACCATGTATTAAATCACCCACATATTTACCAATAGTATTAAAACAATATTGTGTATCAGGATATGTTTCACCAACATAATCAAATGTTCACTACATGTGAGGACCCATTTCACCTATATCATTAAAAAATAATACACTTGAGTGACCCATTTTTTCAATACTATGATAACTCCATGCTAATCATAGGTCCATAATCACCTTGAAAATTACAACACATGTGTTCCATCAAGGTTTAATTCAACCAAAAATTAAATGTATCGTTGTATAATCACACAAGATTCACAAATTTTTTACTATACCATTTAAAAATCCCATAAAATTTGCCAAATATGGATTGATATAAATACAATACAAAATCTGATTTATTGTTACATATTTTGTCCAGTTTTTAACATGTGAGCTCTTGATTTGGAAGTTGGACTTCAAACCTTGATCATAGGTAAGTTACAAACTTACAACTACAGGCATTCTTGCATTAACGAATAGCGAGTCAGTGAAAACCTAAAGGTAAGTGATCATTTCTTGAATCTTCATAGTGTTATAAGATTTTTTTATCTCTTTTCCATTATTTATTCAATCTTAAAGATGATATTGAGTAGGGAATGATATCTATATTCTATGTCCTTATTAAACAAGAAGACATTTTTTCTAGCTTTTATTTCGTGAGAGATCAAGATGTCAAGCAACAAGTGCAACAAGAGTAAGACTCCTCAGGGTGGTGAAGGGAGGCCATCAAAACACCCAAAATGTAGAGTTACCATAAAGTCTTAATTTGTAAATTTTTCTAATCCATCAGATCAAGATAGAACTACATCATCAACTCTTGCACCAAATATTAATGAAGAAGCCATTGGAAATACCTCACAAGATTACTAGAATGAGTTAATTAAGTTAGACGAGGATGAAAATGTCGTAGAAGATGTTCCAAGGGATACCCAACTTAGCTAGAATGAGTTAATTGGCTTGGATGAAAATGTTGGAATTGTAGATGATTTTTCTGCAATGAAGAGGAAAAGTAAATCCAAATAAAAAATGGGGCGTGAGTGGGATACGACAAGGAATTTTTAGATTGATTGGGTGTCAAAGTACCCATTCATTGAAATAATGGAGAATGAAAACAAAGATGAACCTCCAACATAATGCAGGTGTAATATTTGTAGTTGGAAACATAAAAGAGACAAGAAGTTGCAAATAAAGCTTGACACTAGAGAAAAGCATATTGGTAAATTTTTTGAAAAAAAAATCATAGATGAAAAGGAAAAATTGGTAGTAAGATGAAAATAAAAGGAATAATGTCTTCATGTTAAGTATGCCCCAGTATATGATAAGAATATGCAAATAATGGTGAAGCTTGATGCATGTAGAGGTTCAATTGAGGCTCAATTTGGAAAGATAATGACAAGAGAACAACTAGAAAATACTGTTTAGATGAGTGTTGTTTTTCATATTTTTTCCAAAGGGTATCCTATGACAGACTACCCAAATATTTTAATTTATTCTTTTTTGCATGTTCCTAACTTTCCTAGCACATATTGGTCAATAAAAATTGGATGGGATTGGGAAAGTTTTCTTGCTAAGGTGGAAAATCAAGATTTACAAGAGAAAATAAAAGAGTCAAACTTCATTTCATTATATTTAGATGAAGTTACTATCGTAGATACTACTTCTTGGGTATGGATGCATGTGTATAATATACACCAACATGTTTGCAAACCTCATCTTCTCCGTGTTTATAAAATGAAGGATAGTTTAACATCAAAAAATCAATTTGAACTAGTTAAGAAATATTTGAATGAAATTGGAGGTATGGATGACTTGACAATTTCCAAAAAGTTGGTGTGTGTAGGAGCTAATGGAGCTCTAATAAAGCAAGGTCACAAAAGCAGTCTTTGCATAAAGTTACAAACTACTTGTTCACCATACATGACTAGCATTCACTGCATGGACTACACAATGTATTTAGCATTTAAAATTGTATGCAAGTTTCCTATAGTATCAAAAGTTGAAAATCTAGTCTGCGAGCTCTACACATACTTCTACCAAAGTCCCAAATTTTTTACGGAATTTTAATTTTTTGATGAGGAATAACATGAGAAAATAAGATTCTTAAGGATGTTGATACTAGAGATGGATCTCCTTGCATGGACTAGCGCAACCTATTTTTTTAGAATATCGATCCTTGATGGAGTAATGTACAAACATCACAACACAATAGACAAAGCTCCTGACCTCTTACATAGATTAAGCAATATAAAGACACTCTTAACTTTAGCTAGTCTTCTCCCCATGCTTGATGAAATGAAAATTCTTGTGAAGAAAGACCAAAATAAAACTATGTATATCTATGAGTATACTAAACTATGTAGAATAAAATGCATGACCTTCAATAATCTATATCTAAATCTAATAGATTATCCATTTCAATGTCCACATTTTGTAAGTTGGCAGTTAATTACAAATTTGAATAATCCTAAAAATTATTTACAATTTAATGGAAGTGGGTAGTTATGTGTCTTTGTATGTCGATTTGAGATACTAATGCACTTTTGTATGATGGTTAGGCACTCTACCAAAGAAGTACCTGTTACAAATGAAGCTTTTAATGACATTGTGAAATTTGTAAGTGGCAATTTAAAATATATTGCAAGATGTATTTTCTTAGAGATTTATGAATGATTCCCCTAAGAAGAAATACTTGAAGCCATGCCTATTGTGTATCCTCAATTTTGGATGCTAGGAAATTGTTAGAACCCAGACTATTTTCATAAAAAAATAATTACCCTGGCCAAACACTTTTTGAAAAGTTCAAAATACAATGGACATAAAATATGAGGAATTATAAACGATATTAAGCTTAGAGAACAAGCTAAGAATTTTTTAGTAAGTATGAATGAGCAAGTTGACTCCATGGAGAATCCCATGGAAGTGGGATCAATAACAGGGGTTGGGGAAACCTTTGGTCAAAGTGAAATATTATGTGATTCGTTATCAGAATATTTTAAACTTGTTGATTTATGTCAAGCAATTATATGGGGTTAGTGGAGGATGAGAGAGTTTTCAGTGCATTGGGGGTTTTGAAATAAAAATATAAGAAATAAATTAGACAAGAATTTGGAAATTTTCTTGAGGATGTTTACAACTAGGTACAATGTTTGAAGTTTTCCTTTTGAAAGGACACTCACAATTTGTAAGTCCATATGTGAAAGAAGAGGGTTGTGCAACACTTCAAACATTAGTGGAAGTGACACAATTATTGTTGAACTTGATATGTAGTTAAGTGAAAATACATAGGGTGAAGAAAATGAAAAATAAACTTAGAGTCAAGACGATTTTCACTCATCATCAGAGTGAGGACTAGGACATGATTTGGAAAGTGGAAGTGATTTAGCAGTTTTTAGGTATTTATACTACATTTTATGAATCATATTCCAAACTATACTTGATGATATTTTATATTGTATTCCATGAAATTGTGAATCAAATTGAATAAATTAAGATATTATTAACAAATTCATATTTTAATTGTGTCATATTGATAAGTTTACATGTACTCAGTGATTCATCATTCAACTCAATGCTTAATAACATATTAACAATAGTAGTGTTGGCGATTCCAACTGATTATATGGGTTTTCCTAAAGGTTAGCCACACCTTAGAATTGGATACCTTAGGTTAGTGGCTGATGAACAAGAGACATATTTTATACTTTTCTCCCCTGCACTTTAGGCTTTGCAGAATCTAGGAGGGTGGTCCTATAACATCATTCAATCATATAACAATTTTATTGACCATGATGCCTTTGATAATATATTTCTTCATACTAGAATTTAAGAAGGTGGTGTAATTGGCTAAATCACCCCAGGGCCTCCTATATGCTTAATGTTTCCTTGCTAACATGGATTTGTGCATAAAGCATAAAATTTGCAGTAAAGTAAAATTTTGATTTTTGATTTGATATGTGATTTTGTATCAATCTTCAAACTTTATGAATTATTTTGATTAGTGTCTTATTTGCAATAAAGTTAGAAAATAAAATATAATCCCGCAACAGACCAACTCATGGATTCTTATAAAGTCACCGCCTTACAATGAGAAACCAAGAAAAGAACAACACTTATCACACTACTTATAAATCCTTATCATATTCACACAATCTTTGATGAATGACTGAAAAAAATATTAATCCATTCCTTGGACATAAGCTAATAGTTTAACATCCATAACACATTATGTGATGCAAAATTATAAATAATCTTGATTATTTTGTGTCAAAAGATAGTAAATAAAATACTAGAGAGAAAGATAATTTGATATTCAAAATTAATGAAATACACTGAGTATTTGAGTCATCTATTGTTATTACAAAGCAAAATTAAAAAATTTCCTAATTTGTTCTATCAAATAGCTTAAATTGTGCAAAAAGAGCTTACAGAGATGAAAGATAAAAAATAAGAACCCTTTGAATGAGGCTCAACATTCCCTTTTATAACATAAGGGAAGCAATAAGCAAAGAACCTCATGCACCGCCTAGATACACAAAAGAAAACATTCTAAATGGTGAAATTTAAACCATTGGTTAGAGACCACATATAAATATTTACATGAATTTGGTAGAAGTTATTTATTGCATCCATAAGAGTATCGGTGTTGAGTTCTCCAAGGTAATATTTGTACTCTGGCAAGATTCTTCTAACATTTGGTTTACAAATGCATAATGCAATTGCACCTAGTTAGTGAAATCTAATTGAAATTAAATTCAAATCTCCCAACTCACCCTTTGTCAACCACCTTTAATTAATTTGTAAACACTTGACATAGTAAACATCGACTGACCTAGAAAAGAACTCTTTCTGAAAAAATCTCCAAGAGTTACTTGGCACCATGTCTAGTTAAGACCTTTTTGACAACCAAAATCTCAAACATGATGCATATGAATAAATACATGGAACAACTCATAGGAAAAGTAAAAAAATATAATTTTCATTCCATTCCTTAAAAATACTCTGAAAAGGCCAGTCATGAGCTAATAAAACATCCAAATTCTACAAATATTGATGATACTTGGCATCAAGTATCACGTTGGCCTCTCTATAGAAGATTTCTATACTATGATCTGTATTGACCAACCTATCTAAATAGGAATTAAGTTCATTCATATAAAATTTGTTGTATTTGAAAATCACAAGTAGAATTGTGGGGATTACAATACTGAAACTACCCTTCCACTTTTTAAGGTCTTTAAATCCCCATTATCTTCTAATAGGCAGGGTACAACCTTGTTATCAATATTTACAAAATAGTTTAGTTTTTCTCACACAACCTCAATTACACCTTCCATATACCCTTGTACATTTAATTCCATATTGAAAATATTAAAGGTAAGAAGGATACTAGTTGGGGCATCATATGTGTTTGTAGATCCCTTATACATACCATCCAAATATGTAAATCTAGGATTCCATTTATCAAATATACACTTGAGCTGATCTTGATCCCCATTTAATCTAGCAATGACACCTCTCAAATTCACATATGACACATGTATAGTTTCTAGCCTTCTTAATATTTTAGATAGTCTATGTTCCAGGATGCACGTTACTATGTGTACATTCTCCTTTTGCTGAATCTCTTGAGCATTCTTCAAAAAATCTTCCAACATTTGAATCTTTTCATTAAGCTCTTCATTCTCAATCATCACATGAGTAGGGGGAACTACAGAGGAGGAGATTTCTTCTTGCATAATTATGAGAAGGGATTTTTTTTAAGCCAACAATACCTACTACTGGTTGTAAGATTTTATGAGATTAATATGTTCCTTCAACAATGCATTAAGTCTATCTTGCAACCTTTGAACAATAGATTTATTAAACTTGGCAACATCTACCACTAATGAAATAGCTTTAGGGGCAGGGGTGTCAAACACCCTCTTTACAATTAAGCTTCCTTTAATATCCTTTGATTCTTTAACAACCATAGGTTTATTTGTATTTGGGGCAAGGGCCCAAATTGCAAGGGCATCCTAATGCGGGATGAACCCTGATCCTAACAATGCCATTTTTGCTTCCTCTTCTATGGAGAATTTTTTTCCTTATTTCCTAATGGTATCAAAAATAATTTCCGAAGCAATTTCCCACTCAGGGAGTAGTAACAAGCCACTATTCTACACCATTCTTCTCCCTTCTTTAGGAGTAATGGTTCTTAGACTCGAAATTCATTTTTTCCCTCACCTTTTTGGCTAATTTATCATACTTTTCTCTAGGGACATTTTCTTGTGCCAATTGAACTCTTCTATGCTACTCCTCCCTCTTTGCACTTATAAAAAAATATTTAAACTCTTGGGACTTTACAAATTCATCATCAAAAATGAATTTTGAACATGCTAGTTCTCTCACATCATTGAAGCTATCTCTCCCCATGGCCACATCTAATCCAAATATTTTCTAGAGAAGGCCAAAAATATTTGGTCTTGTGGGGGATGGAATGTACTACTAAATTTAATCCCTAGTAATATGAACATCTTCACTTTCATCCTAAATGATAGGATAGTTAACCAACAATGGTGGTTGTTCAATTTTTGTCCTCTTCAGTGGTTTCTTCCTTGGGGGAGAATCCAAACTGATTATTTGAGGGGAAGGAGAGGGAGTCATCTATGGTGAGTTTGATTGCATATTTTCTCTAATAATAGGCCCTTGGGACCTTTTGGTAGAAATTTTAGGTCTAGGCCGCTTTACTAGTTTCTCTTCCATGGCGGGGGGCTTACCAACAAATCTATCAAAATTCTTCAAAACCACTTCAACCTTGGAAATTGGGTTACCAATATTAGAAAATTCCCCAGGATAGTCCTTATCCTTCTTTGTACTAACAACCTTTGTCTTGATGAATGCAATCCATTTCACTTTCTTGCTCTCTGCCTCATAATCATCCTTATAGTTTCTTTAACATCTCCACTCTCATAAATATGATGGGAATTCTAATACTCATACTAACCTGGTGTATGAAACCTTCAAGGTCAAAATCCCTTACCTTTCCTTGATATAACCTGTACTCCCCAAGCATTTTTTTAGCCTCCCCAAGCTGTCTCTGGTTGAAGTGAAATCTGAAAAGGTAGTAACGTAAGGGAAAAATGACCCCGTATTCTATTTCCTTAAATGAAACTATTCAACTTCATTCATTTTCCATATAATTTCCATGAGTTCTAATCTAGATGGCACATACCTAGGCAACACATGGGGGGCTTTAGGGAGCCCATATATTCTAATAATAATCAAGCTATCATAGAGGTAATAGTCTCCCCAATTGTGTTGTACTCCTAACTTTTTCCTTTTATCTTTAGGCCTAAGAAAATCCAAAATTTCCTTGTGTAATCTCATTCTAGGTAGACCCAACCTTGATGAGATCTACCTTACGAAATAGTTCTTAAAAATAATGTAGTTGGACTCACTATAATGTTTGTCTCAAATATGGGTCCAACACTACATTGGAATATTTTTTCCCTCTTTATCTTTCAAGCTTGATTATAAATATCTACTCCAATGACCTTTCCCCTTGTACAAAAGCATGTGAAATAAGAGAGAATACCACCTAAAACTCACCTTCTTACTATTTCTCTTATGTCCACTAGCTAATTATGAATAGCCTCGGCTATAAATCTACCATAGTCAAAGTCACTATTTTTTAATAGCATAGTCATAGGATGTTGTATGTTAAAAACCATATACATGAGAGGTATCTGCATCTTTGAGTGTGCATCTTGCCCTAATACTTGGTATAATTTCCAATATGTTCTTCTGAAATAGTATTCAAAAGACTTGATGTCAAAAGGCTCAGATTCATTATTAGGGATTCTCAATGACTTTCCTATGTATCCCTCTTGTTTGAATTTAGGGAGCCATTACACCCTAAAGCTATTTCTATCTTGTCAATGTTTTTTTCTAAAAGATCTAAGGTCTATAACCTTAATTACAACCACATGGAATCCAAAAACTTCAACAACAACCTCACTAGTTATATTCATTAGGACACTTCCATCCAATGCCCTAATTACTCTAATATTTTCATCATATCTGGAAGCAAGGTATCTAATAAGTTCCACATTAATGAAGACAATAGGGACAACCAACTTCCCCAAATCATAGGTCCATACATTGGAGATAGGGGCATGGAGGTTTATTTTTCCATACTAGTGTAGGAATAATTTCCACCCAGTGATTGTGTCATCTTGGTTCTTCATCTCAACATCTCTACAATTTCTGGTCTTGTCTACCATTCCACCTACTATATTAGGGCCTAGGGAGCACACAATATGTTTTGAGGAACCTGACAACTGGGCCATAATATCCTCCTTAAAGGATATTTTAGATGTAGAGGGTTGGGTATTTGACCGACTCATAATTCTAGAATGATTTCAAAACATATTTCTACACTATCTTATTGGGAATTTACAATCACATGCAACATATTTTACAAACTTGATTACGAGATTCAAGACTTTAACAATGGTGTATTTTTGTAAGAAGGGTGTACCTATTTTTTAATTGTTTAGAGCTCAAGTTGATGCAAAATGGGTGTACCTCTATGGATTTTTCTACTATGTCAAACCAAATAAATGAGATGACCAACTACATTGAACCAAAAATTTATGAAGGCAATTAACTTAAAAGATGAGCCATCATCTATCACATCTACCATTACTTCTTGTTCACATGAGGGTAGTTCATTCATATACCCATTTGTCAATTTTAAATGCAGGTCATCGATCTGGAAGGGAAGTACAAATCTCAATGATGAGAAAACCCTTGATTTTCTTGAAAAGGATGCAACCATCCCCTCTCTTCAATAGGATTCTCCCATGTGAGAATATTATCAAATAGTGTACTTCCACAATTCCACAACCAAGAAAAGGACATACCGCAATGGGCCTACGAAATTGCGGAAGCCTTTAATCTTTCGCCACGTGCTAGCATTCTATGAAGCCTATACACAAAACTCTCCAAAAGTTCTCTCATGCCCCAAAATTTGTCTCCATTTGTGACACTTGTACACCTTTCGTAATTCTGCAAGCCTTTTTCTCTTCATAAAAAATCCTAATGTGGAAGCACGAAAAGAGGTAGGGGCCACTTTTATACAAGAAAATTAGATGAGCATAATATGTGAAAAATTTGATTTTCAATGTGAGCACCTAGGGAAAAAGGATGGGGAAGGCATTATAAAATAAAATTACACAACAAACAAAACCTATCAGGTAATAGGGTATGCAGGGCTAGTAAACACATGAGGCCATGACATAACAAAAAAAACTTAAGCAAAAGGTAACCCAGATAACCAGCCAATAGAAAAATATAACAAGAACATAAGGGTTTAAGAGGGCTTAAGGGCTTAGAGAAGAGATAATTGAGAAAGTAAATATGTTATAAATGATATGAAGAACATCAAGTTGGTGAAGTATATATAGAATGAAGACATCAATACTAAAGTGCATTTAATTCACCACAAGTCACACATGTTGATGTGACAATATTATTTCATAAAAATCAATTCATGACTTTAAGTGATTTAATAAGTAATAACACACCTAAATAAAAGGTCAACCATTGATATTTACAAATCTAATGGTTCTAGGGTTATAGGTTTAAATTTACAATTCTAGCACTTTAGACATTTCCTTCTGGAATGCAACTATAGCCATCCATTGAACATCCATCAAATGGTTGAATTTTCTAAGTATATTAATGTTATATTAAATTATTAAATAATATAACTTAAACTTGTAGTTACTAGTCATTAAGTTGCATTGACATCTAGCTTCACACATAGTAATTTTCTTAGAGGCTCACTTCTAATTAGAACTTATAATATGTTGACACTTTTCTCCATTCCAGAGACTTTATGTAGGAATTTGGGTGTGTGGAAAGTTTGTCCCAAAATAGAACAATATATAGCATTTGATATTTTTTCCACCCATGCTATGATTTTTATTGGCATACAAGTTTAGTTCATCAATGAAATTTATTTATTAGACTGAAAATAGGTTTAATTTGCCAATGAAAATATTTTATTGGTTTGAAAACATGTTTAATTCACCAATGAAAATATTTTATTTGTTTGAGTACAAGTTTTATTCACCAAAAAAATATTTTTTTGATTTGAAGATAGGTTTAATTCACCAACAATTTTTTTTTTTTGGTTTGAAAACAGGTTTAATTCGCCAATGAAAATATTTTATTGGTTTGAAAACAAGTTTTAATCACCAATGAAAATATTTTATTGGTTTCAAACAAATTATAATTTTCAAGGATTTTCTACAAACTTCTAGTGATTACAAAATATTTTCCAATTGAGTTTATTATTTTTTCTCGAAAAAAGGAAAAAATCATTAATAAATTTAATATTTTTTCGGGAAGTATACAAGATTCACCAAGTTTTTAAAACTTTTTCAAGTGGGGGTTCTTAAAGTTATCCCTGGTGAAAGTGCATTGAGAAGGATATTCCTGATATATGATCTTGGGATAGAGGATGGAGATATGGACTTGCGATGGGTGATGGGCCGATTTGACCCATTATCATTAGTACTAGATAGAGTTATTGGGGGGATACTATTTCCTGACCAATGGTCGAGAGGATTTCCCACTATCTAGGGGAGAGTACTATAGATGATGATGGAAGGAATGGTCTATGCATGTGGACCATGTGTACTAGCACAACTATATCATGACATGTACCATGTAGTGTACATATATGGGGCGAGCTTGGAATACGAGGTCACATCGTTACACATATGGGAATGGGAGCATATTGCTATGCCACAACCATATATATACCGAGTTTGGGGTGTAGAGTAGCCATATGTATGCATGTACGCTATGATGATGACAAAAATGAGATTGGGGATTTGTGGTATTGGCAAAGAGAGCTAGATGATCCAAATAGCTTCATATGGAGATCATTGAAGGATTGTGAGGCATAGGGGGAGGATGCTAAGAAACTAACCTACTGTAGGAATTTGTAATATTTGATTGGGAGGATAACTCACATTATAGGGAAGTCCATGCTAGAGAGAGTACAATGATAGTTTGGATAGAGGTAGGGGTAGTCGATAGGAGAGGTTGTGTTTTATCAAACATAATGAGAGGTTACTAATTGGGGACCAATGATTTATATTGATACAACAATCATAAATTTTGAGGCATTAACACCCATGCACTGAGACTTACATATAAATTTGTTCGATGCAAGCACTACCAAAAAATATGATGCATGGTGGGAAAGTCATAAGCCTACTAGATTCACAAGACTAGGACAAAGGGTGGGACAACCACAAGATGAAGCTAGGTGAGGATGGACAGTGAGGTAGTGGAGACTCCTAGTTGTAGTGGTTGCAAAAGGGAGATGAGATGGAGATAATGATGGGGTGGAGATGGAGGAGGTGGAAGAGATGATGGATGGGGAGATCTAGGTGATGGTGGATATGGAGGATGAGGAGCCCAACTAGTGGGGAATGTACAATGACATGTAGGAAATTGAAAGCATAGGAACCAACCCAAGGAGGAGGATAGGGGGAGGAGGATACACATATACAGGTGGAAATAACTTTATTGAAGTGAGATGAGGCTTGTAAACATAGAATGTGGGCTAGAGCTAATAAGGATGAAGCTAGGGATGAGAGAGAGCCTTCAAACCCAAGTGAATCAATTGACCACAAAGAGAGATGGGATATGAGTGCAACTAGCCCATATACATATACATTTTTCATAGGTACATGCATAAATTTCCCAGGTCACCATAGAGAGAGACTCTAAGAGAGTCTGGAGATAGTAGGAAGAAGTCATGGTGGGGATATCTGAGTGGTAGGTTATGGATGAGGTGAGATAGATCACTTGAGAGATCATGTATTGAATGACCCTCTACAAGAGGGAGGTGCTTAGGGAGCAACAAGCTCCACCCTACTCGGACATGACACATACACAAACACAATTTTGAGGGAAATATCAAGTAGACTAGGAAGCCAGGGGAGCATGGGACCACCACCACCATGACCACCAATAGGATGAGGAAGTAGAGGATCACCTAGACACTCTAAGGGAGGGAGATTAGCTTAGGGCCAACTTATATATATGTACACATGTATATTTTAATCCATGTATACATTTTTATTTTAATGTAGATAACATTCCTACCGACTATGTACATTTGTATTGGTATGGATCATGTAGCATATGTATAGGCATTGATATTATTATTTTTCTATGTAAGAAGAATTTTCATTAATGATAAAAAGTAATCACTTTTGGTAGCCTTGCAGGAAATAGAGAAAACTAATTTGTTTCATACTTATAAATTTTTGAATCTATGGCTTCACAAAGCTCATGTAATATACCCTGAAAACATTCTCAATTTTCCACATAGGGAATATGCTCCCAAATCCCACCATAGGTTATAGACAATGCAATGCCTAAATTATAGAGTTGTTAAAATCTCATACATTTTGATTGATGTTGCAAAACAATGGACAACTCAAAAAAAAAGACTAACATAGTTCCATTATTACCCCTTGACCTTGGAATGAAGGTAGTTTATGAAGTCACCAAACCAATCAAAGTTTATCATCGGTTCCAGATATAACATATTCTTTAGGAAACTTTCTCCTTGTAGTGCCCAGATTCTATGATTACATAGAGGTACCTCTTTGACATCCAAAATAAAAGGGTACCAACACAACACATGGCCTGGTATGGAGGGATTTTGTAGATCCTTAGGCCTTTGTACACCAATCCCCAATTGTGAGGTAGTAATGATATCCTCAACACCCTCAAATACTCAAGCTTAATCAAGAGTCTTACTAATTCCAACATCACACCTTTAGGGGTCTACAAATCCAATAGGGTCATGATGAAACTTGAAGCTATGTCAAAGTTTACCATATCTCTCTCATCCACTCAATCAATAAATCCTACCCAAGAACTAATTTAATTTCTTCCACCGCCAATTGATCGTTCACCATGAAGACAAATTTTAGCCTAGTATCCATGATAGAACCTAGGAAGGCCATTTTTATTCTCATGCTAGCTAATCAAATGGGAGTGTCCATTATATCAAACCAAAATATTTTGATTGGATACTGAGTGAATGGTAATGTCACCATCTTAACATATTTATCAACCCATCATATGTGCTAGTTATAAATGCTATTAAATTGACATTCATTCTTCATACTATCCATCAGTCTTCCATTGCTGTTGATCCATTTGAGCAGTGGAGGAACTAATATTACCTATTGTAAAATTTAATTTAGTTTTGGGGTTGAATAGGCTTATTTTTAAACTACTTGCTACCCTCGAGCTAGCTTTGGCAACCATACAACAAGTTCATGCTAAATTATGAGTGAACAATTTAACATTTTTTGATTTTGTCCATCTTCCCCTATGTTAGCTAAACTATCGAAATCGATATTAGATTCTCTCTATATATGATAGATTGATTAATTTTTGAAATGATTAAATATTACCAGTGCCTTATCTAGAATAGTGTTCAATCTCCAATTTTCAAATTTCCTTGTTTTGATCGTATTGACCACTATGTTGAGTCTCTTTCAACTGCAAGCTTTTTGATTTTTAATTCCTAACATATTTCTAAGCCTTACACAAGACATTGATATTTTTCCATATTATTGGTCCCTACTGAAAGAGATTTCAATACTTTTCCTACTACTCTACCACCCCAATCTCTGATAATACAACCATCCCCTAAAGTTCCTGAATTACCCCTTGATGCTCCATAAAATTTTATTTTATAACAACCTTCGGTAGGTGAAGTCTAATAAGCTATTGATATTTTGATTTGAGACCTCTTCCCACCTTCACCCACTAAAAAAGGTGTTCTTAAACCAAACCAAGTTGACCTCATTTTCAAATCCCATTTTGTGAAAGATTTATTTTAAGTGTTTTTCTCTGACATTTTTCTATTACTTAATTTGAAAATGGTAGCTTCGAGATAATTAAGAAAGGAATGAAGGAATATCTCTTTCTCTTGGAATATTCTCCTATTACACTCCTTCCATAGTTACCATACCAAGATTGAGGGAATGATTGACCAAGATTTGAATAAGCTGAGTATATTGTTTGGAAATGCACTAACCTATCCTAGTTTAGCACAAAACCACTGCCAACATTCTTGAGCATAGGGGTATTTTAGTAAAATATGGCTCACATTTTCTTCATTACCCTTGCATAAAACACACCTTTTTGGTGCCTGATAACCTAGTTTAATAAAATTATCTACTATTAATACATTATTCTATATCATTTCCCATGCAAACATGCCTAATTTTGGTATGAAATAATTATGCCAAAACAGATTCAAAGGAAGGGAAGTGACAGATTCATTTTTAAACAAGGTTCGATAACCATATTTTTCATTATTTTTCCCTAATTTTGATCCATCCCACACCAATCTATCCTTTCCTTCCTGAATGATAATTAACATGTTGTTAAGTATGGTTTGTAGTTTCATTCTCTCCTTTTCATATGAACCCAACTACCTTGACTCTTTCCATTACGATGTTGAAAGACCATCCTTGAGATAGACCTGCACATAATCTCTAACCTTTATGCAACAAACTTGGATTAAGTATCCCATAATTTTTCTTATATCATTTAGGATATCTAAACTAGGGAAAAAATCCATGAATATTCCCAAAATAGGGTTGAATTCCCATCATAAACATCCTAGGTCAAATAATCTTTTATAAGAGATCTATAATCCTTCATGAAGTTCTAGATCCTCGATCCTTGAGGTAAATTTTTTGTTAAAATGATATTTTCAATTTTTTTATTCGAGTACTTGTTTTGAAGAATCCTTACACATTTGGAATCCTTATCTATATGAATTTTTCATAATATATTTTCTCCTAATGCCTTGTTCTTCTTGAGGAGGTCTTTTAGCCCAACACCTCTAGTTGCTTTGGACTTGATTTTTTTTCCCAAACTATCAAAGTTATCTTCTTATACTCCATGGATCCTTTCCAAAAGAATTTTTTCATACATTGATTTAATGCATGACACTCCTAGATGGAAAAAAAAGGCAACACATTAGATAGTTAAGAATCACGAAGATTACAACCTTTAGCATAGTAACTCTGCTTGCTCAAGATAACCATTTCCCTTTCCATGCAACCAACATATTGTTGATTTTTGAGTTTAAGAGGGTCCCAAATTTTACCATTTCTCAATATTTTAGCTAAGCGAAAACCCAAATATGTGCTAGGTAACCAAAATTTCTTGAATTTGAGGATTTTGAGGTTGTCTTGCTCTTTTTAGGGGTTAGTGTGGAAGAAATGCACTTCTGATTTAACTTTGATTATTTATTGACTAGAGATTGTGGAGTATATGTCTAGTATCCATTTCAAACCTTATGCCTCCTTACCTTTACCAGAACCAAATAATATTGTGTCATCAATATATTGTTGATGCATGCTGATGGGAATGTTGTTGGTCACCTAAAAACCTTCCAATCTACCACTAATTGTAGCAGCTATTATCACACTACCTAATTCCTCCACCATGTTAACAAATAGAAAAATGGAAAGTGGGTCTCCTTGTCTTGTTCCTCTAGATGATTCAAAGTATCCTTTAGGGGTGCCATTAATAATGATAAAATATTTGGGATTGGCCATGCAATTGAATATCCAATTCATCCAACTTTTGTTGAAGCTAAAGGAATCCATTACTTTGGATAAGAATCACTAGTTCACCCTATCATATGCTTTTTTGATATCTAATTTTATCAGTATAATTTTCCTTTTAGTTTTTCATATAGAATGTATAGCCTCCTAGGTGATTATCACCTCTTCCAAAATTGATCTTCTCGTCACAAAATTAGTTTGTTCATCAAAACTGATTTCAAGGAGAATATTCTTTATTGAATTTGCAGTGGCTTTGGAAATTATTTTATAAATGGTGTTGCATAGGGAAATAGGGTGAAATTCATCAAGGTTATTTGGATTTTACTTTTTTAGTATAAGGAAAATGAATGTGTTGTTTATTTTATTCAATATCATTCCCATGATTCTTGAATCTTCTATGACAACCATAACCTCTTTGCCTACAATGTCCCAATAATTCTAAAAGAAAGTAGGTAGAAAAACATTTGGGCCAAGTATCTTTTTGGATGTAGCTAGAAGGTTGCAGTCTTGATTTCTTCCTCTATGAATTTCTCCATTAACTTCTTGTTGTGAGCTTCATTTACTATGCATGGAATATTGTGGAGAAGATTATGTTGGGCTATCAAGTTGGATCCTTCCAAATTATTGAGAAGATTATAGAAGTATGATACACTCTCCTTGGATATCTCTTTTATATTTTCTATCATTTCCCCATTCACTTTTTGAATTTTGTGATACGGTTGATATCTCTATGAAATTTTTTCACATTGTGAAAGTACCTTGTGTTGTTGTCTCCTTCCTTGATCGATTACTCCCTAGATTTTTGTCTCTAGTACATTTCCTCTTTTGCTAAAATATCCTGATAGTCTCTTAACAAATGTTTTTCTTTGAGATACTCCTCCCTTTCCATTCCATTAGTGAGTATCTTTTCATTCAATACCTTCATCTCTTCTTCTAACTATTTTTTATTTCAAAGATGTTTTGAAATGTTTTTTTATTACATTCCTTTAGCTATTGATTAACCATTCTTAAATTTGATGCTACACAAAATATATTGATTCCTTTGGGTTTCATCTGATTCCACCAATGTTTTATTAATTTGTCTACACCTTGATTCTTTAGCCACATGTTTTCAATTTTTAATAGTAATCTAGTTGGTTTATTGTCCCCTAGGATCTCAAGTTGAATGGGGAAGTGATCTAAACTAGTTTGAGGGACTATACTTCCTTCTAGTGAGAATATAAATGATTCCAAATCACCTTTCAATATGAATCTGTCCAATTTTTCAGCTATATTACTAAAGTTGAGTTTCCTATTTGTCCATGTATGTATTTCGTTTTCCATTTTGATTGTCATTAGTTAAATTTTTCCTACAAATTCCTCAAAGTCTAGTTGTGATTGGGATTTCCTTTGCACTCCCCTTCTTTTCTCATGGCTATAGAGAAGTCTCCCCCAAAATGAATGTTTCTATTTGAGTAGTTTTTAAAAAACTTTCAATCTCCCCCCAGGTTTCTTTCTTTTTAATGTAGGAGGATGGACCATAAACATTAATTAAAATAAATTAGAGGTTATAATGAAGGCTTCTTACCTTAGTCACAATCTAATGCTTGTTGGATGCTAGCTACTCCACATATATTGATTGCATTTTCCATAGAGCAATCAAAGTTCTAAAATTTTCATTTATTCTTAAACAACTCAGCTTCCATATGATTCATCTTGGACTCCTAGATCAAGAAAATTTATTCTAAAAAAGTCTCCATACAACACCTAAATAGGTGCTTCTTGTTAGGGCTGTTTAACCACCTAACATTCCATGATATAATTTTTATTACTCATTGGGAAGGGAAACAACCTTCCTTGACCTAAGCATTCTAGTGATCTTGACTTGGCCTTCCGCGTCTCCATTTGTCTATCTCTTTTATTTATTGTTTTTTCTTCCCTTCACCATAATCTGGGGAATGCTTGATATAATCCCTCTACTTTACTCCTAGTTTTCCCTCCTCAGTTGAGTTGGGCAACACACTTTCAGATATTTTCTATTCTTTTGAAGTAGTGTGGAAATTATCTATTTTAACTTCCCCTTCTTCCAATATATCATCTATCTCTATTATGAATTTTTTCCTCTCCTTATTAGTATTGCATACATAGTCAGATAACCCCATCTCCTCTCCCATAGCCTCAAATAGCTCAAGTAATTCACAACCAATTCTAGTATAGCTTTAGTTTTTATCAAATCTTGCATTTCAGTCTCTTCCCCTCCAATAGTTCCATGACCCTTGAACTTCCCATCCTCCTCGCTCTTTGGATTCCCTTCCATATTCACCTGATTTTCATTCTCCAACATTAGGTTAAGCAGAGAAGAGGGGCTCACCCTCATTGCCACTTGTTCTTTATTTTTTTCACTAGCCATAGTGTTCAAATTTTGTCTTATTTATTCTTTGCTAGATGTAAAATTCCTTTCTTCTAATATGTTTGGAGGGTTGGTGCTATTAGCATCTACTTTCCTCAAATTTTTAACAAATGATCATACTCTACCTTCAGGATCTAGTGGCCAGCCTCTATGAATATTTCTAGCTCTTCCTATTTTGTGCTTCTAGAGTTTAGTTCCACATAAATTTTTATGCATATCTTTTTTTATCCCTAGAGCAGGTTTTGTTCTTCACATATGAAGGTTCCTAGTTCATTTCCAATCATTTATAGGGCCTCCTTATTCCATATTCCATGGGTAGATTATACATCTTGAACCAAGAAGGAATTTTCTCCATTTTATGGCTTATCAGATCACAATTTGGATCCCTATCCTTTAGGTAGAAGCCTATCCCCTCAAACAATAACAATCTTTCCCCGATTATGGATTATTTGAGATCTTCAGATGTGCATTCAATCAAATAATAGTTTTTTGATATTGGGTTTATTTTCACATCCTTCCCATGTTTGTCCATCCATTGAGATACCACCTTGTATTTTTCCATACTTTGCCACACCATTTTGTGAAAAAGCCTCTTTATTTAAGGTGATTTCTTGCTTCGAGCATGTTCACAATAATCATGGATTTGGTAAGCCTTTCCTTCTTATATCCCATTAGTATCTAAGGATTTGTGTCAAAGAACATATTCTCATTTCCCTTTTGTAGATGCCCACCCCTTGGTTCTGGAATATCTTTATAATAATCCACCTGTTTCCATTTTTTCTTATGCCCTAAATGAATTATGTTTTCTCTTGTGGCTCAATGCAAAATTGATCCTTCTAAGGATCCATATTTTTGTGAGACTTTATGAAACAGGGTGTCATTCTATCATGGAGATCATCAAATTCTACATGATTCTTTCCACCTTTATCCCCTATGGATTGGGATATTATTCAGTGTCTTTTTGTAATTTACCTTTGCTGCCCAAACCAATCGCCACTATAGCTATTTTTGATTTTTTTCCTACTTTGATGAGTCTCCCACGCCCTTCCTTTGAATGTAAAGTTTATTTGTCCTTCAAATATCAACCCTTTGTTTAATCCCCCATCCATCTTCTGTCTATTCTCATCCTTATTAGCAACTCCATATTTGCATTCTAGCTCTTCCTATTTTGTGCTTCTAGGGTTTAGTTCCACACAAATTTTTGTGCATATCTTTTGTTCTCCTTGGAGTAGGTTATGTTATTCATAGATGAAGGTTCCTAGTTTATTGTTAATAATTTCTAGGGCCTCCTTATTCTAGTATTCTATGGGTAGATTATACATCTTGACCTAAGCAAGAAATTTCTCCTTTTGGTGGCTTATTGGATCAAAATTTGGCTCCCAATCCTTTAGGTAGAAGCCTATCCCTTCAAACAATAACAATATTTCCCCTATTATGGATTGTTTGAGATGTTTATATGTGCATTCATAAAATTATATTTTTCATATATTAGGTTGATTTTCACACCCTTGCCCCATTTTTCCATCCACCAAGATATCACCTTGTCTTTCGCCATGCCTCTATCACACCATTTTGCAAAAAAGGCTCTTTCTTTAAAGTGATTTATTGCTTCAAGCATGTTCGAAATATAGATAATCATGACTTCGATAATCCTTTCCTTCCTATATCCCATTGTTCTTTGAGGATTTTTATCAAAGAACATATTCTTGTTACCCTTTTGCAGATTCCCACCCCTTGATTTTGGCATATCTTTATAATACTCCATCTATTTCCATTTTTCCTTATTCCCTAAATGAATTGCATTTTCTATTATGGCCTAATACAAATTTGATCCTTCCAAGGATCCATATTTTTGTGAGTCTTTGTGAAAGCAGGATGTCATTCTATCATGGAGATCATTAAATTCTACAAGATCCTTTCCACCTTGATCCCTTATGGATTGGGATATTGTTCAGTGTCTTTTCATAATTTACCTTTGCTACCCAAACCGATTTCCACTATAGTTATTTCCAATTTTTTTCCTACTTTGATGAGCCTCCCATGCACTTCCTTTGAATGCAAAGTTTCTTTGTCCTTCAGATCTCCACCCTTTGCTTCATTCCCCATCCATTTTATGTCTATTCTCCTCCTTATTAGAAACTCCATAATTTTCATTTTAGCTCTTCCTATTTTGTGTTTCTAGGGTTTAGTTCCACACAAATTTTTGTGCATTTATTTTGTTCTCCTCGGAGTAGGTTTTGTTCTTCATAGATGAAGGTTCCTAGTTTATTACCAATAATTTCTAGGGCCTCCTTATTCTAGTAATCTATGGGTAGATTATACATCTTGACCCAAGCAAGAAATTTATTCTTTTGGTGGCTTATTGGATCAAAATTTGGCTCCCAATACTTTAGGTAGAAGCCTATCCCTTCAAACAATAACAATATTTCCCCCATTATGGATTGTTTGAGATCTTTAGATATGCATTCAATCAAATAATAGTTGTTATATATTGGGTTGATTTTCACATCCTTGGCCCATTTTTCCATCCACCAAGATATCACCTTATCTTTTTCCATGCCTCTACCACACCATTTTGTGAAAAAGGCTCTTTATTTAAGGTAATTTCTTGCTTTAAGCATGTTCACAATAGAGATAATCATGGATTTGGTAAGCCTTTCCTTCCTATATCCCATTGGTCTTTGAGGCTTTGTTGCAAAAAAAAATTCTTGTTTCCCTTTTGTAGATGCCCACCCCTTGGTTCTAGCATATCTTTATAATACTCCATTTGTTTCCATTTTTTACTTATGCCCTAAATGAATTACATTTGCTCTTGTGGCCCAAAAAAAATTTGATCCTCTCTAGGATCCATATTTTTGCGAGTCTTTGTGAAAGTAGTGTGTCATTCTATCATGGAGATCATTAAATTATGTAGGATCCTTTCCACCTTGATCCCCTATGGATTGGGATACTATTAAGTGTCTTTCCCTAATTTACCTTTGCCACCCAAACCCATTTCCACTATATTTATTTCCAAATTCCTACCTACTTTAATGAGCCTCCCATGCCCTTCCTTTGAATGCATAGTTTCTTTGTCCTTCAAATTTCCACGCTTTTTTTCATCCCCCATCCATCTTCTATCCATTCTCCTCCTTATTAGCAGCCCCATCATTTGCATACTAGTCATTATGGTTTTCTTTCTTCCAGTTTGTGAAAGGTCTAGCATCCTTTGATGAGTCTTCCCAATCCCTCTCCACAAATTTTCTTGGCCCCTGCCTATTCTACTAGTCATAATTCCACCATCTTGATTGTAGAGGGACCTTTGCATTGGCTTTGTCTTCCTATGTTCCTAACTTTTCACTTCTCCATGCCATTTTCCCTACTTTTTTAATATATTATTAATTTTATTTTTTGATTTTTGATCTTCTTGTTATAGTTTCTATAAAGGTGATTTTGATAATCTTGTAAATTATTTAAAGTGTTGATATGCCTCTCATCTAATAACTCAAGCTCATGAAATATTGATACTTGATACTCTTCCTTATCAATGACATGCTTTAAAGACACCCTTAAGGAAGGAATATCAACCTCAATATGAAAATAACTTCAGTTCCAAGGACTAAGAAATATGGAGTGGCTCTTGTACATGTGCAGATGCTAGTGCAATAAGCCCATAAAGCATGATTAAGTTGCAAGTTCCAATAACGAACAACTTCATTGACTATTTTCTTAATGATTTTCAATATATTATTGGTTGAAGCTTCAACTTGACCATTACCTTGTGGATAATAAAGAGTAGACAAATGGTGTTGGATGTGGAATTATTAACAAAGGTCATGAGAATCTTGATTTTTGAAGGGCTTACCATTATCTATAATGATAGCATGGGGAATAACATACCGGAAAATGATATAATTTAGGATAAACTTGGATATTTTCCTTTTGATAATATTGGATAATGGAACAAATTCTACATACTTTGTGAAATAATTAGTGGCATTGATAATGAACTTATGACCTTTAGATGAGGGGGGATGGTTTTTTCCTACAAGGTCAAGCCCCCATTGTAAAAAATTCCAAGGAGTAATTATCAGTTGTAACTCTTGGGCAAGTGCACAAATCAAGTCTCCATGTTATTGATATTGACAACATTTCTTAGCAAATCGCTACGTGTTTTCTACTATAGTTGGCCAATATTAACTAGTTATCAATTTTTTTTTGACAAGGGTAGGTCCACTAGAATGTGCTCCACAAACACCTTCATGTACCTCATGTAAGGTAGTTTTTTATTTTTTCAATTTTAGACACCTAAGGAGGATGCCATCAAGACTCCTTTGATATAGGGTATCAACAAGGATGGAAAAATAGGAAGATCAATGAATAAATGTTTTATTTTGAGTACTAAATAAGTTATATGGAAGTGTGTTGTCATAAAGATAGGTATAAACATTATGACACCAAGGGGAATTAGGAACAACAAGTTCACACACTAGTTCATATTCTAGAACATCAAAAGAAAGGATTAAAATTTTCTTTACCAAGAACTCACAATGATGAGTATTATGAGGCATGTCCAAGAGATATCCAATGGTAGCCATAGCATCAAAAAATTTGTTATTTAACCTAGGTATTTTTAAAAAAGTGATAGTTAAAAATTATTGTTTAAAACTTTCTACCCTACTCTTGTATGAGAGGAGTTTTTCGTCCTTTGTTTGATAGTCATAATTTACTTGTATTATAACCAATTGTGAATCTCCATAAACTTGAAATTCTCTTATTTTCCATTGAACTAACATTCTAAGTCCAATGGTCAAAGCTTTATACTCCACAATGTTGTTTGTGTAAGGGAAAGATAATCTACATGATTTTGGGATACAATCACCTTGTGGAGGAATAAAAAGAATTTTGGCCCTAGATCCATGTTGAGTGTATGAGCTATTAAAATATGAATTCCACAAACATGAAGGGTTAATTTTAAAAATTATCTCATCTATAAATTTATAAATTAGGGGATGATCCTCATCTAAAGGTGCATCTATTGATTGATCTACAATGATGTGTCCTTTGATATCCTTATGATCAAATTCACTTAGAATTTGTAGCATTATAGATTGTCAACACCAACAATATCACACTATGTTTGGCTCCTCCTTGTGTGCTTGGACCTAATTATGCTTATTATTTTCCCATTTTATTATTATTTTTGGAAAATCAAGATAAAATTGGGAATTAAAATTAATTATTTATTTAATAATAATTTAAAATTTATTATATTCCTAGTGAAGGGTGCCTTCACCTTTGACCACCCTATTTTGGCCCAATTTTTAATATTTTATTATTGACATTAATATGTTTTCAAATTTAAATTTAATTGTCAAAATTTTAAAATAATTATAAATAATTATTACGAGAAATGAAGAAATACATTTAAACATAAGTCTTTTTCACAATTTGAATATCAATTGAGAATCTTAAAAAGAGGTGAAGGAAATTCAAGAGTAGAATAAGCAATATTTTACAACATTTTCATTAGTCAAGATTCATATTAGCAAGGAATCATCAAGTTGTCATATCACAAGTAAGATTGTTTTATGTTTTATGTTCATTCTCCTTTGAGTACTAACACTTGCAGGATCTTCTATCAACAATCAAATTCTCCTTGTATGAGATGTGCATCATGAATTCAACCCATCAAAGAAAGTAGATTTTAGTGATAAGTTTCAAAACTTGCGATTTATCATTTGTTTTCATCCAGTTGACTCTGCTTGACCTAAGGTAAGCACTCTTTATCCAACATCATCATAGATGTTGTGGAGGTGGAAACACCAAAACATGGTTTGACTTAGGTAAACCCCTATATTACACAACCATTTCTCTCATCTATTTCTTGTAGGTGGAATATATGGAAGTGGATTTGGAGAATATTGAAGACCTAACATTGAAATCAAGCATTCAAGCACATTCATTCATCAAATTAGGGAAAGATCAATTATTCATTAACAAATAACGTTCTGAAGATGATTCTAATATGGAAGTACCTACAAACTGTAACACACCTATATTCATTTTGAGATTCTAGAAACCCTCATTCTTAGTCTAGGGCACCCATGCCCTTGACCAATTAGTTTGAGCTCATATTTCAATGTTGGGTTCCTCTATCTGTACCCCTTGCTTTTCTATTTTCAGTTTCTATCAAACAGTTATGTGTTATTCTAAATTCGCATGAATTTTCTATAGTTGCTTAGTTAACCTAGTTTAAATTTAGTAAATCACACACATCACACCCATTCACATTAATTCAACTCCTAATCAATTCAAAGGGTACCAAAACCCTAATCAACCATTCTAGATCTTCCTTGAGGATAGTAGCCAAATGACATTCTATGATCATTTTTATGTCCCCCCAATGTTGTAGGTTAAAAAGTGTTATTTATACCCTAGATCCCTTTCTCCTTGTACATAAAATTTTGGTGAATTTTTTGTATCTTACTATTGTAAGATTATGATTTAAATATATATTATCCTAAAACCTGAGTGAAATATTAGGTTGTTTGAAGATATATTTACTCAAAGTGTATTCCCATCTCAACATTCCCTTCATAAACTTAAAAAGTGTTATCTTTTTAGTATTTCAAAGATAAATTTAGTTATTTATAACATTGTGCATTTTTTAAATTATCATTTATCAAGTAACTTGAACTTATTGCACTTATTTTATTTCCTTAAAAAATAAAAATTCATGCATCCATGTGCCTCATATAAACGAATTAGGTATTCTTGCATTTCTATAATTTTGCTTGGTTTTAGACTTGAACCCAGGTGCAATTTCAAATCCTTAAACATTGTACTACATTCCTAGATCTTTAAAATTTCAAAACTTTATATCTCTAGTCTAGGGTGCCCTCACCCTTTTCCTACTGATTTCACTTCAAATTTTAGTCACAGTTTTGTATTTATAACCTCTGTGCAAACTTGTTTTATGAAAATTGTTTATGTTTTTGTCATCATCATCTATTCTTTATCTCCATTGTATACACTTATGAATCCTGTAATAAATTTATGAGATTCATGACATAGTGTCCCATATAAAATAATCTCAAGTGAGATGTAGTTATAGACTCATGGCTTCCCGTGTTACGATTACATCCAATGTTGAGCTTGAGTTTCATAAATCTTTCATTCAAGGAATCACATCTACAAAATTTATCTTTGATTCTCTCCCTATTCCTACTTTGCCTATGTATTCTTCATCACTAACCATTCATGTGGACTTGGAAGCTATTGTTGCACATGTGCTTGAAGAAAAAATTAAACAGTTGGAAAAAGGCCTAGAAATCCTTCAACTATTATTAAGCACCAAATATTTGGTTGGAGAAATAGTTCCCATCATATGTAACCTTAGAAATTTAATTGATGATTCATAAGGGATAGAAGTGTTACATAGCCTAGCTCATATAGCGGATGCAAAAATCCCTACAACAACTAGTTTTGTTCAAAACATTACAAATGATCAAAATCAAATGAGAAAACAAGTTTCTTATCCAACAACCATACCTTCTATTCCTATCTTCACCCCTTTATTCGTATCATCCACCATACAATATAATAATGGTTTTAACAGGTCAATATGTTCTTGTGGGAATCCTTATAATTTTGTTCCTTCATCTACTACACTTCCATTTATTTACCTCTCACTAAATTTCAAAACAATAATCCTCCAATCATAAACAATAGCCTTAGACACTCTATAAATTCTCAAAACATGTCACCAAACGGTCTCATAATAAATCAACTCTTAAAAAAAATATTTCATCTTTACAACAAAAAATTTAAAAAATGAACCAAACTCAATCCAATGCTAATCCTCCAACATATCTTACACAAAGTCTATTATCATTCACTATCTTAAAAATGCTTATTCTTTAAAATATTGAGATTCCTCGCACTGAAAGGAATGTTGGCAAAGGATATCCCATAATCATATATCGACATTTACCACTTTATGTAGTGATTTCATTTTTGAAGATGGTCTCTTAGCTTAAAATTTTCCTCGATCATTGAAAGACATGGGCTTGGAATAGTTTTTTTGTTACTTAATTTGATTACTTTACACAATTTTCTAATGATTTTTTTTAACATTTTCAAGAAAAAATTAGACCTCAAGTTACATTAACCAATTTGGTGTTGGGAATTGTTGGATATTGCTGATATGTGATTGTCATTTATGTCAAAACTATAAGCATTAATGTCTTTAAGTCTGTATATGTCGAGGATATTGAGAAAATTGTAATAAAATAAGTTGCAGGTTGTCTGTGAAGTAGTGAAGTTCAGTATGTTGGATAGTTTAGTATATTGATGATCAAAAGTTGCAGATTAAAGGGTTTGTTGAAAAGCCTACCTAGTTTATCCACAAAAAATTTCAGAGGTTCGCATAAATATTTGATCGAGTTATGAGTATCTGTGTTCTAACATTTTTTCTATTGCTTCAGTTGGTGTTCCTGAAAGAAGATAATGTGATTCTAGTAATATGAGTTGATGCGAATGATTCTATGGTGATTCATGATGCTTGTGGATGTTTCTAGATCATGATCTATCTGTGTTGTTGGTTCACATTGATCGGTGTGCTTGCGATTGCATATTTTCCTTTGCGTGTTCATGTTTTTCATGTTCATGGCCGACATGGTGATTGTAGCATGTTGTGGATCTTTGAGGAATATTTTTTGAGGGTGTTTCATGTTCAAGGATGTTGTTTTGGGTCCTCACAATGTTGTGGCTGACTTTTGTTGATTCACATTGATAATTATTTATGTTTTGGGCTGACAGTTTGTATTCACTATATTTTATTGAAGCCGACATGTAGATGATGTTATTCTTGGTTGCAGATATATATGAGTGATTGTTTATCTCATTTGAGATATGCATGATGCAAAGTGTGTGAAGTGCGAGTGCTATGTTTGAATAAAGTTCAGATCATTCGAAGGGAGAAGTGAAGTGTGAAGAAGAGTAAGCAGAGTTTATGTGCTTAACCGAAACTGTAATCAGGCATTAGTAGATGCTATTTTCTCATTTCAAAATCTTCAGATGGATTTAATCTGAATATAAATGTAAGACAATGTGTCTTCCTTTGGGCAGTAAGCCTTTTTGTATTTGAGGAGTGATCTCTAGGCAGTGTGCTTGAATTCAAGTGCATTCCCCATTTTTTATACTTTAACATAGTATAAACTTGTGGATTAACCTCTGCTGTGGTTTTTCCCCTAACAGGGTTTCCACGCATAAATCTTGGTGTTATGTGTGTTTTATGACATGGGGATGGTTTTTATTTCATGTTTAATTATTGGATCTGAGAATAAGTTTAATAAGTATAATTTCTAAGACAACTAATTCATCCCCCCTCTTAGTTGTCTACCCTTGTGTTTTCAAAAATTGGTTTCAAAGTAGGTTCCTTGGAAGAAGTTTAATAGATTGAGGTGATCCGAGATGGCGACATACAAGAAGAATAGTTAGAGATTTAATGGAACAAATTATTATTTGTGGAAGACTCGAATGGAGTGTCATCTGAGATGCATTGGTGAATCTTACTGGAACATTACAAAGAATAGGTATATCATCCCATAGAATGGTCCTTCTACTTTTGCTAAGATTTAAGATGTTGAGTACAATATCAGGGCTAAGGAAGCATTGTTGAGTGCTTTGACTGATTCCGAGATGACAAATGTAATGGATTTGAAGACTGCTTATGAGATCTGGAAAAAGTTGGAAAGTTTGTATGAAGGTTATGCTCAAGTGAAAATTGCGAAGCTGCAAAGTCTAAAAGGGAAATATGAAACATTGAAAATGGGAAAAGATGAGAACATTACTACTTTCATGTAGAGAGTGAATGAACTTGTGTGTAAAATTAGATGTGCTGGTGAAATATTGGAAGAATCAGAGATTGTTGCTAAAGTGCTTAGATCCTTTCCTTTTGCATACAAACACAGATTTTCTGCTATTGAGGAGATCCAAACTATGACAAATGTAGCTAGAGATGTTGATTGGTAAGCTTACTACTTTTGAGTTAAGTGAGTTTGGTGATGGTATTCCTAAAATAGAATCTGCATTCAAAGCTACTACCTCCAGGAAGGATAGGAAGAGATATGATCCGGGAGAAAGTTCTTCTAGAAAGGTGTTCAAGTATGAGGAGGAAATGAGAGAGGTTGAAGAAGAAGAGAGAAAGCTAGATGAGCTTGAAGCACTTCTTGTCAAAAGAGTAGCTAGAGGAGAAGCTAAGTATAAAGGGAAATTTCCTCTTAAATGTTTTTCTTGCAATAAGATAGGTCATTTTTCCTCAAGGTGTCTAGAAAGAGTTCCTAAGCTGAGATCTAACAAGCCTACATTCCAAAGAAAATGTTATTATGTTGCTGATGAAGGTGTGATAGATGATGAATCTGATAAAGGGAATGTAAGTGAAGATGAGTTTATGTTCCTGTTGATTCTACTAGTTACATGAATGTTGAGAAAGCTCTAGCAACCAGAATTGAAGAAAAAGATGAATGGGTGATCGATAGTTGATGTTCTCATCACATGATAGGTGATAAAAGTAAATTTGTAAGCTTGGAAAAGTATGATGGTGGTGTTGTAAAATTTTGTGATGAAAAAGTTGGTGTAATCCATGGTAGAGGATCCATCTCTTTTGATGGTAAGCATAATATTGATGATGTCCTATATGTTGAAGGTTTGAAGCATAATATCTTAAGTATTGGACAAATGGTTGAAAAGGGATATAATATTCAATTCAAGGATGGAAAGTGTAAAATATTGGGGAATTCTGGAAATGTGATTAGATCAGGCATAAAAACAAAGGTAATATTTTTCACCTAAGTACTGCTAGCAAAATTTGGTTGTGGCATAGAAGATTATGTCATGCAAAATTTGACAATATTATCAAGATAAGTTCTACTCAGGCTATGAGAGATCTTCCTAAGTTGGTAAAGCCTACTAATACCATATGCAAGGAATGTTAGTTGGGGAAGCAAGCTAGAGTTTCATTTTAGAGAAAATAACATTGTTCAAAAGAAGTATTGGAGCTTGTGCATACTGACTTGTGTGGTCCTTCTAGAATCAAAAGTTTACAAGGAGACATGTATTTCATGTTACTCATTAATGATTATTCTAGATTGATGTGGGTTGCTTTCTTAAGGGAAAAATTTGAAGCTCTAGAGAAATTCAAGAATTTTAAGGCTAATCTTGAGACAGAGACAGCTCTGAAGATTAAGTGTCTGAGATCAGATAGAGGTGGTGAATTCACTTCCATTGATTTTAATTCCTTTTGTGAAGAACATGGGATAAAGAGAAAACTATCTGCCCTGCGAACCCCTCAACAAAAGGGAGTTGTGGAAAGGACAGTTCTAGATGCTACTAGGACTATGATGCTAGAAGGAAATGTTCCACATATCTAGTAGAGAGAATCTGTGAGTACTGCTGTTTATACTCTCAATAGGGTACATGTAAAAGGTGATACTGGAAAGACTCCTTATGAACTATGGTTTGGTCATAAGCCTACTATTAGATACTTCAAAATCTTTGGAAGCAAATATTATATCAAAAGAGATGAAGATATAGGAAAGTTTGATGCTAGAAGTGATGAAGGAATCTTTCTTGGTTATTCTACTAAAAGTAAAGCCTATTGATACTTCAATAAGAGATTGAGGAAAGTAGTTGAAATGGATAATGTAAAGGTTGATGAAGACACAATTAGACCATCCAAAACCTGTGGATATGATTCAGATGATCAAAATGTCAGTTCTGATCAGACTCAGAATCAAGTGCAAATCATTCCGGTGAATCAGGAAAGCCAAGAGGAAGGAAGTAGTAAAAGTGCAAAAGAGAGACCACAAGAGCCTAAATTTAAAGAACATTCTAAGACTCCAAGGTATGTAAGACTAAATCATTCAGAAGATCAGATTCTAGGTGATAAGAACAAAGGTGTTCAAATTAGGAGAAGAATTGTAGAAGAATACTATTTGATATCAAAGACTGGGCCAAATAATGTAAATGAAGCATGCAAAGATAGACATTAGATGGAAGCAATGAAAGAAGAGCTACTGCAAATTGAGAAGAATGATACATGGACTCTTGTTCCTAGACCTAAGGACAAAAATGTAATTGGAACTAAATGGGTCTTTCAAAATAAACTGAATGATCAAGGTGAAGTTATCAGAAACAAAGCAAGAATGGTATGTAAAGGATATTCTCAGATGGAAGGAATTGACTTTGAAGAAACTTTTGCCCCTTTTGCTAGGATTGAAGCTGTGAGACTATTTCTTTCCTATACTACTTACAAAAACTTCAAGGTTTATCAGATGGATGTCAATTCAACATTTCTAAATGGTGAAATGAATGAAGATGCATATATTGAGCAACCTGATGGATTTCAATTGATTGATCAGGGAGACATGGTTTGCCGACTGAAGAAAGCATTGCATGGACTTAAGCAAGCCCCAAGAGCATTGTATGTTAGATTGGACAAGTATTTGCTGAAGCTTGGATTTAGTAAAGGTATTGCTGATAGTAACTTGTATTTCAACATTGATTATGATAAAGATTTGATTGTTGAAGTCTTTGTTGATGATATCATTTTTGGAGGAGATGATATTTTGTGCATGAAGTTTTCTAATGAGATGCAAAGTGAGTTTGAGATGTCCATGATTGGAGAAATGAAATTCTTTCTGGGATTGCAAATTACTCAGTTAGATAAAGGGATTTTTATATCTCAGTCCAAGTATGTGAAAGAATTGCTAAAGAAATTTGGTATGGAAGATTCATAGCCAGTTGGTACACCTATGGTGATTGGATGTAATTTGAAAACAAATGATGATTATCCTAAGGAAAATCAGACTAGATACAGATCCATGATTGGTGGATTGATTTATTTGACTCAAACTAGACCTGATATCATGAATGTCGTATGCATTGTTGCAAGATTTCAAGCTGATCCTAAGGAATCTCATGTGACTATTGTGAAGAGGATTTTCAAGTACTTGAAGGGGACAGTTGATTTTGGCCTGTGGTATCCTAAAGATGATGACCTTACTTTGAGTGATTTTACTAATGCTATTTGGGTAGGAGATGTGAATGACAAAAAGAGTACTAGTGGTGGTGCATTTTTCTTGGGAAAGAAGCTGATTCATGGTTAAGTAAGAAATAGAATGCCATTTCTTTATCCACTACAGAGGCATAATACATTGTTGCTGCTAACAATTGTACTCAAATATTATGGATGAAGCATATGTTGGAAGATATAAGAGTTGTGTATGATGAACCTATATCCATATTCTGTGATAATTCAAGTGCTATAAACATTTCTAAGAATCCGGTGCTGTATTCAAAAACCAAGCATATATATATCAAGTTTCACTTTTTGAGAGACAAGGTGAGTGATAAGGAAGTGAAACTGGAGTATGTGCCTACTAAGGAATAGATTGCAGACATATTTACTAAGAATTTTCCTAAGGATACTTTTGAGTATCTCAAAGGGAAGCTAGGGGTGATTACCCCTCCTAATCTGAATTAATATGCAATGAATTGCATCAGTCCGTGCATTTCATAGTCATATCTTGATACAAATTGATGTTGTGGTGGCTACTACTTAGGGGGAGTAGTAAAATGCTCAGATCTTGTGTGTACCTTTGTCATTGATGTCAAAAGTGGAGAATATTCATGTGAAAAACTATGAATTATCTAGGGATTAGAGTCAAAATATAAGGGGGAGAAAGTGCTAAGAGAAATTTGTGTTGATGGTGCTTTTCACATCATGTGTTGCCATCAATGCCAAAGGGGGAGATTGTTGGGAATTTTTGGAGATTTTAAATATGTGGTTTTCATTGATTTCAAAACTATTAGCATTAATGTCTTTAAGATTGTATATGTCAAGGATATTTAGAAAATTGTAATAAAATAAGTTGCAAGTTGTCGGTGAAGTAGTGAAGTTCAGTATGTTGGATAGTTTAGTATATTGATGATCATAAGTTGTGGATTAAAGGGTTTTTTGAAAAGCCTACCTAGTTTATCCATCAAAAATTTTAGAGGTTCGCATAAATATTTGATTGAGTTATGAGTATCTATTTTCTGGCAATTTTTCTGTTTCTTCAATTGGTGTTCTTGGAAGAAGATAATGTGATTCTAGTAATTTGAGTTGATGCAAATTATTCTATGGTGATTCATGATGCTTGTGGATGTTTCTAGATCATGCACTATTTGTGTTGTTGGTTCACATTGATCGGTGTGCTCGTGATTGAATATTTTCCTTTGTTGGTTCATGTTCATGGCCGACAAGGTGATTGTAGCGTGTTGTGGATCTTCGAGGAATAATTTTTGAGGGTGTTTCATGTTGAATGATGTTGTTTTGGGTCCTCACAATGTTGTGGCTGACTTTGGTTGATTCACATTGATAATTATTTATGTTTTGGGCTGAAAATTTGTATTCACTTTATATTTTATTGAAACTGACATGTAGATGATGTTATTATTGGTTACAGATATATATGAGCGATTGTTTATCTCATTTGAGATATGCATGATGCAAAGTGTGTGAAGTGCGAGTGCTATGTGCAAATAAAGTTTAGATCATTCAAAGGCAGAAGTGAAGCGTGAAGAAGAGTAAGTAGAGTTTATGTGTTTAATTAGAATTATAATCATGCATTAGGAGATACTATTTTCTCAATTCAAAATCTTTAGATGGATTTAATCTAAATATAACTGTAAGACAATGTGTCTTCCTTTGGGCAGTAAGCCTTTTTATATTTGAGCAGTGAGCTCTAGGCAGTGTGCCTGAATGCAAGTGCATTCCCCATTTTCTATACTTTTAACAGAGTATAAACTTGTGGATTAACCTCCACCGTGGTTTTTCCCCTAATAGGGTTTCCATGCAAAAATCTTGGTGTTATGTGTGTTTTCTGATGTGGTGATGGTTTTTTCTTTCATGTTTAATTATTAGATCTGAGAATAAGTTTAATAAGTATAATTTTTGAGACAACTGATTCACCCCCCCTTCTCAGTTGTCTATGCTTGTGTTGCCAACATTTGGTTCACTGTAAACAAGGAGCTAAGGAAAAAGTGATCAATTTTATAGGATGATACCAAGCTCTTTATTCACAAATCTCACATTCTCTCCCATATACTTATATAAAAAGAGTCTTTATTGGAAACTTGCAACCTAACATTTGGAATAAGATCTTACTAATGAAATATCCTTTATTTACATGTACGACTCTTCGTGATTACCAAATTTTGGTTAGAAAATATGAAGGCACACCTTCATCATCTTCTAATATTCAATATGAAGCCATCCCTCAATATAACTACCAATCATTTAAAAAGAAAAAGAAAAACTTCATCAAAATAAAAACACCTCCATCTTCCAACAATATTCAAACACAAGTTGCTACTACATCTACAACACCATATCAATTTAGGTCAAGAGATAGATAATTTTCATAATTTCTTGATTCTCTCCATGCTATTATGTAACAATTTCTTAATAAGAACATGATCCAGGTTTCTCCCATTCCTCTTATTGATACCACCAAACCATTACCTCCTAAGAAAAATCCTTTTGTCAATATCACCGTACACCTAGACATGATACAAAAAGATGTATGCATCTCAATCACCAAGTTTAAGACCTCATTGATTCTAATGTCATCTAGTTGGTTGGAATAAATGATAAAATGAATAAATCAGTAGCACAACATAATCAAACATTATAAATATTTACCAATTCATTACCAAGTCGTTCAACTAATCTTGTCAAAATAAAATGAAAATGAAGAATATGTTGATAACATATCCAATATGATCAATATGATTGATGCTCATCCTCACAAAAGTGAACCTAATCTATTAGTTGGTATCAATTTTACACATACTTATGCTTATATACATGCAATTGATGTTACTCTTCGCATTACCGATAGAATTAATGATAGACCCACAAGAGGAATACTCATTGATTTGGTTTGTTTAGTAAATTTGATCATTGAATAATTTTTGTATGTGAATAAATTATATAAGGATAATTATAAAAAAATAGAAGTGTCACTAGAAGCTCATGATAGTTCTATTCACCCTATAACCAGTTCTTTAACTCTACCAATTCAAGTTGAATGTTTTATTCACCATAATCCCAACATCAGATCAATTTCATGTGGTTAGGTCATCCATGTCTTACCTCCATGAATGCAATTCCCTTTTTTATTCATAAATTTCTTAAATTCCTATTTGAAGGACAAATGAATACTATTTATCATAGTGGATTTAAACCTTTGGACCTTCATAGAAATTTATCACTTGATTAATTTTGGCTTCAACCAGTCCAACCCACTTAGTCTCATGAAGACTATCTATTTTTATCATATCAAAAATTCAAATCTAAGTGTATAACCCAATTATCCCTTACCGATATTCTACTTGAGGCTCCTCGATCTCTAGTAGCTATGATGGATATTCCTCCTACTCCATGGGTAGTGAATGAACCTTAGCTCAAATTGAGTATTCTTCTTCAACCCTGACCATCTGGAATCTATGTTATGGTTCCCCCTCTTCCATCCTATCAAGGACCAAGATACAACCATTCGATGAGGCCTTTAGGGATTATTTTTGTGCCTTCTAAATAAAATAAATTCTTTGTGAACAAACCTAAAAACCCTATGGTTTCCCAAACTTTGATAGTTCCTTCAGTTCCTTGTACAAGGGAAGAAAATGGAACAATATTGGGAAAAACCTCGATTCCCCCTTCGTAAACTAAATATTGTGCAAGATAAAATTGAAGTGAAAAGGAACACAAAAAAAGATTTATTGCTATGGTTCCTCAACTTGCTGAAGATAGAAGATCCTTATGTAATGAGATACCTCCCACCCATCCATCTTCATCATCACCTGGCTCCACTCCACCTCCCTCACCAAATCATGAAGCTGAACCTTATCTTTCCCAACCAAAAAAAGAATTAAAAATTCACCCCCTTTCCCATAACCTACTACAAAAGATAATCGCATAAATGGCAGTGCTCACAGTAATATCGATAACACTAATATGCAACCCATTGTGATATATTCCACACCGATTGAAAAGATAAAATGAAAGAAAAAAATCATAATGAGTTATTACTTATGTTTGTAAAATAATTAAATTTAGATGGGCACAACCATGATGATATTCCTACTATGAGTGACTCATCACACATTAAACCTAGTACCTCTCCTTGTATTGCACTTTTTGTAGTTTCTTTAGCTTATTGTCCACTTATTTATGATGAGAAAGATTGGTATGCAAAAAAATTTCTATAGGTTGGCTTGCATGTGTAGTACCCTTTGTGTCTGTGTTTTTGCTCAGAAAAAATGTAATCTCCTTGTAATGTGTTGCATGACATGTATTTTTGTTTGTTAGCTTTCTTTGGATGACCCTTGATATTCCTGTTGACATAAGGATACAAAGAAAATGAATCTGTCGTAACATTCTTCTATTTTTATCTCCATTCCTCTTTATGTTGTAAATCTTTCTTTTGTTCCTTTTGGGAATGATGCAAAGCGTTGAGACATTTAGGTATCTTCCATGTTGAATCAAAAGTATTTTTATGTTGTGCTATTCCTCCCTTATGTTCATAGTTTCACAAGTATTTGGGGAGGGTAAAAGTGCAAACTTGTGTCACACTTTTGGCCAACTAAATAGTTTCTATCGAATCGTTTCTGATCAGAAAGGGTTTGGTTTAGAGGGTTTCGGCTGAAACCATGTGGAAATTGTTGAAAATGAAGGTAAAACTATATTAAAAATGTAGCTTTAAATTTGTAAATATTGTGTAACTATAGATTTAATTTTAGTATTCTTTGTCACAATCTCTTGTGTATGATTAATCTTGAATTATATGAATTTAAATGTTGTAGAAAGTAGATAGAAGATTGATAGAAGAAATATAAGCCAAAATAGAAAGGACACAACATGTACGTGGAGAAATCCTTTTGGGAAAAAACTCCACCAGAATTGGTCTTGCTTGTATTATTTAACCTTTGAATAAGTTACAATAACACTGATTCAATTCTCTTTGATATGCTTCCTTATTCTTTTAAGAAATCTTCTTCACAACCTGCAATATTTTCTCAAAAAACTATCTCATACAATTGCTTCAATAATAGACAATATTCTTGTCTACAAACTCATGAGAGTTAACAAATATAATATCAAAAAGCCTCTTGAGAAAATCCATGCCTAGGGTTGCCAAGTTGAGCTTAAACATGCATGCCAAAGTCAAACAAGAGTCTCCCTCAAAGTTGGCTCTCAACACTAAAGTGTTAACCTCATAGTTGTCAAAAATATCTTATGCAAGATCATCCTCAAAGTAGGCATCCAAACTAGGTCCCACTTAATTGAACATTATAAAATATCTTTTCCATGCAATAGTTGTAACTCAAAGATACCAACTTGGGCACCCAAGGTGGGCCCAAGTTAATCTTTGTTAACTAAAACACATCTATCAACAATTCATGCAAAACAATGTGCATGAATGATCCTCCATCTGTTAATTGAATTTATCCACCTATTATCTGTCCATGCAACTATAGTCAATTGAGATTAACTAACATGCAACTAAAGATAACTTAAACATAACTGAACTAAACTGAAATGAACTGAATTGAACTGAATTGAATTGAACTAAACTGAATTGAAGTGAAGTGAAGTGAACTAAACTGAACTTCGTAAACATCAATCCCTATTTTATAGGTACTCAACATGCATAAATAAAAATCCCTATTTTGTAGGAACCTAAGATACATTTCTAAAGTGTACTCAATTCACCAACTAGTTAACTGAACCAAGGTGGATCCCACATCCCATGTGGGTGCCCATGTGCTCCTATTTTGTAGGAGCTCACTCCAAGGCATCCCCAAATTCTCCTAACACTTAGAAATAACTACAAATGTCAAATTAAATGTTTATTTCATTCCAAATTAATTTATTCCTAATCCTAGTGTTGTGAAACACAATCTAAGGACTTAGAAGATACATGAAATTTGTTAAGAATGCAATTAAATTGCATCCTATTCCTAAAATTCTCCCACTTGACGTTATCATTGCAATTATTCTAAACAAGGAATAATTTAATATAAATAAAGTATAGGACTCAAGGCCAATGGCCTTCCTGTACCAAGAGAACTTTTATGTAGGAACTAGTTTCATAAGATAATTTGCAGCATTGACCAAAGTGTCAACTTTCTCAATCAATACCTTCCCACTCTCAATCATTTATCGCACAAAGTGATACTAAAAATAAACATGCTTAGTATGAGCATGCTACATAGGATTTTTGGCTAAAAAAATAGCACTCTGACTATCACATTCAAGTTTAATTTTCTTGCAATTAAAACCAATACCTTTCCCAAGTCTCTGTAACCAAACTGCCTCTTAGGAGGCATGTGTAGTAGCCATGTACTCTACTTCTATGGTGGAAAAATAAACCATGGGATGCCTCTTACTCTTCCAACTAACTGCAGCTCCAAACAAGGTAAACACATAACCACTTGTTGACCTCCGACTATCCAGGTCTCCTACCCAATCTAAATCAACAAAACCCTGTATGTCCAATGATCTATGCATAATATCAATATCATTGGCACCATGATAAACCAAACAGTAATAAGAAGTACCTCATAAATATCTAAACACCCTCTTAACATAAGTCCAATGCTCTTTACCAAGGCTAGACATAAACCTACTTATAACTCCTACTACTTGGGCTATATCTGGTCTTGTATATACCATTGCATGCATCAAACTACCAACTACACTAGTATAAAAAATCTCAAACATTTCCTCATAATCAAAATCAGATTTAGGAATCATGTCTAAACTTAAATTCATGCCAACTGGTAAAGGAATATTAATTTGTTTACTATCATGCATGTTAAACCATTTCAAAATAGTCTCAACATAGTTTCTTTGACTTAAGCAAAGCTTTCAGTTACCTCTATCTCTGCTGATCTCCATACCAAGGATATATTTTGCAGCCCCTAGATCTTTCATCTCAAATGTGCTAGAGATTTGTGCTTTCAATTATTTGATCATTACCTTGTTGTTACCAATAAACATGTCATCAACATATAAGATAATAATTAAAAGCTGATCATTAATTATTTTTATGTAAACACAATGATCTTCCTCACTCCTAACATAACCAATTTTTAATACAAAAGCATCAAAATTCTGGTACCACATTCATGGTGAATGTTTCAATCCATATAAAGATCTCTTTAACCTGCAAACCAATTCTTCTTTTCCTTTTACAAAAAAACCATCAGGTTTCCTCATATAAATCTCCTCATCAAGATCCCCATGCAAGAAAATAGTTTTCACATCCATTTGCTCTATCTCAAAATCAAAAGAAGCAACAGTAGATAAAATGAATCTAATAAAAGTTAATTTAGCAACATGAGAGAATATTTCATTAAATTTAACTCCCTCTCTTTGGGAGTAGCCCTTGGCTACTAATCTAGCTTTGTACCTTTCGAGATTACCATCTTCTCCAATTTTCTTTTTAAAGATCTAGTTAGAACCAATGGCCTTTCTTCCTTTGGGAAAATTCTCAAGATCCCACGTGCCACAAGTACCCAAGGAAACCATTTCCTCATGCATAGCTTGTGTCCAAATATTGTTCTCATCTAAAGACACAACTTCCCTGTAAGATCTAGGTTCAAGATTAGTACTCAACAAAGAAAATATACAACAAAAATTAGATGGGCTATACCTGTCAACAAGATTCCTTTGTCTTGTGGATCTTCTCAATGGGATTTCTACCTATTCCTCAACATGATCATCATGATTATCTATCTCATAACTTTGTGAAATATCCTCATCCAAATCCATCCAATTGTTCTTCAACATGCACATCTTCTTTCTTCTCAGTATTTTCCTCAAAATGCACTGTTCAAGAAGTATCCTTTTCCTTTGGCTGTTCTTCTCTTGAATAAGCTCTAAATTCTCTAAAAATCACATCTCTTGACAAAGTAATTTTTTGTGTTAGAGGATTCCAAAGCTTGTAACCTTTTACATTTTCACCATAACCTATGAATATGCATTTTTGTGCTTTTGGATCCAACTTAGATCATTTTTCTTTAGGCACATGAACAAAAGCCTCAAAACCAAAGATCCTTAAATGTGCAACACTAGGCTTCCTACCTAACTAAATTTCATAAGGGGATTTATCTTCAATAGATTAACTAGGAGATCTATTGATTAAATAACAAGAAGTGCATACAACCTCAACCCAAATGCACCAATCTAGCTTAGCACTACTTAACATGCTCCTAGCTCTTTCCATTAAGGTTTGGCTCATCCTCTTAGCTACTCCATTTTGTTGTGGTGTATATGGAGTAGTTTTCTGCCTCACAATTCCTGCATGCTTACAATAATCATCAAATTTCGTACAACAATATTCACCACCATTATATGATCTCGACACTTTTATCTTATGATATGATTGTTTCTCAACTAAATCCTTAAATTATTTAAACTTATTAAACACATTAGATTTGTTATGCATAAAATAGATCCAAGTGTATCTTGAGACATCATCAATAAAAGTGACATAATATCTATATTTTCCAATAGAGTCAATATCCACAGGACCCAAAACATATGAGTGAATAATATCTAACAATATTTTAGCTTTATTTGTTCCTTTAGGAAATGAAGATCTAGATTGCTTTCCAAACACACAATGCTCACAAAAATCAATTTTGCCAATATTATAGTCTAGAATACCGTCAACCAATTTCTTATTAAGAATGGTCCTAATACCTTTTTCACCTATGTGGCCCAATCTATGGTGCCACAACATACATGTATTTTCAGGTTTAGTTACATTATTCGATTTATTCAAATTGGAGGTATTCAGCTTAAACAAAGTCCCAATCTGAGATCCTTTAGCAACCACCATATTCCCTTTCACCAGTATGCAGCCACTTTTATTAAATGCACATGCATTCCAGAATAATTAAAATTAGATACAAAAATTAGATTTCTAGCAAGTCTTGGAATATGTAAAACATCATTAAGGGTATTAAACCTACCATCACTAAAACAAAAATTTACCTCTCCTTTGCCCATAATCTTTATTGTGCTATTATCTCCAAAAAGACATTGCCTCCATCATATTCAGTATACTTTGAGAACCACTCCTTTTTAGGAGTTATATGATAGGAGCAACCTGAATCAATAAGCCAAGAGTCATCACTAACATTCTTACATGAAATAATCAATGCATCATTACCATCATCTAAGGATTTCTCAGTAGAAGAATCATAATTATTTTTCTTTCTCTTACAATCCTTCTTTATGTGTCCTAGTTTCCCACAGTTCCAACACTTTACCTTACTCTTACCAAGGGTTTTAGACCATCCTTTAGACTTACCCTTTCCTTTTTTGTCTACCTTAGACTACTTTTTCTTTGGCATACCTCTTACAAACAAGGCATCTTGGGAGCCCATTTTATACTTCCTCCTCATCTCCCTTGATAGGAGAGTAGGAATTATATTATCCATCTTCGGATCTACACCACTACCACTGATAGTAACAATTAGATTTTCCCAAGATTTTGGTAAAGAACAAAGTAACAAAATACATTTATCTTCATATTCTAGCTTTACATCTACATATGCTAAGTGACTCAGAATAAAATTAAAAGTATTTAAATGATGTACAACAAAATCACCATCTTTCATCTTTAAAGAATATAACTATATTTTTAGATACAACTTATTAGTAAGGATTTTAGTTTGATAGATATCACCTATCCTCTTCCACAAATCAAGTGTAGTCTTTTCATCTGAAACATTCAAGAGAAAAACATCAACAAGACATAATATTATGGTTCTTCTTGCCTTCTTATCAAGCTTAGCCCAATCCTCATCTGACATCGATGAAGGTGTCTTTGTCTTATTACCTATAGTTGACCACTGATCTCTCTCTTTAAGGAGATATTCCATTTTTAGTTTCCACATATCATACCCAGATCCATTGAACCTTTCAATATCTAAATCAGAAGTAGAACCCATTGCAACACACTAATTTTTCAAATCAACAATTGACACAATATTAAAAGCTCCCACTATAGCCAAAAAACCTTCAAACTTTTAAGAGAAAGGCATCCCAAACTCTACCCAACCTCTAGCTCTGATACCAAATATTAAAAATGATGGTAAAACTATAGTAAAAATGTAGCTTTGAATTTCTAAATCCTGTGTAACCATAGATTCAATTTTAGTATTCTTTTTCATATTCTCTTGTGTATGATTAATCTTGAATTAGATAATTTTAATGTTGTAGAAAGTAGACAAAAGATTGATAGAAGAAATATAAGGAAAAATAGAAAGGACATAGGATGTACGTGGAGAAACCCTTTTGGGACAAAAATCCACCAGAATTGGTCTTTCTTGTATTATTTAACCTTTGAATAACTTACAATAACACTAATTCAATTCTCCTTGATATGCTTCCTTGTTCTTCAAGAAATCTTCTTCACAACTTGCAATATTTTCTCACAAAAATCTCTCATACAATTGCTGCAATAATAGACAATATTATTGCCTACAAACTCATAAGAGTTAACAAATATAATATCACAAAGCCTCTTGAGAAAATCCATGCCTAGGGTTGCCAAATTGAGTTCAAACATGCATGAAAAATTCAAACAAGAGTCTCCCTCAAATTTGGCACCCAATACTGAAGTGTTAACCTTGTAGTTGTCAAACATATCTAATGCAAGCTCATCCTCAAAGTAGGCATCCAATCTGGGTCCTACTTAACTGAACATTATAAATATCTTTTCCATGCAATAGTTGTAACTTAAAGATACAAAATTGGGCACCCAAGGTGGGCCCAAGTTAATCTTTGTTAACTGAAACAAATCTATCACCGATTCATGAAAAAAAATGTGCATGAATGATCCTCCATCTGTTATCTATCCATGCAACTCAAGTCAACTGAGATTAACTAACATGCAATTGAAGATAATTGAAATATAACTAAACTGAACTAAATTGAACTGAACTAAACTTCATAAAAATTAATCCCTATTTTATAGGTACTCAACATGCATAAATCAAAATCCCTATTTTGTAGGAACCTAAGATGCATTTCTGAAGTGTACTCAATTCACCAACCAATTAACTGAACCAAGGTGGATTCCACCTCCCATGTGGGCACCCATGTGCTCCTATTTTATAGGAGCTCACTCCAAGGTGTCCCCACATGCTCCTAACACTTAGAAATAACTACAAATGTCAAATTAAATATTTATTTCATTCCAAATTAATCTCTTCCTAATCCTAGTGTTGTGAAACACACTCTAAGGACATAGGAGATACATGAAATAGGTTAAGAATGCAATTAAATGACATGGCGGTCTATTTTTGGCCTAAAAGGTTTCAACTGAGACCCTTCCGACCGAATAGGTCTTGACTGAAATAGGAAAATATAAAATTAAAAAATGTGGGCTACCTTATTTTCTATTTCCCACTGCATGTTCACTTGAATTGACCTAGGGTGAGATTAATTCGAGTGAGCAAAGGGTTTCAAGCATTATAAACCTTCCAACAAGATGAGGTAAGCATCAATTGTCTTGATCTAGCATTATCATTTGTTTAGACTATTTCAGGGAACCAACAAAGTTTTCAATGGTGGTCATGCTACTTCATTCCTCATTTCTCTTCCACGGGCAACTGCATGTTCAACTCTCATTGCCTTGTAGCTTCTTGATAGGGTTAGAAATGCAATTATGTATGTACTTTCCATGTTATATTTGATAGAGGCATTTTATTCATGTCTTTAAATCCTTTTCATAAAAATACATCATTTTATGCAAAATTATACAGTATTTTAGAAGCAATTGCAGTCTTCTCAATGCTTTCTTGTCCTTGCTTTCAATTTTAATTTTTGTACTGAAGTAATATTATGGAGATATTTGGATGCACATTTCAAGAATGGTGGGTATCTTCATGTTATCCTTGTAGCACATGGAAAATTGATGGATTAGCAATACAAGCGTAAACTAAAACTAAACCTAAGCTAATAATTGAGAACAATGGAAAATTGATATAAAAAATACATAAATGAAACTATTTTTCCAAACATCTATGTAATTCCTTGAATAACCTCCATTACTCTTCTCCATTTTGTTGTAGTATGATAATTTCCCTCATATTTTAATTAAAATATGCAAGTGTGGCCTCATGATAAGTGATATTAGCAAAACATTGAAGATTCTAAAGTTGCTTCTAAAACTCATAAGATTTCGGGAGGAGTAATAATGATAGAGGTAAAGCCAATTTATATAAAATATGATTTTTGAATGACAAACTCAAATTAAAAGATAAATCGATGATTAAGATTAAAGGATGTGACATGAAATAGGATTAGGGTTAAATTAGCACAAATGATAAAGCATAAATGGGGGAGACTAAATTAAATAATAATTTAATCACTAGTGGAAACTAATTAAGACAAGAAGAATAAAGGCTGCATGAGAAAATACCGTTCGTTATAAACAATAAGATATTATCTCACTAGATAACTGAATGATCAAAATTAGATCTAGAGAAAAGTGATAAGTGACATATTAGATAACAAAGAGATTATCTAATTATAGAAGAATATGCTATGGATAAATCCTTTTATAAATTAAATAATGATTTAGTTCAACATTCAAGATTTATTTAATTAAAGGGAGAAAAGGCTAAGGAATAATTAAATAATTAAAGTGATTATTTAATTATAGTTGAAAGTGTGACAGGAATTAATTAAATAATTTAAAATGATTATTTAATAGAAGATAGATTTCATTAGCAACGTAATTAAATAAATAATATTTATTTAATTAATCAAGAAAAAATAAAGGTAAGAATGAATTAATTAAATAATTAAAGTTATTTATTTAATAGAGGACACACAACTTTAGAAAATAATTAAATAATTAACATTATTTAATTATGAGGAAAGAAGATGAAATAATTATGAAGAAGTTAAGGGTTGCAGGCCTAGGACAATTTTTAGTGTCTACAGTTTCCCCTCTTTGATATGATGTTGTTTATCACATTGTGCCAAAGAAAGTCAATCAAAACATGCTCCAATGATAGTAGGATAGGGTGGTGTCCCCTTGGAAGAAATTTACAATTTTTTAAATTTTTTTCAAAATTGTTCTGAAAAGTCAATTTGATAGCTAGAAAAGCGATGGCGAAGTCGGTTTTAAATTTTGTTAAGTTTAGAGCATCTGAAGTTGTTTCAAACATGACAAAAAGTGCTTCTAGTTATAACCCTAGAGCAAAAAACCCTAAATTTGATAGGGGTATAAATAGGAATTGGTAAATTTGAGTTCATTTTGTATTTTCAACTTTGGAGATTTGGAGCTCTGACTGAAGATGGAGCACATTCCTTTTCATGAGTATAGGGCTTACAGAGTTCATACATTCAGGTGGCTGGAGGGTGCAGGAAATTCGGTATGTCACTACGAACCCACTTGGTCAAATTTTGTTTTCACACATTTCTAGATAGGTTTTCAATTTTGACAGTTAGTTGCATCACATGGAAAAATTTGTAAGTGTATTCATGTTGTACACATTTGCATGTGAAATGACACAATTGTTGTCAACTCACCTAGGGTAGGTTAGGTATCTTTAAATTTTGTGACACAATTGTTAAGATGTAATGCATCCATGAGCTGGTTAACCACATCTAAGTATGCGTGATGTAATTAAATGTGATTGTGTGCAATCAAAAATTATGACTTGCAACTACTTATGAGTGATACAATTGTTATAGGGATCCGCAATTGAATTGGGGGTTTGACATAATTGATGTCCTACGATGCATATGGTAATGTGCACGATAATTGCATAAATAATGATACATTTAAATTTAAGTGACATAATTGACTGGAAAAAATTTCATCCTAGGTTTGACTTGACCTATTTTTATGACATATGCAAAGTTTACTGGCATAGTGGTTAATGACGTTGATCACAAGTACATTTAGATCCGATTTATACTAGGGAGTCCCAACCATCAGATACCTATCGATTGAGGAGTCAGATGTCTAGCAGTGAGAGGCGTAGGTTGTGGTGACTTGGCTTGTATCATGTGGTGTCCATGCCCATCATTAGGGAAAATAGGAGTATGTTGATTGCACTGGCTGAGCGTTGGCATTCAGAGACAATTTTTTTTCATCTGCCTACCAAAGACGTGACCATTACTTTAGAGGATATCTACAAGATTTTGCATCTATCGATCTAGGGAGAGAGAGTGAGATATGATCTTGGAGGAGGTTACCGCGCATTGATATATTTTTATGTATATGATGATATAGCTCAACTAGGTGTTGATAGATATGAGATCAGATGGGAGACACTGGTTGCTCGGTATGAGAGACTTGACTGTATTTTATGTAATGTGATAGCTAGGATAGTGATCCCAAATCATCGTGGACACAAATTTCTAGTTGGATGGGGGGAGATGCTTGTTGGTATGTTGGTGAGGGTGACATTGTATGCATGGGGTCCCTATTTATTGGGTATGGTATACTTTCAACTACATGACATTATATAGACAAGGATAGTCCATGAGCTATGAGGTCACTCTATTAATGGTCTGGGCTTGGGAGCAGATTGCAGTGTTCTATCCACCAGTTGATAGGCATATGAAGACCACTACACCATATATATACATATATGCAGGGACTGTGAAAAACACACGTGGGTGATATTGGTTATTGGAGACATGGTCTTGACACACTGGTTAGTTTTATTTGGAGGCCATACATGGATTTTCATCAGTGGCCGGATAAGCATGAGCATCTACCATGGTATTGGTAGGAGAGGTACTTGATTGGGAGGACTATTTAGTTAGTTCATATCATTGAGATGTATTTTCCAGATCAGGTGCTTAGACAATTTGTTGAGTAGTAGGGAGAGCCTTGAGGGTTAGCAATATTTGTGTAGTCATCTAGAGAGGTTACACCATGGGGGATGATGATTGCAGTGGCTAAAACAAAGCAAGACATTAATAGATTACAAGAAAAGTAGTGGGTTTGGAGAGGAGGAGCAATAGATGCCAGGACCACTCCCGAGTATGACGCCTGGTGGAGGACATATAGGCCTACTCCTTTGACATATCCTGACTAGCCTTCCCCAGTAGTGAGACAAGTATGGGGTCCTCAAGGTAGGAGAGGTGGAGATAGAGGTAGAGGAGATGGAGGCAGAGGGGATGGTTGAGGTCAAGGTGATGATGGAGGTGACGATGAAGATGGTGGTGATGGCGGCTGGGGTGGGAGAGGAGGTGATGGGCGGAGATTTTTCCAAAGATTGAAGAGGAGGAGATCACTTTCTCCTATTTGAGAGGATGGAGAGGAGGAGAGACAAGAGGAGAGATATGAGGAGGAGCGATAGGATGAGGGGAGACATGGGGAGGTGCGATAGGAAGAGGGTTGATAGGAGGAGGGTCAATAGGAGGAGGATGTGCCTAATGTAGAGGTGGAGGAGGGCGAGAGAGAGGAGTTGGAGGTATTAGCTGTTGTAGCTACCATGGATTTAGATGTGGGAGGACATGAGGAGCAGTCGAAGGATGAGGATATGGGTAAGGAGTGCATCCTCTGTGAGAGGATCATAGCCAAAGAAGAGGGTTATGAGGATGTGCCCATCAGGGGCAGTTCTGGGGATAGGGATGAGGAGCTAGCTAGATTACAGGTCAGAGTGCAGGCACTGGAGGCTGAGGTATAGTCCCTATGGGTGGATAGGGATGGTATATAGATTGAGAGGGATACCTTATAGATGGAGAGGGATAGTGCAATGATTTGAGCTCAATAGGTGGATCAGAGGGTCATTGACTTTGTGGCTAGATGCAGAGGTACAACTACTGACATAGCGCAAACACTCATTAGAGTAGGGATGAGAGAGAAATATTATAGAGATCTATATGATTCATCATTCCCACCTGAGAATAGGGCACCGAGTGCATTAGAGGCACTTAGCAGTGGTTAGTATCACAACTGGCGATCACATAGCAGGTCTAGCAGAGGCGAGAGCAGCAGTCAGATCACTAGGCAACATGGCAATAGTGGATAGATCCATTTTGACTTATGTATTTTGACATGTACATTGTGTATCCTTCGAGCCTGTGAGCTCTTATTTCTAGGAGATACATTATGACATTGTACTATGACAATTTTTGAGATATCATTGCTCCTCTAAATCCTTCATGGGACATCCTTGAGGAAGCTAGTAACCCAACTCGAAGACAAATCCAAAAGACATTAGACAGACAATAGTCAAAGAAAAAGAGTCCTAATACATCCTTGCTTCTCTAAATCCTTCATGGGACACCCTCAAGAAAGCTAGTAACTAGACTCAAAGAAAAATCCAAATGAAAAGATATGACAAAACAAGCCATAATGTCAACAACCAATAAGATTTATTTTCCAGAATTTGATCTATTTGTTGTTTAATTATCTAGAAGATTGATAAGATGTTTGTTTGCTAAAGCCTGATTTTAGGAATGACATATATCGTATAAGACACCAAGTCTAGTTTCGATCACGTGACCACCTATTTAAGGTAATGATAAAGCCTTCTTTTAGAAAGACACATGTTGTATAAGACGTTGAGTCTGGTTTTGATCATGTGACCACCTGTATAAGGAAATGATAATGCTTGACTAAATGATAATGTCTATTTTTATGAAGGAAACATCCTGCATAAGACATTGGTTGACTGTTTTGATTATTTGAGTGCTTCGACAATTTGTTTGATTTGATTTTGTGACCTTGTTGTGATGCGTGTCTTGTTGATGTGTGACTTGTATTGATGTTTTGACAATTGTTTGTGTTTGATGACAATGTCTAACTTATTTTTGACTAACATGATGTACCCTAAAGGACTGACCTAGTGCTACATTAGGGGCTCATCGATTGATGGCCTTGCCTACATTATACACCTAGAGACCTCATATTTTGATATGACCAATGAATTTGTATTATTGACCATAGGATTACATCATGATTTTAATTTGATAAACATAAAAAGACTGACCTAATGGACTAACATGTGTGATATTTTACATGTGTGATAGTGAATGTGATCAACCCTAAAGGATTGACCCTAGCGCGACTTCAAAGGCTCATCGATTGATGGCCTTGCCTATGTTATACACGCAGAGACCTCGTAGTTTGAAATGACCAATGACTTTGTCTTATAAACAAAGGATTGAGTCATAATTTTATTGTGTGTTACTTGAAAAACCTAGAAAGACAGTATGCCTCGGGAGTGCTTCAAGTGATGGCCTTACCTACGTCTAATTGCAAAGGAAATGTAGTTTGACATGATGATGGACTGACTGACACAACTAACTCTGACTCTATTTTTGGGATTTTTAAAAGATATTTGAATATTTTTGGATTTTGACATGTTTTGATTTCTTTTGTCTTTTTGAGTTTTTATGATTTTTTGGATTTTTAAGGACATTTAATGATGTTTTTGGATTTTTTCATGACATTTTATGACCTTAGGAAAGCAAGTGCAAGATCCAATTGACGTAGGTTGAGTATTTTCCCCGAGTCGGGTATAAGACCAATAGGATGGAATGTGGATGGGGAGTGTCCTTGATGTCATTTGTTCCAAGTTATGGAAAGGAAAACCATTTATTATGGGTGATAATGATAAGGAAATCAGATTGGAATGATGGTAGATGAAGGAGCAAAGTCAACTACTCATGATGCCTATTTGCCAGGTTTTCACCATGGTACTTATCCAAAGCACCACCGAAGTGGTTTTCACTATTGGAAGAATTATTTCTCTTTACTATTTTGTTGATTTTTAAATTTTTTTTTGGTGTTACAAAGATGCCTGTTTGCTAGGTTTTCATCAAGGTAACAATTTTTTTTGTTTTTTCACTTTTTATAATTTTTTACTTTTTTATGATGAAGAAAAGGCTCTCAGAAGCTATGTATAGAACCTCTTCAGATGAATGTTGTGTTGGAGTGAAAATACACTGAGAGGCGGGGGGGGGGGGTGAATCAGTGTTTATACCTTCTTAAACAATTTAAACTGAAGCTAAAAAGAGCCATACATATGTTCTCATTTTTAATGATAGTGTCATTCATGTAATCGAATGCAATCATATAAACTGAAAATGAGTAATGTAACATTGCATTTTAAAGCAGTAAAGTACTGAAGCAAAAGAGACATAGAGACACAAGATATGCCGAGTGGAAAACCCTCCTGGAGTAGAAAAACCACTCCTGAACCTGCTACCTTTTTCAGGCTTTCATTTCTATAATATTTTGACAAAGCCTCAAAAGCTGATTTCTGAGCACCAACTCAAGGAGCACCAACCCCTTTGTTTAGAGACACCAATCTCAAGGAGCACCAACCCCTTTTATGTTTAGAGACACCTATCTCAAGGAGCACCAACCCCTTTCCTGATTTTAATAGAACATACAATAGTACAAAATATCTCTCTGTTTCACTTGATTTCTATCAAGTGCCTCTTGACAGACAAAACATAGAATTTTCAAAAGTCAGAATTGACTCTTCAGAATTCCATGCATTATCTAATCTCAATGCATCTTGAGGAAAATCCTATCTCTATTAAAACATAGTCTCATCAAACCATTTTTCAATCATACATACTTTCTTTCTTTTTCACCTTTTTGATTTTCAATGTTTTCCCATATAGAAAACTACAAATCTGAATACACACTGTGTTTTTCAAATTTTTAGCATCAAAAACCAAATAGACTTCCAGAACTCTTTATAGTAATACCCCTATTTTTCATTTTTGATGTTCTATCATAATTGAACCCTAAACCACTAGTTTTTCCTTTTTCAAAGAAAATCATTACACTTCGGAAGTATTACAACTGTTACTTGAAAATTTACATACCAGAAGGTTATTGCAAGGTTGTATTTGAGGTTACATAATAACTGTTAGGACAAATTTGATGTAATAGTGTTCACAAGGGAGAGATTCTTTCTTTCTGTTGAAGATAGGACAAAAATGATCAAGAATAGAAGAGTGATTGAGCATGTCTTCACCAGAAGCCTGTACATGCAGAGCTTACACAAAATAGTAAGAATACATCCTTTAAAAAATAGAATAATAACCATTTTACCCTGGCTGTAACAACAATGTAATTGAAAGCAAGTAATGATGCATATGTTAGTAGTTACCAACGAATCCAGGTAGAAAACTGAAGAGTTTCGAAGTATTTGAGCTGACCTGACAATAGTAATGAAGATGCTATCAAGAAATAGATTACCAGATCTGCATGCAAGTGAAACGGCTGAGACATCTTCCAGAAAATGTGCCTTTAACCAGCTGTACGAGACAACCACACATAATGACTATTGTGATGGTCTTCTTACAAATTCCATTCGCTATCCAAGAATAATCGACTAGCAACATGCATTGTGAAACGGTCGAGAGAGAGATTCCATGGAGGCGACAAGATTAGGTTTTCAAACCCTCGAACAATGAAGCATAACGATTTGCCCTAATTTCCAAAACAAACAAGGCAAATTCCTTTGCAAAATATGATAGCTTTTGGAGTCTCAGAGGGCTAGCATTAAACATTCAAGATCACATAAAACACTTTGAAAACTGTGAGATCTGACATTTTTTACCTTGCCGCACAACCGCGGCTTCCTTTTGAACACCCTGCGGTACAGTGGTAGCTCCAAAATAATCGCTAAAATTTCCACTCTGTTACCATGGTTAGCTACCTAACAGCTCGTGGTACAATGGTAACAATCTTTCAAACTACTAACAGTTTCCACCGTGTTACCACAGTTAGCTATTTGACGGCTCACGGTACATCTGTAAAAAGCCTTCCTGCCGCTGGCGGTTACCACCACGTTACCACGGTTATCTTTCTGGCTACCTGTGGTATAGCGGTACCAGTTTATTAACCGCTAACATCTTCCACCGCATTACCGTGGTTAACTTTCTAACAGCCCGCGGTATAGCGGTAATTGTCTGGCTTGTCACTGGTGGTTTACATTGCGTTACCGTGGCTACCTTCCTGACTGCCCACGGTATAGCGGTAACAATCTTGCTAGCCTCTAGCCGCTTTTACCACATTACCGCGGTTGCTCTCTTAGCAGTCTGTGGTACCATGATAAGACTTTTTAAGCATAGTCTTACCAACATTGAGTGTTCTACCATGTTGTCAGCTTTTGACCCGATGTAAATGCACATAGGAGATTAATTTAAATCCCTTTAACCAATAATGATTTTCCATCACCTTTAAGTCCAATGCCATATATTTTGCAATGTAACATAATAATAAATTATTGTGAAGTATAATTTTGCATCACATTTAAGTCCAAAGCCTTGTGAAGTAAAATAAAGGCTAATCTCATGAAAAGTTCAGAATTCCATTAACACAATAATGATCACCTTACTATTCTGATAAACATGCTGCACCATGTGAACCATTAACAATTTTAGGATGCAAGAGCCTGATCAAACCACACTATAACATCCTATATAAAACTCAACAAGCACTTGTAATCTACACATGAATCCAAGCTATCAAAGCCACTAAATATAATATAATCAATGAAGTAAATGTGCCAACCAAGATATGAACCAGCTGAGAAGATAACCATCAATCCATCAAGATGCCAGATAACCATAAGATGACATCAAGGACAAAACAGCATAAGAGGGATTCAACAAACTCCCCCTTTGTCCTTGATGGCAAAACTGAGCCACCAAAACAAAGATAATGAACTGTAACCAGATGCTCAAAATTCTCCCCCTTTTTGACACAAGGATAAGGGGAGACCAAACAAAGATAATCCAGAACCAACTGTGACATGCCATCAAAATGCATAACGAACCTTTGACCAGCAAAGTATAAGCTGCAGGAAGAGCTAACCAACTCCCCCTATCACTAAGATAGACTGATTAAGATAACAAAGATTGAGAGACCACTCCCAATCGAGACCGAAGTCTCTCAAAGACATCTTTGGCCAATGGTTTTGTAAAAATGTTAGCAACTTGTGCTTATGTAGGAATGTATTGCACATATACCTCATTAGCCAGCACCTTTTCATGAAGAAAATGAAATTTTATGGCTATATGTTTAGTTTGAGAGTGCATAACTGGATTTTTTGAGATATTTATTGCACTAGTATTGTCACACAGAATAGTAATTGGTTTTGGAATTTCAATTCCCATATCTGATAATGTCTGTGACATCCAAATTACCTGAGTGCAGCAAGAAGTGGCAGCTATATATTCTGCTTCAGCAGTAGAGAGAGACACAGATTCTTGCTTTTTGCTGTGCCAAGCCACTAAACGATCACCAAGAAAGAAAGCAACACCACTGGTGCTTTTCCTGTCATCTAGACATCCTACCCAGTCAGAATCAGTATAAGCTATTAAAGAGAAGTCATTGCTTTTGGGATACCAGAGTCCATAATCTATTGTTCCTTGAACATATTTAAGAATTCTTCTCACAACATTGATGTGAGATTCTTTAGGAGCAGATTGAAAACGAGAAACCATTCAAACAACTTGCATTATGTCAGGTCTTGAGGCTATTAAATGCAATAGGCTGCCTATCATTGACCTATAATCAGTTGAGTTTACAGTAGGGGAGTCATCAACTTTGCTAAGTTTACAACCAATAGCCATTGGGGTGCTTACAGGATGACTTTCATCCATTTTAAACTTTTTTAACATTTCTTTTGCATACCCTATTTGAGATAGAAAGATGCCAGAGCCAAGTTGTGAAATCTGGAGACCTAAGAAAAATGACAGTTCTCCTAACATTGACATTTCGAATTCAGATTCCATGATTTGTGAGAATTTTTTGCTCAAGGCAACATTGTTGCAACAAAAAATGGTGTCATCGACATAAATTTCAATAACAAGAATATCAAATCCTTCAATTTTAACATACAGATTGCTATCAACTCCTCCTCTAGTGAACCCTTTTGACAATAAATGACTGTCCAATCTAGAATACCAAGCTCTAGGAGCTTGTTTTAGGCCATATAGAGCCTTTTTCAGCTTGTAGACATGATTTGGTTTATTTTTACATATAAACCCTTCAGGCTGCTCTATGTAAACTTCTTCTTCTAAGTATCCATTTAAAAAGGCAGTCTTTACATCCATCTGATATATAGTGAAATTTTTGAAAAAAAAATATGCCAAGAAAATTCTAATGGATTCAAGCCTAGCAATAGGAGCAAAAGTTTCACTGAAATTAATACCTTCTTGCTGAGCATATCCTTTGCAGACATATCTGGCCTTGTTGCAAACAACCTGACCAGTTTTATCATGTTTGTTTCTAAAGATCCACTTGCCACCTATGACATTTTTATCATCTGGTCTTGGGACTAGATCCCAAGTCTGATTTTTCTCAATTTGGTCAATTTCTTCCTGCATTGCATTAAGCCAGCATTCATCTGTTAGAGCACCATCAAAAATTTTGGGCTCAAACTGGGTGATTAAACAAAATGCAGTAAGCTTAGCTATGTGAGCTTTTTCATCATAGTTAATAGATTTTTTTCTTGTTTGAACTCCTGCAGATCTATCTCCTATAATCAGATCTTTTGGATGATTTCTAGCAAGAGATTTTGAAGTAACTTTGGGTTCACATTTTTCTGTGCTGATTTCAGCATCTTTAGATTGTGCTTCAGCAAGTTTAGGGCTTGCTGGTTTTGGTTCAGGCTTTGCAGTTTCAAAGCTCTTAGTGATTATATCAAGCTCAAATTCATCCTCTTCATCATCCTGTAAAGGTTCACCATCTAACATAAGATTTTCATCAAATTTAACATTGACAGATTCAACAATTTTGTTCAGCCTATTGTTAAAGCATTTATAGGCTTTGCTATGTGTAGAGTATCCTAAAAAGATACCTTCATCTATTTTAGATTGGAAACTGCCTAATTTTTCGTCATCTCTTTTGATAAAGCACTTGCAGCCAAATATTCTAAAATACTTAATTTGGGTAGATTTTCCATACCACAGTTCATATGGAATGAAATTTGATTTCACTCTGATCTGTACTCTGTTCAAAATTTAGACAGTTGTATGAATAGCTTCTTTCTAGTACTTATTGGCCAGATTTTCTTGATTCAACATGGTTCTAGCCATTTCTTTGACAGTCCTATTCTTTCGCTCAACTACCCCATTTTGCTGGGGTGTTCTAGCAACAACATACTGTCATTTTATGCCATGTTTATCACAGTAGTCTATGAATTCTTGTGAGGTGAATTCACCACCTTTATCAGATCTTAAACACTTCAGTTTTAAGTCTATTTCTCTTTCTACCAATTTTCTAAAAACTTTAAAGCGTTCAAAAGCTTCTGATTTATTCTTGAGAAAAGTAACCCATACCATGCGAGAGTAGTCATCAACAAACAACATGAAGTATTTCTCACCATTCATGGATCTAGTCCTTGTAGGACCACATAAGTCAGTATGAACAATTTGCAGAGGCTTTGTAGAAAAGTGTTCCTTGGACTTAAAGATTACCTTGGTTTTCTTTCCTTTTAGACACTCTTTACAAACAACTTTGTCAGGTTTTCTAAGAGGGGGCAGACCTCTTACATTTTGATTTTTTCCAATTCTGACCATATTGTCAAAATTAATGTGGCCTAGTCTCTTGTGCCACAACCAAATTTATTCAACCTGACTCATTAAGCATATACCATGGTTGTTCTCATGTCCAGAGGTTTCTAGTAAGTTGTAGACATTTCCTTTAGTTCTCCTTCAAGCTGCAACAACTTTACCTGACTGGTTTTTGATTTCACATCCTTGTGAAGTGAATAGGACTTGATAGCCACTGTCACAAATTTGGCTAACATGCAGAAGGTTATGTTTTAATCCTTCTACATAATAAACATTTGAGATTGGAGTGTCTTCATTCAGTAACAGAGAACCTCTTCCTCTGATTTGAATTCCAGAGTTGTGTTCAAATTTTACATATCCGCCAACATAGTCTTCTAGATTTGTAAATTTTTCTTTGTCACCGGTCATGTGGTTTGAACAACCACTATCCAGGACCCATAGTTCCTTCTTCTTAGAGTGAAAATTAGTTTGAACAAGCATAGTTTGTTCAATGTTGTTGACTGCTTTGGGTTTCCAAACTTTTATGGTTTTCAGCCTTTTAATTTGTTGATCAACATTGCATTGCTTTGGTGAATGACCCAAAGATTTGCAAGTAAAGCATCTAATCTGTCTTGTAAAACCATGATTCTGCCTAAATCCAAATCTAGGAGTGTTAGCATTTACAAATCTGCAAGAATTTACATTGTGACCAAATTTATTGCAGAAGTAACAGTACCCATAAAAGAGAGGGTGGGAGTTGTAAACCTTTCTGTTGCTCCTAAAATGATGAATGTGATCCTTGAAAAACTCAGAATGTTTGTGTGATCCTAATAAAATGCTACTTCCTAATGTGAGATGTTAGATAAAACTAATAGTGCACTATGAAGAAAAGTAACAAGATAAAAGGGTACCTCAATAAGATTAGCCTAAGAAAATGGACAACATAGAAGTAAGATAAACAAATTGATTATTGTTATACCTTCATGTTGTTGCTTCCTTGGTTGGCCCTTGATTTTGAAGTCTTGTGTGCTCTTTGGATGGTAATGAAGTTGAATGGATGCAAGATGAATTGATGCAACATGGATTTATGATATAAGTGCTAAAATGGATGAGAGCTTGAATGGCAATTTTGCAAGAGTTTATTTGCAAAAGACTTGATTCTCTAAAATGAAGAAAATGAGGGGATATTTATAGGCTGATTGGAATTCTCTAGAGAATTCAACGGTTGGGATTGATCCAACAAAGATCAAGATGAAGGGCTAAGGTGAGTTGAGGACTCACAAGCCCTCACATCTTGACATGTGGAAGATGATATGTCTTAGGGTGGAGTGATGTGGAAATGAGGTGGAAGGGAAGTACATGAGGTGGATCTTGGGGGATGAGAAGATTCCTTGGAGGAATAAAAGTGAATTAAAAATTCACAATGATTAGAAGAATCTAGTGGATAAGAGAGGGTCTCCAAAAAACTGGAGATTTGTCACATGTGGGTGATGTGACAAGTCCAAGGTTCTAGAAGCCCTTGGCATATGTGAAGTGACAAGTCAAGGCTTCTAGAATCTTGCATGGGGGATGAGGAAGACCTTGGGAAGATAAAAGTGAATTAAAAATTCACATGGGGAAGAGGGGAACCTTGGTTAAATAAATGTGAATTAAAAATTCACATGGGGAAGGGAGTCCAGGCTAAAAATGGTACGTGGGAAGGTTGACCAGAAAAGGTAAGCCAAATGTGGCTAATGATTCTGATTAAGGTTGTGAAAAGATAGGATTAGGATAATTAATGAGAGATTAGAGGCAAGTGGGAGATTATGGAGGATGTGACACTTAATCTTGATTAAGTGGTGCACATCCTAATCATAGATTAATTAATTTAATCTGGATTAAAAGAGGGTTATGGAGAATGTGACAAGGAGAGAGAAAAAGGGGGAATTAAAAATTGATTTTAATCCAAATAGGTTAAGTGACTAAATTAAATAATTTGTCATGTTTATTTAATTTAGAGAAGACGAGGGGGTAAGGTAAAGTATTTAATTTATTTAATTAGATACTTTAGGAACCTTAGGCAGAAAACTAAATAATGATTAAATAAATTATTTAATCACTATTAATGAAATAGATGAATAGAATAGATGATTTTGATCATATGGAAGTGATCAAATTTGGATGTCTACATTTTTCCCCTCTTCGAAGTACCGTTAGAATAATCGTGCTTCGAAGAAAAGAAAGTGCAGATGACTCTATAGAGGAAGTAATTGAAAAATGATGCCTCAGCGTGGGGAGGAGGACCTGAGCTGTCCAAATTAGCAGGGAAATGGATGAAGATGCCCCAATCTAGGAAGGGAGTTGATTACGGCTGAGAAAAATGGTAAATGTGAAGGGTATGCCCCCTCGAGAGGGTGATGGGGGAAAAAGAAGGGTCCCAGACAACATCTCGATAAGAAGAAATGGATGGTATAGTTGGAAAGAGGGAAAAAAATTAGGCAAATTTTCCTTTTGAATGAAGGCAATCGAACAAACGGGGTGCAAATGGCGGCCCCGAGAAGTGAAGGGATTAGTCAGAGGAAAAAAAGGGTAAATAAAAGGTAAAAATACCTCTTAAAAGAGAGGGAAAAGAGAGGGGTCCCGAAAAAAATAATTTCTTGATAGGAAGAAACAAAGGGTATGGTTGGAAAGAGCTCAAAAAAATAAGCAAATTTTCCTTTTGAACGAAGTCGATCCGACGCACGGTTTGCAAATGGTGGCCCCGGGAAGAAAAAGGAGAAAAAGTGCTGTAGGGGGGGAATTTGCCTCACTACAGAAGGGTAAATACACCCCGGGAAGGGGCGAGTCCGCCTCGGGAGGGCGGGTATACCTCGGAAAGGGGTGAGTCCGCCCCGGGAGGGTGAGTATGCCCTGGAAAGGGGCCGGTCCACCCCGAGAGGGCAGGTACACCCCGAAAAGGGGTGAGTCCACCCTAGGAGGGCGGATACGCCTTGGAAAGGGGCGAGTCTGCCCCGGGAGGGCGGATCCACCCTGGGAGGGTGGGTACGCCCTGGAAAGGGGTGATTCCACCCCGAGAGGGCTGATCCACCCCAGAAAGGGGCAAGTCTGCCCCGGGAGAGCGACAGATTCGCCCTGGGAGGGCGGGTACGCCCCAAAAAGGGGCGAGTCCGCCCTGGGAGGGCGGATATGCCCCAGAAAGGGGCGAGTCCATCCTAGGAGGGCGAGTCCGCCACGGGAGGGCGGATATGCCCCGAGAGGGCGGGTCCGCCCCAAAAAGGGGCAGGTTCGCCCCGAGAGGGTGGGTCTGCCCCGGAAAGGCGGATCTGCCTCGGAAGAGGTCGGGTCTGCCTCGAGAGGGCGGATCCGCCCTGGAAAAGGGTAGAAGAGTGGATGAGTGATGAAAGATGAAGGGATGATGGAAGGGGAGAAAAGATGAGATATGAGATGATGAAAGGGAATCTGAAGATGATGATGTAAGTTGATGGATAAGAAATGATGATAAATAATGGGAGAAAAATGTGAGCACAAAATAAATATGATGTTGCCTCAGGCAAGCTGCAGAAGTGTGAATACGCCCTTCTGAGTGCTGTAGAAGTGTGAATACGCCCTTCTGAGTGCTGTAGAAGTGTGGATACACCCTCTAATTGCTGTAGAAGTGCAGATACGCCCGTCTAATTGCTGCAGAAGTGCAGATACACCCTCTAATTGTTGCAAAAGTGCAGATATGCCCTTCTGATTGCTGCAGAAGTGCGGATACGCCCTCCAATTGCTGCAGAAGTGCGGATATGCCCTTTTGATTGCTGCAGAGGGGTGGATGAGTGATGAAAGATGAAGGGATGTGGGAAAAGATGAGAGATGAGATGATGAAAGGGGATATGAAAACGATGATGTAAGTTGATGGATAAGAAATGATGATAAGCGATGGGAGATAAATGTGAGCACAAATGGATTCAAGGACACATATGATGTTGTCCCAATCAGGCTACAAGCCAGGTTGAGTAGATGGTTTATGGAGTGTTGTTTGATAAGGACATGAGACATCCCAAAACAACACAAGGATGGGGAAGGATACATCCCAATGAGAGTGTTATTGATGAGGGAAAGATTCATCCCAAAACAACATTGATGATGAGGATGAATGTTGTTGACGAGGGAATGATACATCCCAAAACAACACAAGGATAGGGAAGGATACATCCAGATGAGGATGAGGATGAGAGTTGGTGAGGAGGGAGTAATACATCCCAAGACAACACAAGGATAAGGAAGGATACATCCCGATGAGAGTGTTGTTGATGAGGGAAGGATACATCCCAAAACAACACAAGGATAGGGAAGAATACATCCCATAGATGATAATGATGATGATGATGAGGATGAATGTATCAAGGCTTTTAGCAAGGCTAAGACCAAAAGTGTGATTAGATTATTTGAATGGATGAGGATGGGGGAGATATGCAAGATGATGGAATGGAAAATGAAATGCAATCCTAATGCAATTTGCCATCCGTAGAGCACTGATTTTTGCTATAGCATAAGACACTGTGCATCAGGGTATGTAAACCAAGACGAATTAGTGTCTAATGTGGAAAAAAAATACAACAAACAAGAAGGCTATCCCAACACCCCAAAGTCACGATGACTTTGGTTGGGCTAGGTATTGGAATAACCACAAGCACAAAAGGATGCCCCAGTATAACACAAGAACTTGGGGATCTTGGTGGGTACTATGTGGGACAACCAAGAAGACATAAACAAAGAAAAGAGCAAGATATGCCCCTATGCTTACTAGTCAAAGCACACCATGATATGATGGATCAAGGCAACCATGACAAGTGATGATAGGGAGCTCAAATGATAAACAAAATCCAAAAGCATCAAAAGATCACAATCAATTTCAAATGTCCTTTGCCATAGGATCAAGATGATGGATGGGGTTGATGAGGTCTGTTAGGAAGGATATATCCTATTGAGACCGATGATGGATAGGAAATTAAAAGATCGACATGACGCAGGATACCAGAAACCAATTGGATTTTGTGATACAGACAACCGTTGTTTGTAAGTGCTAGCTAGGATAGGGACATACTTGATGACATGACAAGATGACAGGATGACAAGACAATAGGACTAACATGCCGTAAAGACCTAGGGGCTCGAGGGTTGATCAAAGATCAACCTTGCCTACATGAAAGTGCAGAGCCATTGTAGCTCGATAAAAGGCCATGGATAAAAGCAGAAAGAGGACAATGGAGACCTAGATGGATGAAAAAGACTAGATGGACAAATGCCTAGGGGGAAAACATAATGATTAGCCTTACGTGCATGAAGGTGTAGGGGAAACATAGATTAATACAAGGCCAAAGACAGAGGATGGAGGAGGACAAGATAGACAAAAGATAGAGCCTCGGGGGTGCATCAAATGACCGACCTTGCCTACGTGAAAGCGCAAGGGCAACATAGTTCAACACAAGACCAATGAAAAACAATGGTCTTGTAGGATAAATGGAAAAAAGGATGGAGCCGATATGATGAGACAAGATAGACTTGCACGATTAGATAGGATGATAGTTGATATGTGTAAGATATGTAGGATGTGAAGCTTGGGATAGGTAATCAGATCATTAGAATATGAATTGGAAAGGTGAGATGATGGATGGATGAGTGATGAAGATGTGAGAAAGATGTGGTAAATAGATAGGAGGGATGAATTATGATGTGAATGGCATTGGGTTGCATGTGGGTAGCCTAGAGCTAGATACCAATGACAAGGGATAATAGAGGGAAATGGATGGATGGATAAGAAGATGCTAGGATAGGTGGATAGTTGAGATAAAGATTGAGAGGATATTGTAAATATGTGAGAAATAGATGGAAAAGGATATTAAAAGATGGAAAAGGACTAGTGGATGGGTAGATAGGAAGATAAGGATTTGGTAGATGGAAGGGATGATTGGATGGATAAATGGATGCGGCGGTAAGGATGGGTAGGAAAGGAGAGATGGAAAGGATTTCTTGGAGAGATGGATGGATGATTTCTCCAAGGACTCAAGCATGAATAAGGAGATGCCCCCACTCTATATGTGTCACGCATGATGAGGCAAGAGGGATAGAAAGATGGGTGGATAAGGGAGTGAGATGGGTAAGAAAGGAGAGATGGAAAGGATTTCTTGGAGGGATGGATGGATGATGTCTCCAAGGACTGAATCATAAATAAGGAGATGCCCCCACTCTATATGTGTCATGCATGATGAGGCAAGAGGGATAGAAAGATGGGTGGATAAGGGAGTGAGATGGGTAATGGAAGATAGATAGATGTGGATAGGATGCATGGATTAGAAAAGTAGATGGGGGGGGAAGGAAAATGATAGTGTGTGGATGAGGCAAATATATGCCAAGAGATGTCCAATGCATGTATAGAGGCTTGCCCCTACATTTATCAAGATCACAAGGAAGATGGAGGGACTGGGATAAATGGGGTCGGAGGGATAGGATGCGGAAGATAGGCAAATGTAGGAGAGGGAGGAAAGGAATGTGTAAGTGGATGTTGCCCCCAATCGTGGAAGGAGACAAGATGGGGAATTTATGCATGATGCTTGTTTGCCAAGTTTTCATCATGGTACTAATCCAAGGTGCTTGTTTTCCAAGTTTTCACCATTGGACAAATGATTTTCTCTTTACTGTTTTTTATTTTTTTATTTTTTTATTTTTTGTTTTGTTTTGTTTTGTTTTGTTTTTTTCTGTTTGTTTCTCTTTTTTGGAGTAGGATGTGGATGAAGATGGATAAAGATAGGGAGATTGATATGCGGATTTTAGAGGATAGTTGATAGGGATATGGATGAAGGACTCAAGCAGCAAGTTCCATATGAGGTAATAAGAGCCCATGTGTAAAGTGACCAGCGGACGTTGGTACAACCTTAGTAGCAAGGATGGATTATGCAAGAGGATGGATTAAAGGGATTGGATGGGGGAGATAGGGGGGATAGTGGATGGGGGGTTGAAAAGTGTATGGATGGAATGATGGAGTGGAGATGTGATAGGGGAAGGTGTTCAGGACCAACATTGGCACTTATGGTGTATGTGAAAAGATAGGTGGAGGAATGGATGGAGAGGGTGGCGATAATGGAGGAGTTGGGATAGTGGATTTTGGAATGTAGGGACCCAAAATAGATTTAGGAGATGGAGGAGGTGAATGATTTCATGGGGGAAATGTCATTATGGACTTTTCATGTGAAGGTATGGCACCTTTTTTCTTTGGGATCCACATGGTTTTTATTTTTTCTTTGGTGGGCCTTTGTGGCCATTTGGATTGATTTGGATTTTGGACTTGATTTTTATTTTCTTCAACATGTCTTTTGAAGGGGACATGCGGAGCTTTAGATTCATGTGGACATTTGGATTTATACATTTTTGCTTTGGCATCCAAAGTGCTTTTAGTAGCAAGGGGATAGGTGTGAAGAGATGGATGATGTGGAGCGATGGAGGTAGGGTTAGAGGGACTATTGTAGATGGAGAATGTGTAGGTATGTGCCTTTGTTGATCCTGATTAGGAGTTATGAATGTAGGATATATATGTGGTGTACGAGGGAGAGGGGGTGGATGAATGAAAGAATGTGTAGGATAAGATGGAGGGGGTGATTTTGGGATATAAGGACCCAAAATAGACTATGTATATGGAGGATGTGTGGGGCTTGATGGAAGGATATAAGAAACCATAGTAGATGAAGGATGAGCAATGATGGATGGAGGGACATAAGGACCCAAAATGGATTGAGAGGATGAGGGAGGAAGATGGATGGTTGTTTTTAGGTAGTATGATGGAGGAGGGGGGATGGCGGCATATGTCTTGGTAGAATGATGGGAAGTACCTCTTGTGCCTTTAGAAGAGGATCGTTTAGGATGTATGAAGGTTGTACCAACATCTTTAGAGTGCGAGTTTTGGGAGACATATCCAAGACCATGTGTGCCTGGATGTTCTTTGACTTGAATGGGTTCTAAAATACCTTGCTCATGAAGGCCTAAACCTTTTCCTTGATAGTTCATGTTCGCAAGCATATGATCTATGGTAGGATGCTTATTCTTTTGGAAACATGATGCGAGTGTGTTAGCAGGTGGAGGAGGAAAGGTGGTGCATAGATGTTGTTTTGCTTCTGCAAGAAGACCACCATGGATGCATGTAATATTACCAAGGTGATACAAAAGTGGCATTGGGATGGTAAGACTAGATGGTGATGAAGGATCATGCGATGGAGATGAGGGGATAGCAACATCAGGAGGAATGAGTGATAAGGGATCATGAGAGGAATTGGGGAGTACAATGGGATCTAGATGTATGGTAGTGGATGATAAGGGCTCATGAGATGGAGTGATTGGATCTTGAAGGCAAATGGGATCATGGGATGGAGTGGAGGAGATAGTGTGATCTTGAGATGGGGTGGATGGGAGGATAGGATCATGACTTGGTTGAGGATATGGATCATGAGATGAAATGGATGGAAGACTATGTTCTTGAGATGGAGTAGATGGGATGGAGTGATCTTGATTTGGTGGAGGGGATATGCTTGTATTGTGGCATGACTCGTCTTGTGTGGGATGTATGATAAGGGAAGAGTGTTGGAGGGACTCCTTAATTGGGGGAGATAGGAGGATGGAGGATTTATGAAGGTCATGGGATTGAAGTTTGTGAATATTAGAAGTGGGAGGAGGGAATTGGATTTCTTTAATGGATTGGGTGGATCTAGGAGTAGAAGATGGGGATTTGATGGATTCGATGGGTTTGACCGGCTCAACCGTTTGGACAATGTTAGGAATGGCGATGGGTGGGATAGGTGTAGGATAGAAGAGGGCCTCATCACTAGTGACAGTACATGATAGAGTGGGAGGTCATGGTGGCTCTTCTTGCATGAGTCCTTGGGTGACATTTGGAAGAGATGTAGGATTAGGTAGAGTGATGGGAATGGATGGAGGATCAAGGATGGATGGGGGATTAGGATTAGGGAGTTGTGGATTAGGATTAGATGTGGGGATGTGATTAGATGGAGTACTAGGAGGAGATGGAGGATTAGAATTAGATGAAGGGATGGGATTGGATGGAGGACTAGGAGGAGATGGAGGATTAGAATTAGATGAAGGGATGGGAATGGATGGAGGATTAGGGATTGGTGGATATGGATTATGATTAGAGGAGTGGATGGGATTGGATGTAGGACTAGGAGGAGATGGAGGATTATGATTAGAGGAGTGGATGGATGTGGGACTAGGAGGAGATGGAGGATTAGGATTAGAGGAGTGGATGGGATTGGATGTAGGACTAGGAGGAGATGGAGGATTAGGATTAGATGAAGGGATGGAAATGGATGTAGGACTAGGAGGAAATGGAGGATTAGGATTAGATGAAGGGATGGAAATGGATGTAGGACTAGGATGAAATGGAGGATTAGGATTAGATGAAGGGATGGGATTGGATGTAGGACTAGGAGGAGATGGAGGATTAGGATTAGATGTAGAACTGGGAGGAGATGGTGGATTAGGATTAGATGAGTGGATGGGACTAGATGGGGGACTAGGAGTGGTTGGAGGAGATGGAGGATTAAGATATAATGTGGGAAAAGGGAGAGTGACGTAGGAGGATGTGGATGTTGGATTAGAATGGGGAGATTGGGATGGTGAGTGATAGCAGGAAGATGTAGATGAAGGATTAGAATGGGGAGATGTGGAATTAATGTAAGGATATTGGGATGGGGGATTGTGATAGAAAGGTGTGGATGTTGGATTAGAATAGGAATATTTAGGTGGTGGACCACCATAGGAAGACATGTATGGTGGGTTGGCATAGGAGGATACAGATGGTAGATTAGGATGAGAGGATTGATTTGGAGGATTAGGATAGGAGGAATATTGGGATGGTAGATTATGATAGGAAGGTGTAGGTGTTGGATTAGGATGAGAAGATTGGGATGTGGGATTAAGGTAGAGGTATTGGGATTGTTGATGATGATGAGGATAAGAGGACGTGGATGTTGGATAGGATAGAGGTTGAATGGGAGGACATGATGAATATGTCGATGGTGAAGATGTTGGATATCCCTTGTCAAGGGTAGCATAAGAACAATTATTAGGTGTGGATGAAGGCATGGTGGGATAGTTTGAAGAAGTAGTGGGATTTTGGGAGGTGATTGGAGAGAGCTTGCTAGAAATGATAGTGTCAAGGGGATCTATATAACAATCTTCATGATCAACAAGATCTTCGTTATCGTCATCAACAGAGTTAGGATTCCCCTTGACTAATATTATTGGTCATGTGAGAGGGGGATAAAGATTCATGATGGATATAGATTAGAAAGAAATAATAGATGATGGATATAAAACTAGGATGGATTGGAAGCTCATAGGAGGATTGGATGAAAGCTCAGATTGGGTGCAGATGATGGATCAATTGATGACGTATCAATTAATTTGATGATTGAACAAGGATTGGTTGATGGATCAATTGATGATGTATCAATTTGATGCTTTGGATTTGGATTGATTTGATTGGATCAAATGATGATTTGGATTGATGATTAGATTTGATTAGAGGGGATCCTAAAAGCTGATTTGGAAATCACCCTAAGTGACTTATGACGTTGGTTGATCGATTTGAGCTAGCTAAATTGATGATCTCAGCACCGAATCCACCTTGAGATGGAAGGGGATTGATTTGGACCAATGACGTTGACTTACAACATGAATCCGCCTCAAGATAGGAGTGGATTGATTAGGTTGAAGACAAGGATTGATTATGTAGGATAATGATCAACTTAATGCCTTGGTCAATTTGGGAAAATAACTCCTAAAATAAGGTTTAAGGGATTTTGTGTTGAGAGATGATGATGGATGCAAAGGGAAGATGTGTTGTTGAAAATGTTTAGGTCTTACGATAAGATGGGTATCCCAAATGGTGGAATGATCAATATGAATGTGGTAAATGGACATTTTGGAATCATTAAACGGAGGCTTGGAATGGCTAAATGAAGGTTTGGATTGGTTAAATGAGTGTTTAGGATGATCAGATGGTCAAACGGAGGCTTTGTGGGTTTGAACGGAGGTTTAAAATGGTCAAACGGGTGAAACTGGCTATTTAGTGGGGCGTATTCACACTTCTATAGTAAAACTGCTGAAACAGTGGGGCGTATTCGCATTTCTATAGTAAAAATGCTGAAACAGTGGGGCAAGTTCACCCCTCTGCAGTAAAACTGCTAAAATAGAGGGCAAGTTCACCCTTTTATAGTAAAATGGCTAAAACAGTGGGGAAAGTTTGCCCCTCTGCAGTGGAAAAGGCTCAACCAATGGGGCAAGTTTGCCCCTCTGTAGTGGAAAATACAACTTGGTTTGGATAAAGGATTTTGGCAAGGACTTAAAATGATTTAATGACGACTTATCAAAATTTACTGGGTCTTCACAGAAAGACACTTTGAACAAGCACAATCCTATGATTAGTGTTTAATGGGTATGGCCGGCAAAGGTATTACTCTAGAATGAACAAGGTTTCTAGGGAGTCCTCGATATATGCTTGATACGTGAGGCACAACCGTGAACACCAGTCCATCACAAGTGTGAGTCGGGAGCCCCAGCGAGATACTGAAAGGTTCAGATCAACTCTTCATGTCTATCTAGGTATCACCCTAGCTTCGACATTCTGCCAATTATGATGCAATTGGATTGGGGTACAACTTTGGCTCTCCCCCCTTTATATACCCCGTTGGTACGCATGGTTGGAATCATCCCTTGGGGTGATGAAATCCCCAAGCAGGTCCCGCTAAGAAAAAGACACTAATCGCTTCCAACTACCCCCTTCGGATTCGCACAAAGTGCAAAGGAGGAAGGTGAAAAAAAACTAATGCCCCCTTAGGGTAATATAAATAGAACAAACACAGCAAGCAACTAATTTACTTTCCCTTAATTATACTAAGTAAATAGATAAAATAGTAAGGAAAGATTCTTAAAGAATAAAACAAAGGCCCTGCAAGCAAATGTTAGTTGTTTATCTTTTTTCCCTTTTTATGATTTGCAACAAATCTTCTTGAATGTGTTGTTAAGGGGAAATTCGCCCCTCTATAGTAAAAATATGCTGAACTGGGAGGGTGTGTTCGCACTTCTACAGAAAACAGTCAGAAACAACAAGGGTAGGTTCGCCCCTCTATAGAAAATAGTCAGAAACAACAAGGGCAGGTTCGCCCCTCTACAAAAAATAGTCAGAAATAGTAAAGGCAGGTTCGCCCCTCTGCAGAAAATAGTCAGAAACAACAAAGGGCAGGTTCGCCCCTCTGTAAAAAAACAGTCAGAAACAACAAAGGGAGAGTTTGCCCCTCTACAGAAAACAGTTAGAAACAACAAGGGCAGGTTCACCCCTCTGTAGAAAATAGTCAGAAACAGCAAGGGTAGGTTCACCCCTCTGCAGAAAATAGTCAGAAACAGCAAAGACAGGTTCGCCCCTGTACAGAAAACAGTCAGAAACAACAAAGGGCAGGTTCACCCCTCTGCAGAAAACAGTCAGAAACAACAAAGGGTAGGTTCACCCCTCTACAGAAAAGAGTTAGAAACAACAAGGGTAGGTTCGCCCCTCTGCAGAAAATAGTTAGAAACAGCAAGGGCAAGTTCGCCCCTCTACAAAAAACAGTCAGAAACAACAAGGGCAGGTTCCCCCCTCTGTAGAAAATGGTTGAAACAGAGGGCAAGTTTTCCCTTTTGCAGCGTCCGGGAGGGCAAGTTAGCCCCTCTACGACCTGAATCTGTAAACAAGCTAACAAAAGAAAACGTAAAAGAAAGAGACCCCTTTGTGGGTCCCACCGGGTGTGCCAGAAATGTGATCCTAATAAAATGCTACTTCCTAATGTTCTATGTTAGATAAAACTAATAGTGCAATATGAAGAAAAGTAACAAGATAAAAGGGCACCTCAATAAGATTAGCCTAAGAAAGTGGACAACATAGAAGTAAGATAAACAAATTGATTGCTATTATACCTTCATGTTGTTGCTTCCTTGGTTAGCCCTTGATTTTGAAGTCTTGTGTGCTCTTTGGATGGCAATGACGTTGAATGGATGCAAGATGAATTGATGCAACATGGATTTATGATATAAGTGCTAAAATGGATGAGAGCTTGAATGGCAATTTTGCAAGAATTTATTTGCAAAAGACTTGATTCTCTAAACTGAAGGAAATGAGGGGATATTTATAGGCTAATTGGAATTCTCTAGAGAATTCAACGGTTGGGATTGATCCAACAAAGATTAAGATGAAGGGCTAAGGTCTGTTGAGGACTCACAAGTCCTCACATCTTGACATGTGGAAGGTGATATGTTTCAGGGTGGAGTGATGTGAAAATGAGGTGGAAGGGAAGTACATGAGGTGGATCTTGGGGGATGAGAAGATTCCTTGGAGGAATAAAAGTGAATTAAAAATTCACAATGAGTAGAAGAATCTAGTGGATAAGAGAGGGTCTCCAAAAAGCTAGAGATTTGTCACATGTGGGTGATGTGACAAGTCCAAGGTTCTAGAAGCCCTTGGCACATGTGAAGTGACAAGTCAAGGCTTCTAGAATCTTGCATGGGGGATGAGGAAGACCTTGGGAAGATAAAAGTGAATTAAAAATTCACATGGGGAAAAGGGGAACCTTGGTTAAATAAATGTGAATTAAAAATTCACATAAGGAAGGGAGTCCAGGCTAAAAATGGTACGTGGGAAGGTTGACCAGAAAAGATAAGCCAAATGTGGCTAATGATTCTGATTAAGGTTGTGCAAACACAGGATTAAGATAATTAATGAGAGATTAGAGGCAAGTGGGAGATTATGGAGGATGTGACACTTAATCTTGATTAAGTGGTGCACATCCTAATCATAGATTAATTAATTTAATCTGGATTAAAAGAGGGTTATGGAGAATGTGACAAGGAGAGAGAAAAAGGGGGAATTAAAAATTGATTTTAATCCAAATAGGTTAGGCAACTAAATTAAATAATTTGTCATGTTTATTTAATTTAGAGAAGACAAGGGGGTAAAGTAAAGTATTTAATTTATTTAATTAGATACTTTAGAAACCTTAGGCAGAAAATTAAATAATGATTAAATAAATTATTTAATCACTATTAATAAAATAGATGAATAGAATAGACGATTTTGATCATATGGAAGTGATCAAATTTGGATGTCTACAGTTTGTGTTCAGGCTTTTTGTTTTCTGCAACAAGATTGTTCTTCTCACTATCATTTGAGCATTCACCTTTAACAAAGCCAATGCCAGTTTTGTCTTTGTTTAATTTCTATTTGCTAAGCATGTCATTCAGTTTAAGAGTGCTTTCATACTTTTCGATATTCTTCCTAAGATCTACAATCTCATGTTCAAGTTTATGAATCTCTTGTCTTTAAGACTTATGTCAACTTGAAGGCAATCTTCAACTCTCTTGGATTCTTCAAGTTGAGTTTTTAGAGAAATTATCTCAAGATTTGTGAGTTGCTCTTGTGAGTTATCTTGAACAACATTTTATTCTTGAGCACGGAACTATTTCTTAATTTTTCTTAGCTCTTTTAGAGCACCCTTCAGTTCTCCTTCATAGTCCACTTCACCTTCTTCAACATCATTACTGTTTGTTTCATCTTGCTGAATGATTTCAGCCATGAAGAGATTTTCATCTTCTTCATCTAGAGAGTCATTAGATTCAGAATCTGTTTCATTTTTGCTGAACATAACTTTTCTTCTTTTTGAAGTTGAATTTTGTTTGGGTCTGTAGGCCTTTTTCTTGGCAAACTTTTCATATTTTTTGTTATCACTATTTGTGTCACCATAGGACACTTTGCAGCAAAGTGACCTATCTTGCCATAGTTAAAACATTTGAAGGGAAGTTTTCCCTTATACTTTCCAGAACCCTTTTTGAGATTCCTTACAAAATGGGATTCTTTAGAATCAAAAAATTCTGATTCAGAGAGCTCATCTCTTTCTTTCCTTTTAGCATTAAATGCTGCTTCTTTTGTAGAGGTGTTGTTTTTACTAATCCTCATTTCATAGGTAGTCAAAGTGCCTTGTAAACTGTCAAGGGTAAGCTGGGTAAAATGTTTCTTCTCTTCTAGAGTAGCTATCTTAGCTTCAAATTTTGTTGGCAAGGTTCTGATGACCTTGGTTACAACGTCAAACTCTTTGACTTCTTCTCCCAGACCCTTCATAGCATTTACTATTTCATCAACCCTTAGAAAATAGTCAGCAACTTTTTCATCGTCCCTCATTTTTAATTCTTCAAACTGATGTTTTAAAGTGAGGACTTTGGAATTTTTTACCTTTTCATTTCCTTGATAGATAGTTTCAAGTTTAGTCTGATTTCACTAGTAGAACTACAGTGCATGACTTTGATGAAGACATCTTTAGTCAGAGCACATAGAAGAGCATGCTTTTCTCTTGCATTAGTTTCATATCTCTTCTTTTCATCAGAAGTAGTTGGCAAAGTAGCTGGTACAGTGTACCCAGTCAAGACTATGCTCCAGACATCTAGGTCTATAGAAGTTAAATAAGTCTCCATTCTGATTTTCCAAAATACATAATCAGTTCCATCAAATAATGGAGCTCTAGTCATGGAAGTACCTTCATGAGCTTGAGACATTTTGAATAGACTCCAAGTCTAGAATCAATCCTAGGTTGGAAAGACCTATCAGAGGACCCTAGGCTCTGATACCAATTGTTGGAGTGAAAATACACTGAGAGGGGGGGGTGAATCAGTGTTTATAGCTTCTTAAACAATTTAAACTGAAGTTGAAAAGAGCCATACATATGTTCTCATTTTTAATGATAGTGTCATTCATGTAATCGAATGCAATCATATAAACTGAAAATGAGTAATGTAACATTGCATTTTAAAGCAGTAAAGTACTGAAGCAAAAGAGACACAGAGACACAAGATATGTCGAGTGGAAAACCCTCCTTGGGGTAGAAAAACCACTCCTGAACCTACTCCTTTTTCAGGCTTTCATTTCTATAATATTTTGACAAAGCCTCAAAGGCTGATTTCTAAGCACCAACTCAAGGAGCACCAACCCCTCTATTTAGAGACACCAATCTCAAGGAGCACCAACCCGTTTTTTGTTTAGAGACACCTATCTCAAGGAGCACCAACCCCTTTCCTGATTTTAATAGAACATACAATAGTACAGAGGATCTCTCTGTTTCACTTGATTTCTGTCAAGTGCCTCTTGACAGACAAAACATAGAATTTTCAAAAGTCAGAATTGACTCTTCAGAATTCCATGCATTATCTAATCTCGATGCATCTTGTGGAAAATCCTATCTCTGTTACAACACAGTCTCATCAAACTATTTTTCAATCATACATACTTTCTTTCTTTTTCACCTTTTAGATTTTCAATGTTTTCCCATACAAAAAACTACAAATCTGAATACACACTGTGTTTTTCAAAATTTTAGCATAAAAAACCAAATAGACTTCCAAATCTCTTTATAGTAATACCCCTATTTTTCATTTTTGATGTTCTATCATAATTGAACCCTAAACCACTAGTTTTTCCTTTTTCAAAGAAAATCATTACACTTCGGAAGTATTACAACTTTTACTTGAAAATTTACATACCAGAAGGTTATTGCAAGGCTGTATTTGAGGTTACATAATAACTGTCAGGATAGATCTGATGTAATAGTGTTCACAAGGGAGATATTCTTTCTTTTTGTTGAAGATAGGACAAAAATGATCAAGAATAGAAGAGTGACTGAGCATGTCTTCACCAAAAGCGTATACATGCAGAGCTTACACAAAATGGCAAGAATACATCCTTTAAAAAATAGAATAATAACCATTTTACCCTGGTTGTAACACCAATGTAACTGAAAGCAAGTAATGATGCATATGTTAGTAGCTACCAACGAATCCAGGTAGAAAACTGAAGAGTTTTGAAGCATTTGAGTTGAACTGACAATAGTAATGAAGATGCTGTCAAGAAATAGATTACCAGATCTGCATGCAAGTGAAATGGCCAAGGCATCTTGCAGAAAATGTGCCTTCAACCAACTGTATGAGACAGCCACACAAAATGACCATTGTGATGGTCTTCTTACAAATTACATTTGTTGTCCAAGAATAATCAACCAACAACATGCACTGTGAAATGGTCGAGAGAGAGATTCCATGGAGGTGACAAGATTAGTTTTTGAAACCCTCGAACAATGAAGCATAATGATATTCCCTAATTTCCAAAATGAACGAGGTGAATTCCTTTGGAAAATATGATAGCTTTTGGAGTCTGAGAGGGCTAGCATTAAACATTCGAGATCACATAAAACACTTTGAAAACCGTGAGAGATCTGACATTTTTTACCTTATTGCACAACCACGACTTTCTTTTGAACATCCTGTGGTACAGTGGTAGCTCCAAACTAACCACTAACATTTCCACCATGTTACTGTGGTTAGCTACCTAACAGCTTGTGGTACAGTGGTAAAAATATTTCAAACCACTAACAGTTTCCACCGCGTTATCGCGGTTAGCTATTTGATGGCTCGTGGTACAACGGTAACAAGCCTTTCTTATAGCTGGCAGTTACCACCGCGTTACCACGGTTATTTTTCTGGCTACCTATGGTATAGTGGTAGCAATTTACTAACCGCTAACATCTTCCACCGCATTACCGTGGTTAACTTTCTGATAGCCCGCGGTATAGCGGTAATTGTCTGGCTTGTCGCTGGTGGTTTACACCGCGTTACCACGGCTACCTTCCTGACTGCCTACAGTATAGCGGTAACAATCTTGCTAGCGTCTAGCTGCTTTTACCGCATTACTGTGGTTGCTCTCTTAGCAGTCTACAGTACCGCGGTAAGAATTTTTAAGCACGGTCTTACCAACATTGAGTGTTCTACCATGTTGTCGGCTTTTAAGCCTAAGTCAATATCAATTATTTTGACCTGATGTAAATGCACATAGGAGATTAATTTAAATCCCTTTAACCAATAATGATTTTCCATCACCTTTAAGTCCAATGCCATATATTCTACAATGTAACACAATAATAAATTATTGTGAAGTATAATTTTGCATCACATTAAGTCCAAAGCCTTGTGAAGTAAAATAAAGGCTAATCTCATGAAAAGTTCAGAATTCCATTAACACAATAATGATCATCTTATTATTCTGAGAAACATGTTGCACCATGTGAACCATTAACAATTTGAGGATGCAAGAGCCTAATCAAACCACACTATAACATCCTATATAAAAATCAACAAGCACTTGTAATCTGCACATGAATCCAAGATATCAAAGCCACTAAATATAATATAATCAATGAAGTAAATGTTCCAACCAAGATATGAACCAGCTGAGAAGATAACCATCAAGCCATCAAGATGCCAGATAACCATAAGATGACATCAAGGACAAAACAGCATAAGAGGGATTCAACATGTTGTTGATTGGTGCTGATAGTGGTTCTCGTTCAGGGATAGAGAGTTGGTATGCTCGTGCTCCAAAAGATTCTATAACAATGTATGGCCCTATCTAGTTGGGTTCAAACTTTCTTGGTTTTTCTCTTTCTGCTTGATTCTTTGGATTTTCCATTAAGACCAGTTCACTAATGTCAAAATGTTCTCAAGAATTTCCTGTTATAGCTATGAAGAAGAAGAGTTTTGATATGCTTGGAGGTGATCTAGTGCATTTTATCTTCATTCATCCAGGAACTCTAGCTCATGCAATCTTGACACACGGTATGCTTCATCATCAATATGCCCTTTGAAATATACCCTTAGGGAAGGGATCTCGACCTCAATAGGCAAGATGGCATCAGAACCAAATACCAAGGAATATGGAGTGGAATCGGTGGGAGTGTAGATGCTTGTGCAGTAAGCCCATAGGGTAGGGTTAAGCTGTAAATTCCAATCACGATCAACATCATTGACAATATTTTTAAGGATTCTGAGGATTGTCTTGTTAGATGCCTCAGCTTGGTCATTACCCTATGGGTAATATGAAGTGGAAACGTGGTGTTGGATATGGAATTCTTGGAAAAGGTGATAAATTTTTTGGTTTTTAAATGGGTGGCCATTATCCATGATTATGGATTGAGGAACACCATACCGACAAATAATGTAGTTAAGGATGAACTTAGAAATTTGTATGTTGGTAATGTATGTCATAGGAATGACTTCAATCCACTTGGTAAAGTATTCAATCATAGTAATGATGAAATTATGACTGTTGGAGGATGTAGGATGTATCTTACCAGTGAGATGAAGTCCCCATTTGGAAAAGGGCCATGGTGATGTTATTAGATGAAGCTCCTGTGCTGGTGCGTGTATCAAGTCTCTGTGAATCTAGAATTGTTGAGATTTCTTGACAAACATGTATGAGTCCTTTTCCATGGTAGACCAATAACAACCCAATCTCATTATATTTTTTACTAAGATGGGACCACTAGAATGGGATCCACATATACCCTCATGTACCCCATGTAAGGTCACTTGTGCTTCTTCAATATCGAGACATCTCAACAAGGTGTTGTCTAGGGCACGTCTATAAAGTGTATCTCCAATGATGGTATACTTGGAAGACTTATGGATAAATGTCCTACATTAGTTGTTTGAGAGGTCTATGGGTAGGATTTGGGCATGGAGGTAACTAGATATGTCCTTCTACCATAGGGAATTGGGACCAACAAGTTGACTCACCATCTTAGAAACCATCCATGAGGGATAACATTCCATATCCTTTTGTTAGGTCCACAATCATGTCAATATTTGGCAGAGGAAAATCATCCTTAGGAAATGCTTTATTTATATCTCGAAAGTCTATACAGATGCAAATGCCCCCTATTGACCTTTTGTGACAGGTACAAGATTTGAAATCCATTCTGCATAGTCAATTGATATGATAAAGCCAATATCCAACAATTTCTTTAGTTTAGCTTTGACTAATAAAGAAAATTGTGGGTGCATTTTCCTTAATTTATGCTTCATTAGTTTAACACCTGGTTTTAATAGAAAATGATGTAATACCAGATCAGGATCTAGTCCAGGCATGTTGGCATATGACCATGCAAAGTTGATCTATATTTTCTATGAAGAAGTTATGAAATTCAAGCTGCTCTGATTCTATCAAAGATGTCGCAAAATAGATTACCTAAGGATTATCTTCAATTCCTATGTTGATCTTCACAAATTCCTCAACTAACATTGGTGACTTTTCTTGAGCAACGAGGAGAATTTTTAACCCTCCATCCTTGGGTGCCTCGTAGAGGTTTTCGCCCTTGGATGTATCCTTTATTTTTACTTTTTCATTGTCCAAAGGCGCCTTTTGGTTTCCACCTAGGGACTTGTCATTTTTATTCTTATTGTTATTATTTTGTGACTAGAGGGGTGAATAGAATCCCCAAAATAGGCCATGTTATCCAAGTCTATGGTAAATCTAGCCTTATCGTCACCACTAGGTATGCCTTCTCACAGTCCCATGAACTCAACTATTGATTCATCATTCTCAAATGTATCTAAGATGGGGTTGTCTTGTTGATCCCAATCGATAAGCTAGGGATATACCAGGGGCATGTCATCATTGGAAGTATCAAAGGTAGAGACTGGTAGGGTGAGGATAGTTTTGTTGACATGGTCACAAAATTTTCTTATCAAATCCTCCTTATTATTTTTCTTGGGAATAGGTAGATTTTGAGGTGGATCCAGTGTAAAGGTTTGGTCATCAGAAGCAAGTTCCTTAGGTTCCCAAGAGGTAGGATCAAAGGATTCCCAATAGTAATGTTTGAGCCATTCTTCTTTTTTCAAATACATTTGAGGATGGGAATCATGTGGATTTTGTGAGGGATTAAGAATTTGGTCAAGTTCCCCAAATAGTTTATTGAGGTCCATGAAAGTGGTGGAGGAAAGGAAATCCCACTCATATTCATTAGAGTTGGGAGAATCATAGTAGTATTGGTCAGATGGTTCATTGGATGTATCAATATCTTCATAAGCACTTACTTCCTCTTGTGATGGTGCTGAGGTACTAGGATCGCCAATCGTAATCGGTTGAAACCCCAACCATAGGCCTTCTGGTCACTTAGAGACAATGATGGATTTAGTCCTCCCATTATGATGTAGTCCTAGCCCACTATGTCCATCATCTCCTTTTTTTTGCATTATTATGAAATTTTTTTCATATTGATCTATAGGTATTTGAGTGGGCAAAGGAGTTTCTTCCTTATCTTTTGTGTATAACCAAGAGGTTACATCTTCTTGATCTATAGCTTCTCTACTTTATTCCTCCCATTTGGTTAAAGTTATTATGGGAGAGACATGTAATGTGACAATGGATTGTCTCCTATCTGCTATTGGTAGACCGTATGACTTGGGAGGAACCAATTGGATGATACAATAAGATGCTTTCATATGATAATCTCCACAACCCTTATCTTGGATCTAAACCTTAGGAGTGGAAGGTGGTGTTTGGGAAGTGGATGGATCAATATGTTGGGATGAGTTGGATGATGAAGCCTCCTGATTAATAGGCACCTGTTGTTGGGGTATTTCACATAGGTTAGTGCAATAGTGGAAAGGATCAAGATCACCATCTATTGTGATGTTGGTGCCATTGTATGGGAATTTAAGACATTGATGGTAAGTGGAAGGGATGGCCTTCATAGCATGTATCCATGGTCTGCCCAATAAAATATTATATGGAAGGATGAGATCGAAGACTTGGAAACTAGTATCCATAATCGCAAGACCAATTCTGATGGGGAGCATTACAACTCCTTTATATGATCATTCTTCATCATCATATGCCATAATGACAATGCTCTTAGTAGTTTCCACAAATGCCTCTGAGAAGCCTAATGCCTTAACTAGTTTCAAGGTGCAAATATTCAACCCTACTCCCCCATCTACTAAAACTCGTCTACATTTTGTTTTATGAACACGAACTTCAAGGTGTAATGGGTCATTGTAGTCTATCTTCTCGGTTGAGTAATTTTGTTCTAAGAAGGTAGCATGATGAGAATTGGTTAGGTATCTGACCATCTCTTGAAAATGATTGACATCTAGGTTGGTGGGGATAGTCATGCTTTGCAAAGCTTTGTCTAAAATAGCTCGATGTTCAGGTGATGTACTCAACATTTACAAGATAGAAATTTGTGCTGGGGTCTTCCCCAACTGGTCAAGTAAATTTTACTAAGACTTGGAGTACTATGGTTATTGCTACACTAAAGAACCTTGGATGGTTATCTTAGTTTGATGAGTGTTGAAAACACATTTAGGGGTTTTATTTATGGTGATAGTGTTGATCTGTCCATCGACATCTCAAATATGATTTATGATTGGGCCTTGGTTATAGTCATACTTAGCATTAGCGTATTTTTTTGATTTATTGGTCTTATTTCTCGAATTGGAGGATTTTCCTTTTCCATGGTCATGTAATGGATCAGTAAAGACCTTGTGGTCACTTTTTGTGGTTTGTTTCTGTCTATTAACTTCAATAGTTCCATTTTCAATGAGATAATGTATAATGTTCTTCATTTGTTGACATGGTGGTAGACTGTGTCCCTTAGTTTGGTGTAAATCACAAAAAGAATTGTCATCCCACCAAGAGGGTTTAAATTATTTAAGATCATATTTTCTTGGCTTAGGAAGTTGTATGAATTTATTTTTTATCAGCTCCTTGAAGAATGATTCAATCGGTTCCCCTAGGGAAGTGAATTCTCATTTTGGGAACCTCCTTTGCGGTCATGGTTGTTGTGTGTTTTGGACAAAATTGGCAATTTTTATGGTATTGTTGGGTGTGTCATTAGAGGGGTTGTGTACTCTAAATGTAATGACTAGTCCTACATGTAGGTTTTTAGCATCAACAATGCCATCATTAGTTACGTTCTTGTTTTGGGACTGAAACTTGTTCCTGTCATTAGGGGTATTTTGAACATTTAGATTCCTGATTGACATGCTGATTTCACCTTTGTCAATGAGAGCCTTTTCAATTATGATACCCTTTTCTACTAGTTCCGCAAAATAAGTGCAATAGTGTACTCTTAGGTAACTTCTCAATTTTGAATTAAGGTTTTCTAGGAATATGGTGACCTTTTTCTTTTTAGGTATTTCAACAAGGCATCAACTAGCTAGAATCCTCCATCTCTAGAAGAAGGTGATAAAGTTCTCTCCTTCATCTTGTGTGGTGTGACATAAGCATGCTATGATCAGGAGAAATTCACTAATCTAAAAATGCAAAATGAAGTAGAATGCAAGATAAGCGCATAACACCTAACACGTCAATGATTAGCCTAGTTGGATTCAAAACAAGGAGAGATGAGAATAAAAACTGATTATACCTTGTCTTGAATCAATCCTTTGGTTGGCCCTTGATATCATTTTGATGTTTGCTCCTTGGATGATAGACTTGCAATGATGGTGGTGGATGGATGATTAATGGAGGTGGATGAATGCAATAATGGATTCTAAGATGAAAATGAAAATACTAAGAGATTTCAATAAATGGCTAAGATGGCTTAAATGTCTTGAGAGCATAAGTTTGGTATGAATGCACTAACTCCTCAATTAATGAGAAGAGGGGGATATTTATAGAAGAAATTGAATTCTCTAGAGGATTCAATGGTCAATATTGAGCCACCATGGCCAAGATGGAGGGCTATGGTGAGTTGAGGACTATCAAGCCCTCACATCTTTCCATGTGGTGGGTGAAGTGTCCAAAGGACAAGGTGATATGGCAAGGGTACAAGTGACATGGAAAAGGCCATGCGGTCCCAAGGTACTTGCAAGTACCTTGGGATGAGAGAGGATCTCCACAAAAAGTAATCCCTTGTCCCCAAGTGGGGCTGAAAGTGACAAGTGAGGACTTTTAGAAAGTTCACCCTTGTCACCATGGGGATTAGAGATGGCCTTGGAGGAATAAAAGTAAAATTTTAATTCACTTTTTGGAAGAGACCAAGGGGTAAAACAAGATTCCCCTAAAAGGGGTCTTTGTCCTATGGATATGATGTGACATATGAGATGTCATGGGGAAGAAAAATGCACGGGGGGAATAAGTGTGAATTTTTAATTCACATGGGGTAGAGGTCAACCCAAAATAGGTAAGTACCTAGAAGGTTGACTTAAGGACATGCTCGAAAGGGTAAGTGATTAGGATTAGGATTGTACAAACAGGGGATTAGGCTAATTAATGATGATTAGAGGCAAGTGACTAGATATGGAGGATGTGACATTAATCCAAATTAAGGATATGCACATCTTAATGAAATATTAATTAAATTAATCTAGCTTAGTGAAAGGGTTATGGAGGATGGGAAAAGGAGAGAGAAAGAATGAATTAAAAAATGAAAGGATAATTGACTAAATTAAATAAATTGATTGATTTATTTAATTTAGAGAGGAAATGGTAAAGGATAAAGTATTTTATTAAATACTTTTGCGAACCTTAGGAAAAAAGGGATAATATTAATTAAATGTGTCATTTAATTAATATTGATGGATTAGATGAAAATGGTAAATTTGACCCAATATAAGTGGTCAAATTTAGATGTCTACATTTTCCCCCTCTTTGAGATGTTGTTACGAAGTAGCATGATTTCAAAGAAAAATAAAACATAGCACCTAGAAGAAGATGGTTAGATTAATGATGATGCCCCAGTAATTCAATGAGTGACTAGGAGGAAAGATGATGGGAGTGGAGATGAAGATTAGGGATTGAGGATGCCCCCTCGAGAGGACATACGAGTTGAAGAGAACACGGGTGTGCTCTCGAAATGAATGAGAAGATGAAAGGGTAGATGGGGAAGATGATGAAAAATGATGAATGAGAGAGGATGATAAATGATGAAAGATTGGGAAGAGAAGATGAGGAGAAAGAAAGCACAAATGGATTCTAGGATAAATATGATGTTTCCCTAGTCAAGCTACAAGCCAGGATGGATTGATGGTCGATGGAGTGTTGTTGATGAGGGAATGATATATCTTAGAACAAAACAAGGATAGGGAAGGATACATCCCGATGGGAATGTTGTTGATGAGGGAAGGGTACATCCCAAAAAAACACAAGGATAGGGAAGGATACATCCTGCTGATGATGATGATGATAGTGTTGTTGATGAGGGAAGGATACATCCCAAAACAACACAAAAGGATAGGGAAAGATACATCCCAAGGATGACGATGATGATGATGATTGGGTCAAGGCTTGTAGCAAGGCTAGGAACAAGACCAAAGATATGATTAGATGATTTTGTGCTAGATTGAATGGATACGGATTGGAAGGAGATGTGAGATGGTTAAAATTAATGAAGAGGATGGAGGTAAAGATGCAATACAATGGAAGAGAAAATTTCCATTTTTGAAGCATTGATTTTTGCTATAGCATAAGACACCAGGTACCATGGTATGTAGAACCAAGCCGGATTAGTGTCTAATGCATACACAAACACAACAATCAAAGAAGGATATCCCAACACCCCAAATTCATGATGACTTCAGTCAGGCTAGGTATTGGGATAAAGACAAGCACAAATGGATGTACCAATGTAACGAAAGACCTCAGAGGTCTTGGTGGGTGCTACACAGGACAACTAGGAAAATAACAAACAAAATAAAAATCAAGATATGCCCCTATGGAAACCAGTCAAAACACACCACAATATGAGAAATTATGGAAGGCCTTGATGAGTGATGATAGGGAGATCAAGTGATAAATGAAAACCAAAAGAAACAAAAGATAGCAATTAATTTCAAAACATCCTTTTCCATAGGATCAAGATGATGGATGGGGTCGATGCGGTATGTTAGGAAGGATACATCCTATTGAGACCAAAGATGGATGCTAAACTAAAAGATCGATTAATGACACAAGATATTCAAAAAATTATTAAATATTGTGACACAAATGGATTCCATTTGTGAGGTACCAGTGAGATAAGGGCATACCTTGAGGACAAGACACAAGACACGAGATGCAACCTAAAGACCTAGGGGCTCAGGGGTTGATCAAAGTTCAACCTTGCCTAAGTGAAAGCGTAGAGCCCTTGTAGTTCAGGAAAAGACCATGATAAAAGCGGGAAGAGGATGATGAAGATAGATGGTGGAGGAAAATGATCAGACAAACTGACCATGAAAGATAAACAAAGAGAAGCCCCGGGGGTGGATCCAATGATCAGCCTTGCCTACGTATAAGCACAGGGGAAATGTAGTTTGAAAAAGATGGAAGACCAACGATGAATAAGATCAAAAAGTGGACAATGGTGACACATGATGAAGGAAAAAGAGGAATATGAAGATAGATCATATAGGACAATGATAAAAAAAAATTACCACAAAAGAAAAATAAAGAGAAGCCCCAGGGGTGGATCCAATGATCATCCTTGCCTACGTACAAGCACAGGGGTAGCGTAGTTTGGAAAAGATGAAAGACCAATGATGAATAAGATCAAAAAGTGGACAATGGTGATGGATGATGAAGGACAAAGAAGATGGAAACGAGTGCCCTGGGGGAAGATCAATGATCAACCTTGCCTACGTGCAAGCGTAGGGGCAACGTAGTTCAATGAGGACAGATAGACAAAGAGGACAGATAAAAAAAATCCCTGGGGGCGGATCAAATGATCGGCCTTACCTACGTGAAAGCGTAGGGGTAGCATAGTTCGCCAAAGATGGTGTTGGGTCTCAAAAATGCTGGTTTGAAAGAACCATGAGAGGTTTCCAATCTCTCACAACGTTATTGGCCAACTAACAAGGCAACCAATATGGTCAAACCTTCTACTCTTAAGGCTCTGCTAAACCTAGGTGGGTGCACCTATATGAATGACACAGATTTTGAATTATGCTTCCTACTTGACCAAACTATCCACAAATGGCAACTTGATAGTGGAAAGATGTGATCCTAATTTGGTATAAATTGTATATGTAATATCAAGGAGAAAATTAATATGTTTAGTTAAGAGATGTAAATAAAATGGATAAAACCTAAAAGGATAAATAAGACCAGTGCCTTGTTGGGTAAAATGGATTCAAGTGAAAGCCTTAGATGGATGAATTCTATCTGGTAGAGATTCTAGTTATTTGGCATATGACATTAGTCTACAACTTGTATAAACATGCAAGAATATAATTACCAAGCTCTTCTTAGTGATCCAAATGATACTTCTAGATTACTGTGAATGACTTGAAGGATTTAATCTTTACTTGAAAGAACCAAGCAATCACACCACATAAATACAAAAAATGTGTATTAATAAACTGATAATATACTTGATATGTCAATTTAATTAACAAAGAAATATCAACCTTGGAGACAACTTGATAATATTTTCAATTTATTTTAACAAATAATTGATACTAGAATGGTGCCACAAAATCAGAGTTCTTTCATTGATCCTTCAAAACTTCATACATGAATCATGGTCCTTTGAAACATTCTGAAAATATCATATTTCTTTCTATCTATTTTCTATCTATTTTCTATCTATCTTCATCCTCTCTCTTTTTAATTGATTTTTTACAAGTATTTATACAATAGAAATCAAGAGTTGTGACTCTTCTCTGTCTGCTACAGTCATTTGAATATTTTGTTAGCCATAATTTAAAATATTTAATTAAGTTGCCTTTCAACAAATTAAATAATTATGACCACTATCGAGCTTTTAAATTTTCACTTTAATATTTTTCCTGCCCTTACATTTCTCTTTATATTTTATTCACTTTTAATATCTAATCACTTTTATGCCTTTAACCACAATACCGCGAGCTTCACATTGGCTCCTCGTGGTTACGCGGTGACCGGCCCCACACTGACTATTGCGGTTTCCACTGTTGCTTACCGCTCTACCGCGGGTTCATTCTTAACTAGCCGTGGTATAGTGGTAGCCATTCGCTAACCGCCATCTATTGACACCTTACTTCTTACCTCCGTTCTAGCATGCTACAGTGGGCTTCACTTTCATTGTTGGTAGTATGGCGATGTCTAGCATTCATTGTTATCTTCCCTATTATCGCAGTTACCGCGGTTTGTTGTTTGACCGCTAGCCATTTACCGCTATCACTGCGGTCATTGTTTTAGCGGCTACGGTATCATGATAACCACTACCCATTCTCCATCTCCTCGCTGTCTCTATTAATCGCTTCGTCCATCCATTGTGGTCATCACAGTCTATGAGATGACCCCCTGCGGTACCACGGTGGGATGTCCTGACTATTGCATCATTGAAGACTTACTGCCCACCATGCTACTATGGTATGTTGTTTGACCACGCGTAGTGGTGCGGTAAACATTTCATGCCCACTCCTTAGCCACTACCTCCATACCACAGACCCCTTTGTGGGAGGCCGCGATAAAGCGGTAAGTGACATAGGATGTGAATGTTAAGGTAGCGGTAAGGGTGCAAGTCATATATAAATGGAAAGAATGATTTTTTAATGGAAAATATAGAAAATGAATGGGAATTTAAATGGGAGTAAAGCAGTAAATGAAATATTATGAAAAATAGGAAAATGAAGGGTAAAAATGAAGAGAATCCCTTAAGTTTTTTATGGAAAATATTAAATTCAAATAGGAAAACCTTAGGGTTTTTGAGTGAAAATTAGAGTTCTAACAGTGGCTCCTGTTGGGGATGAGTGATTGCACATTCACTGGAAGAATCTAGAATTCTACTGGGAGAGCAGACCAAGACATGAAAAAATGAAGGCAATGGAGAATGGAGGGAATGAAAGAGTGAAGGATATGGAAAATGGAAAGTGGAGCATGGAGAATGGAAAGGGAAAATGACCCTAATCTACTGTACATGGAAAAAAAATGCTATGCTTTCAAAAAGGGAATTCCCAAGAATGTCCATGTACTGGCAAGCTCAAACCCTTCAAAATTACTAACTACTATGCATGGAAAAGAATACTTAAAGAGGGTTATTAAGAATTGTCCATGCATTGGAAATCCTTAACCCTCTACTGATCCTCAATAGAAGAAATACTTTAAGAACTACCCATGTACAGGAAACTCCTACTCCTCTCTAGACATATTCTGTAAGAAATATGAATCCTCACCTCCTTTACCAGTTATCACAAAAGGGCCTAGCCATAAAGCTTCAAACTTGCCATGTTTCCCCTTATCCTGACACCGAACATTCCACATGAATACCGGATCATTTTCTTCAAATTTTCTATCCATTTATTTTTTATCAAACAAATACTTCATTTGTCCTTGTAATTTCATATTCTGGTTTTGAGCTATTCTTCTCATTTTATCAAATTCTGCAGGTTGCTCCATTCTCTCCTCCATTGGTTCTGGAATATCTATATCTTCTTGAAGGATAAATTTGTAAACTGGAAATTTTTTTTGTAAAGGCATCCTAGCTTGTGTTCCATACACTAATTCATATGGAGATTTTCCAATTGCCTTTTTTTATAGGAATCCTATTTTCCCATAAAACCAATCTTAACTTTGAATCCCAAGATTTTTTATTTTTACCGAGCATTCTCCTTATGAGTTTCAAAAGACTCTTGTTGCTAGATTCTGCCTAACCATTAGCTTGTGGGTGATATGGGGTAGAGTAAGAAATACTGATACCATGTGTACTACAAAAATCTCTAAATTCATCAGATCTAAAACACGTCCCATTGTCTATAATTAGTCTTAATGGCGTACTAAACCTGGTAATAATGTTATCCATCAAAAAATTGACCACAACTTTACTTATTGCTTGCTTGGTTGGGATTGCTTCTACCCATTTGGTGAAGTAATCAGTGGCTACTAGTATCCATTTCTGCCCTCTAGTTGACTTCTCTTGTATCTCCCCAATAAAATCGACCCCCCATTGATGAAATGGAGCTTCAACCTGCATAGGTCTAAGTGGCAAAGCTCCCTAATATTTCATTTTCCCTGAAAACTTCTCACATGCCTCACACTTTCTTACATATGAAAAAGAATCATTAAATTTTTTTGGCCAGTAATAACCTACCTTGAGTATCTTATGTGTAGTTGTCTTTGCAGAATAATGGCCTCCATAGACCCCCTCATCATTTTATTTTAAAACACGTTCAGCCTGTGACTCATCTTAACATAACAACAACATCCCATCCCTATTCTTCCAAAATAAATCACCTTCTATGAATATATATTTAGATGCTTGAAGTTTCAAAGTTCTTCTCTGGTGATCACTAAATCCTTCAGGGCACTTCATGTTTCTAAGGTAATACATGATGTATGTATACCAAGGTGTATGCTCAATACTTGCAATTGTGTTTCCTTCATCTTCCACATTGCAAATTTTATTTGCTTCAATATTTACTTCTGCCATTAACCTGGCCAAACCTTGGCCTCTCACCAATTTGGTAATTTGTATTTCCATATCAAACTCCTAGATTTTATTAATCCACTTGCATCTCTTCCCTATTACCTCTGACTATGTCAAGATATCCTTAACAGCTATATGAGGAACATAAGCAATTACTTTGGCTCCAACTAGATATGATCTAAAAGACTTTGTGGCTTTTACTAATGCAAAGGCTTGTTTCTCCATTATATCGTATTTCAATTCAGACCCTTGCAATGACTTACTAAAGAAGGACACAGGCTGGTCATATCCATCCTCATTTTTTTGTAACATAACAACAGCTATAGTGTGTAAGGAAGCAAATGAAAATATCTGAAAAGGTTTTGAAAAATCAAGGGATTTGAGGATAGGGGCTTCCTTGATGGCCTTTTGATGGATATAAAAGCTTACAATGCTTCTGAAGTCCATTCTATTTTTTGTCCCTTCTTTAGAATCTTTGATATGGGTTTAACAATTTCAAAAAAGTTAGACACAAATCTCCTAACAAAGTTAATTTTCCCAAAAAATGATTGGATGGCTTTGATGGTTTTAGGGATAGGAACCTTATCTATAGCCTCAACCCTCTCAGGATCTATTCTAACCCCTTCTTTTGACACAATATATCCTAAGAGTTTTCCCTCTGTGACATCAAAATGACATTTCTTAGGATTTAAGCTAATGCCATACCCTAAAGCTCTAATAAATATTTTTTCAAGATGTTCTATGTGATCTTCAACTCTTTTTGAGTAGGTAGTAAGGTCATCCTGATACACTTCCATTATAGCATTAATCAAGTCTGCAAATTCTAAGTCCATAGCTCTTTGAAAGGTAGCTCTTGCATTTGTGAGACCAAATGGAATTCTCACATAGACATATGTTCCCCACGGAGTTGTAAAACCTATTTTTTACTGCTCAGATTCTCTAACCTTAACTTGATTATAACCAAAGAAACCATCCATCATAGATAACAACTCACACCTTTATTACTTTATGCAGTATAGCCTCCATGTTAGGGAGAGGGTAATTATCTTTGAGGGATGCCACATTTAAATTTTTGAAGCCCACACATAGTATGATATCTCTATTTTTCTTTCTTACAGGTACTAGGTTTGACACCCATGTTGAATGCTTGATCGGTTTGATGATACCTCCATCTCTAAGCTTTGCCAATTCCTGTTGCATCTTAGGATCCAGAGTTGGATTGATAGGCCTCTACCTCTATCTGAATGGATTTGCATCTAGCTTCAGTGGAATTTCATGTTGAAAAAGATCCTCTCTATACGCCTTCAAATCCTCATAAGACAAAGCAAACACATGCTTGTACTTTCTTAGCAATGTAATTAGAATTCTTCTGATGGTTGGGCTTATCCTTTTTCCAATATAAACCATTTTAGGTGCTAATTCAGTTCCCATATTTATTTCTTCGATGTCCTCTTCTCTAATAGGTGTCTGCTTCATGAGAGAATGATCATTTCCATCATACACTCTCTCCAATGCCACAAGCCCTTTGGGAAGCTTGTTGGTTTTAAGCTACAAAATTTCCTTACCAAGCATAGTCTGTTTGCCATCTACTTCTTCCACAAAAGCATTGAAATCAATCTCCTGTGCTTCATACTGGTCTATACAGTGGAGAAACTTCAAAAGATCAGTGTCATTATTAAAAACTTGCCAGCTATATATGTTGTCAGGACAACACGTCTTGTTTTGAATTCAACTTGAGATACCCCTGCTAAAGTGATATCATCCTTTTTAAGGCTACATTAGCCAAAAAATCAGCCATCAAATTTTCAGATCTATCTATCCAATCAATTGAAAATGCATCAAACAGTTCCACTGTATCCCACACAACATTTCTATATTGTTTCATCCTTTTGTTCTTTGTAGCATATTTTGATCTGACTTGGGACACAACTAGCTTAGAATCACCCAAGACAGACAATAACTTAATTTTATGTTTGACAACCATGTTCAAACCGATCAACAAAGCTTCATACTCTGCCACGTTATTTGTACATTCAAAAGCCAAAAAAAATGAATATTTGAATGTTTTACCTTCAAGTGATATAGAAACTATCGCAGTGCCATTACCTTCTTGACTGCATGCCCCATCAAATTACATTTTCCACACACCTTTCTAATTCTTAGAAATGTGTTTATCAATTGGGTCCTTGTTCACTAATTCAGGCTGAGATAATTCTACTCTAAAATTCCCCAAATCTACATCATAGAAGCAATTAAGTTGTTCTTGAGGAACACACTCAACAATTTGATTCATTCTTGGCTCCCTATATAGCTTGACCTCTTCACCATTTATTGGTATAGTGGCATATGATAAATAAAACTGCACATTACCCCCTACTGCTGCAGTCCATTGTCATGACAAAAGGATTCCAAACTGAGGAGGTGTATCAATCACAGTTACATCAATATTATAAGTTGCCTGTGGGTATGCTGCTAATTTTACTTCTATATTTTTCATAATCTCCACAACTGGGACAAGCCTACTATGCATGGCATAACATTTACCACCCTTAATGTCTATCCACATACCAAGTTATTTCATTACCCCTATTGGCATAATATTCATAGAAGCTCCTGAATCTATCATGCAATTTCTTACCAATTTACCATTTATGAGTAAGGTAGTAAAAAATGGATCAATCTATGGTGTGTTCATTAACACATTATTTAGGAAAACTTCTAAAACTTTTGTTTTCTCTTTCTTATCAGCAACTCCAAGATTCTCCTTTTGTTCAAAGTTCATATTTTGATTCCTTCCACTAGACATTAATTGAATAGCAGTTTCCCTATACTCCTTAATTCTCATCATTTCAAGTAATGGGACAAACATTTTTAATTGAGATAAGGCTTGTATGAAATCAAAAGATGTACCTTCAGTTTTGATCACCTTCTTTGGTTTTTTCAATTCTCCTTTGTTTTCTTCCCTTTCCCCTTTGCATGTTTGACCTGGCTTTTGTTCATCCTTGGGGATTTCTCTATCTTCTTCTTTAGGAGCACACTTTCATTCTTTTCTGTCAGATTGCTTATCACCTATCCTCTTTGATATCTCATGGGACACTTTTTGATTTTTTTAAAATATTCCTCTTGGGACACCCTCATCCTCATTTACTATTCTATTCCTCAGTCGATATTTGCTTCTAGCTTCTTCCACCACTGCAATAGTCAATATTTTAATCTCTTCCTCACTTGGTCTCCTTATACTGCATCTATTAGTCTAATGTGATGCAGTAGGGGGATCTTTCTCATTTTCACTTTCTTCATAGTCAAAAAAGACTTGTTGTTCTGCCATATGAATATTGTATTTCTAATGATCAACATCACACTCATATCCTCCTTCCTCTAAAGATGAATACCCCTGCTCAGCTGAGTGAAGAGTATGAGAAGTCAAATAGATATTATGATCTTCTTCATTATCATTCTTTGCCATGTCATTTCTTGACACTAATTGAGCCACAACACAATGCTATGAAGAGTGTGGCAAGTCACACACTAGACACCAAGAACCATTATCAACCATGTACATCCCTCTCTTCTTTAGAGGATCAGGTGTCTCTTTATTTCTTGGCCTATTATCCATCACTAGGTTTCCATCTCTCCAATTTGTATTATATGGCATGTCATGTAGTCTAGGCCTTTCATTTCTATATGTGTTTTTCTATTTATTTGGAGGATCATATTGGGGAACCCTTGGATTTTCCCTTTTAGTAATCATCCCTGTAGCCTTCCTATTATTTTTAATAGTGAGTGCTATCTTTTGGGCTTTAGCCAAACTTCTGGGACCCCTGTTCCTAAGCTCATATCCCGTCTTAGGGTCAAAAGCCTTTAAATAAATACTCAATGCAATAGGATCAACTAATTTGGATCCAGGAGGTATCTTATTATGTAATTTAGAAAACCTTTGATTGAAATCATATGCTGACTCATTTTGATGCTTCTGAATAGTCACCAATTCATGCAAAGCAAATTCTGGTGCATATTGATTCCCATATTTCTCAAGGAACAATTCATTAAAAAAACGAATAGAATAAATAGAGGCTATTGATAAAATATTAAACCAATCTCTAGCATCTTCAATCAGTGACATCATAAATAGCCTCATCTGCACATCTTCATATAGCATATCCAAATCTTGCATGAAAGCATTAAAGCTTCTCAAATGGTCTTTAGCTATAATTGCATTACTCCCTGTGAATTTTGGGACAAGACTTCTCCAACTATTGTCAATAGGATAAGGACATATTTGAAATCCTATCAAATCAAAGTTCCTGATCATGGTTGTATATTGTGGAGGAGGGTTGGGATGGTGCTAGGAATTGTATAATAGATTATGGTGAGACAAAGATGCATATTGATGACCTTGTGGGGGCATATGCTGCTGGTGAGGTGATGGCTGATGTTTTTGGTGTTGTGATTGAGCATTGGGGTTTTTATATTAATTTCTTGGCTGATTTTGTTGAATTTATGGAGAGATTGAAGGCCCTATATTGCTATTTTCATGATTATGAGGTGGAACATATTTGGGTGAGTTAGTCATTGGTGTTCTAACCTGAGTTTTCTCCGATTTCAATTCCTCAAGTTCTTTCATTGCTTGAAGGTTTTTCTCATATTCTACTCTGGATTTCTCTATTTTTTGTCTTATGTGTTCTAACTGTGCATCTGCCTCATTTTGGGTCATGAGTTCATAATCTTCTTTAGATGCTTCTTCACATTTGAGTCCCTCCTCAAAGAATGATGTTCTTTGCTCATATTCAAACTCTCTTCTTTTTTTAGCCTCAAAATTAGCCATGAACTCTTGTATTTTCTCAGGGTCCATCCGAGAGAAGGGATTTATTTTCTCCTCAGGAGTGTGAGGTTCTTTAAATGAGTGGTTTTCATTCACCAATGCATCATATGAGTTGTATGTTTCTACTGGTGCTTTTGATGTTCTTTTAGTTGTTGGACCTGAGTCATTGGTCATTTTCTTTCCTTGATCATTTTTATATGTCTTTTTGTTTTTATCATTTGGACCATCATCATCTCTATACAATGACCTTATCCCTTGCATGTTGTGAGTGATTGTGATGGTCTGGGCTCTAGGATGATTTCTCTATGATATATATTTTATCTTATCAGTCTTGATACACTTGTTCATTCAGAGTCACCACTCACTTTCAGGAAGTGAGAAAATTGTTATTATTTCATCCAGCGGAGTTGTTTCAAATTTCTTACTTATGAATCCTTTTATAATGACTTTGTGTGGAAAGGTTGCCTGCCATCAAAATTTCTTAGGTTATCCCCAGTAGAGTCGCCAATTTGTTGGGTCTCAAAAACACTGGTTTGAAAGAACCATAAGAGGTTGCCAAGCTCTCACAACGTTATTGGCCAACTAACAAGGCCAACCAATATGGTCGACCCTTCTACTCTTAAGGCTCTGCTAAACCTAGGTGGGTGCACCTATATGAATGACGTAGTTTTGAATTATGCTTTCTACTTGACCAAACTATCCACAAATGGCAACTTGATAGTGGAAAGATGTGATCCTCATTTGGTATAAATTATATATGTAATATTAAGGTGAAAATTAATATGTTTAGTTAAGAGATGTAAACAAAATGGATAAAACCTAAAAGGATAAATAAGACCAGTGCCTTGTTGGGTAAAACAGATTCAAGTGAAAGCCTTAGATGAATGAATTATATCTGGTAGAGATTCTAATTATTTGGCATATGAAATTAGTCTACAACTTGTATAAAAATGCAAGAATATAATTACCAAGATCTTCTTAGTGATCCAAATGATACTTCCAGATTACTATGAATGATCTGAAGGATTTAATATTTACTTGAAAGAACCAAGCAATCACACCACACAAATATAGCAAATGTGTATTGATAAACTGATAATATACTTGATATGTCAATTTAAATAACAAAGAAATATCAACCTTGGAGACAACTTGATAATATTTTCAATTTATTTTAACAAATAATTGATACCAGAAGGGTGCCACAAAATCAAAGTTCTTTCATTGATCCTTCAAAACTTCATACATGCATCATGGTCCTTTGAAACATTTTGAAAATGTCATATTTCTTTCTATCTATTTTCTATCTATCTTCATCCTCTCTCTTTTTAATTGATTTTTTACAAGTATTTATACAATAGAAATAAGGAGTCGTGACTCTTCTCTATCTGCTACAGTTGTTTGAATATATTGTCAGCTAGAATTTAAAATATTTAATTAAGTTGCCTTTTACAAAATTAAATAATTCTGACCACAGTCAAGCTTTTAACTTTTCACTTTAATATTTTTCTCGCCCTTACATTTCTCTTTATATTTTATTCGCTTTTAATATCTCATCACTTTTATGCCTTTAACCGCAATACCGCAGGCTTCACATTGGCCTCCCATGATTGTGCAGTGACCAGCCCCACATTGACTATCGTGGTCTCCATCGTCGCTTACCGCTCTACCACGGGTTCATTCTTAACTAGCTGCGGTATAGCGGTAGCCGTTTGCTAACCGCCATCTACTGACACCTTACTGCTTACCTCCATACTACCATGCTACCGCGGGTTTCACTTTCACTGTTGGTGGTGTCTAGCATTCATTGTTATCTTCCCTGTTACCATGGTCTATGGTTTGACTGCTAGCCATTTACCACTATCACCGTGATCATTATTTTAGCGACTACGATATTGCGGTAATGGCTACCCATTCGTCGTCTCTGTTAACCACTTCCTCCATCCACCACGGTCATCATGGTCTATGAGATGACCCCCTATGGTACCATGGTGGGATGTTCTGACTGTTGCATTGTTGAAGACTTACTGCCCACCGTGCTACCATGGTCTGTGGTTTGACTGTGTGCGATGGTGCGGTAAACATTTCATGCCCGCTCCTTAGCCACTACCGCCATATCGCAGGCCCCTTTGTGGGAGGCTGTGGTAAAGTGATAAGTGACATAGGATGTGAATGTTAAGGTAGCGGTAATGGTACAAGGCATATATAAATGGTAAGAATGATTTTTTAATGGAAAATATAGCAAATGAATGGGAATTTAAATGGGAGTAAAGAGGTAAATGAAATATTATGAAAAGATAGGAAAATGAAGAGAATCCCTTAAGTTTTTTATGGAAAATATTAAATTTAAATGGGAAAACCTTAGGGTTTTTGAGTGAAAATTAGAGTTCGAACAGACGGGATAGAATCTAGATGGAGACAGACACGATGGATGATCCTAGATGGTGACGAATGAAGCTCAGATTAGGATAGAATCTTAGGATGTTGGATAGCGGATGATGTTCATCCAATGCTCAACCAAAAATATACCAAGCGACCAAAGGATGCAAGCAGATGGGAGGATAGCATAAAATGATTAGGACATAATGTAGATAATGATTAAGCCCTATACGAAAGGTGCCTGTTGCCAGGTCTTCACCAATTGTACATATCCAAGGTGCCACATAGGGGTGGTTTTCACCATAGGATGAATTATTTCTCTTTATTTTTGGATTTTCTTGATTTTTTTGGATTTTCATAACTTTTTACGTTTTTTGCATTTTTGAGATTTTAGCAGGTAGGATACCCCAATTGACCTAAGTATAGAATTTCTTCAAATGCATGATGTTGATGGGTTCTTCTAGGGGATTTCCTTCAGTGGTAGATAGCCTGTATTCTCCAAAACCATATTTGGTGGTGATGACATAAGGGCCTATTTAATTAGCTTCAAACTTACCCTTCTTATCTTGATCTTGCTGATTCCATTGATTTTCTTTGAGAACTAAGTCACCAACATTGAATTGGCGAGGGAAGACCTTCTTATTGTAGCTTCTTTTGAGATGGTTCTGATAGGATTGTAGATGGATGTAGGCCTTGACCCTTTTTTCATCTAGTAATTCCAATTGTGCAATTTGTGCAACCTAAGTATCTTCGTCAGTGATCAGATTCTTTAGTGATATTCGAAGTGAGGGGGTTTTGAATTTGATTAGTAAGATGGATTTGGTGCCATAGACAAGGGAGTGTGGAGTAGCACTGGTGGGGGTGCAGATGGAGATGAAGGTGCCAATCTCGACCAATGCTATTAACCATCTTCTTAATGATAGTGGAGGGGATTCCATACCTGTAGAGGATATGGTAGAGGATGAACTTAGATATTTGAACATTGGTGATTTGAGTGAGTGATATGGCTTCCACCCACTTGGTGAAGTATTCAGTGGCTGTGATAATGAAAGTGTGACCATTGGAGATTGGAGGGAAGATTTTACCAACCAAGTCGAAACCCCATTGTGAAAACGGCCAAGGTGTCATGATAGCCTGTAATTCTTGTGTTGGGGCGTGAATCAAATTTGCATGTTGTTGATAGGGAAGACACTTTTTGAAAATATCGCAAGCATCATGTTCCATCGCAGGCTAGTAATACCCTGCTCTTAGAATCCTTTTGGCTAAGGCCATACCATTAGAATGGGCCAAACAAATACCATTATGCACTTCTACTAATGTCGTGTGTGCTTTAGTTTCATTTAAACATTGGAGGAGGGTTCCCTCATACCCACATCGATAAAGTGTATCATCGATGATGGTGTAGCAGGCAGTGCATTGGATAAATGATTTTTGTTGGTTTCTTATGAGGTTGGATGGTAGGGTGTTATCACAAAGATAAGTATAAATGTCTTGGTACCAAGGGTATTTAGGGCCTATAATGTCACAAACCATGTCACTCTCAGGGATGTCATATGTGGGTATTAACAGTTGTTCTACTAGGAACTCACATTCGGTATGATCTCTGGGCATATCTAGGAGGGAACCAATAGTGGCCGTAGCATCAACAACTTTGTTCTGTATCTTGGGGATTTGGTTGAACTGGATGGAGATGAAATATTTATTGAAGTTGTCCACCATGCATTTATAGGGAAACAAGTTGTCATCTTTTGTGAGGAATTCATCATTAACTTGCTTGATCACTAGTTGAGAGTCACCAAATATGTGCAAGTGTGGGATACACCATTGAATGACAACCCTAAGGCTTGTGAGGAGAGATTCGTACTCAATGATATTATTGGTGCAAGGAAAAGCTAGTTTGAAATATTTGGGTATGTAGTCACCTTAGGGGGTGATGAGCAATACTCCTGCTCTGGATCTATTGTTAGTGTGAGACCCATCAAAATAAAATGTCCATGTGGCGGCTTCTAACACTGCAAAGACCCCTTCATCTAGAAACTGTGTCTCTAATGGATAAGCATTGACCAGTGGAGCATCTACTAATTGATTTGAAATGACCTGTCCTTTGATGGATTTGTGATCTATGTACTCTATGTCAAATTCACTTAGTAGCTTTAGCCATGTGACTTGTCAATGTTGTTCTTGATAAAAGATATTTTAGAGGATCAATTTTGGAGATTAGCTTAACCAGATGACTAAGCATGTAGTGTCTAAGTTTCTGGGATCTGAAGATGACAACTAGGTAGGCCTTTTCCATTAGAGAATAATTGAGCTCATAACCAACCAAATTCTTGCTGATGTAGTAAAATGCTCGTTCTTTAGAGGATTCATCATGTCATACCAATAATACCCCCAATGTCACAGAAGTAGCTGAAATATAAAGGAGGGGCTTTCCTGGGATAAGTGGCATGAGAATAGGTGGGTGAGCTAAGTATTACTTAATTTGATCAAAACCAAGCTGACATTGTGGGCACCACTTAAATGAAGTGTCTTTCTTGAGGGGATGTGTGAATGGCTGACATTTATTGACAAGTTGAGCAATGAATCTATGGATGGACTGGAGCTTACCTTGGATGCTTCTAAGCTATTTGAGAGTGCGGGGTGGAGGAATTTCCATGATTTCCTTAACCTTAGCGAGATCAACCTCAATTCCTATATGTGAGATGATGAACCCCAAGAGTTTTCCGCCTGCGACGCCGAACACACATTTCTTTGGATTGAGGCATAATTTATATTGTTCTAGACGTTCAAAGATATTTTTGAGGATGGCGGGGTGCTCTTACCTTTTTCTCGACTTTCCTAACAGATCATCAACATAATATTCCATTATTATGTTGATAAGGTCATGGAAGATAATCATCATAGCCCATTGGTATGTTTCCCCGCGTTCTTGAGGCCGAAGGGCATGACATTATAGCAGAATGTACCCCAGGGTGTTGTGAAGGAGGTCTTATGTTGGTCCTCAGGGGCAATCTTGCTTTGGTTATAGCCAAAGAAACCATCCATGAGAGACAAAATATCATGTCCTACTATGAGGTGGACCAACATATCAATGTTTGGTAGAGGGAAGTCATCCTTAGGACAAGCCTTATTAAGATCTCGGAAGTCTGTACAAATTCTGATGTCTCTGCTAGGTTTGAAAACTGGGAATATATTGGATATCTAGTTAGAGTAGTCAATCGGTCAGATGAACCCTACTTCGAACAACTTTTCTAATTATTTCTTCACCAGGAGGGCTACTTGAGGGTGCATTTTTTTGAGCTTCTATTTAATAGGTTTTGCGTCAGGATGGACATCTAGGTGACATACCACCAAAGTTGGATCAAGGCCGAGAATGTCTGAATATGTCCAAGAAACGTTGATTATTCCTTCTTTCAAGAGGTTGATGATGGTAGAGTTTTCTTCTACTAATAGTTCCTTAGCCACATAAGTGATCTTGGGGTTTTCTTCGGTTCCCAAGTTTACTGCTTGTGTTTACGTCCCCATCTTCTAGCGCCTCTTCAAGGTTTTCACTAGTAGATACGTCCTTTTTTTTTACTATTTCTAAGTCACAGTGCCTCAGGGGGGCTTTCACTAGGTGACCTTTTTTTATTTTGTTTCTTTTTAGTTTTGTGACTAGGGCACTCATCTTCCCCAAATCCCATGAGATGCACATACCGATCCACTAAGGGAAAGGTGCTAGGAGGTGTGGTACCTTGTAGGTCATAATCTATGAGTTTGGGATGTTTGAGGGATAAGGTGATGGTGCAAATGGATAGGAATTCAAACATGTAGGGAGGTCAACATGATCTAGGTCATCGTACGTGTAAATGATGGATTCCTCCTCTGATATGTCTTCGAGGGAACCACCGTCAACACTAACATTGTTAGAAGTGCTAGAGGATACCACATGACCTTATATTTCTAGTCATAACCCAAGCCCAAATTTCATGGCCAGATGGTAGTTGCTTTCATGGGCTGATGTTTTCCTTGCTCTTCTATACCAGGACCTCCACCTTAGTAACTACACTTTTCAACAAACTTAGATGCACATGGGTATACCTCTTGCAAGTATTCTAAGAGGGGACATGGTGGCCCAATTTCTTCTCTATAAACCCATTGATTGATACATTCTTCCATTTGATCCTGAAGGGAACCTAGATGTTTGAATGTTGTTGAGCCCATGTTCTTGGAAGTGAGTGTAAGTGTCTTTTCTTCTGCTTTTGGAGCATAGTGAAAGGATTGGCCATATGTATGTGGTGAGGGTAGCATGATTGTCACATTCAATTTTTTACGCATTTCATACTCGTCACATCCCTTGTCAATGATCTCGACCTTAATGATGGTGGAATCAGGTATGGATGATGGCATGGATGAAGTGGTGTTTAGTGTGTTGGTGGATGAAAGAGAGTCTGATGTATGAGCTGCCCCCATTTTGACTCTAGGGAAATAGTGGGAATGCAGAAAGGAAGCCTCTAGGGTGCATCAATATTCAAATGGCTAAGGGTTAGCCTGTATGGTTACTTCCATTCCTTGAAATGGGAACTTCAAACATTAATGGTAGGTTGATGGGACAACTTGCATAGAGTGAATCCATGGGTGACCAAGGAGGATATTATATGGAAATTCTTGGTCTAAAACATGATACATAGTATACTGTACAATGGGACCCACTTGAATAGGAAGACAAATAGTGCCCTATGAATCTCTTTTTATGTCATCATAGGATTTAATGGTTATAACCTAATTATTTAGGTCAGCTTGAGTGTATCCTACCTATTGTATAAACTTTAACATACAAAGATTTAGGCCCGAACCATTATCTACCAATACCCTTTTCACTTTTTGACAATTCACTATGACCTCAAGGTGAAGGGGATGATTATGGCTTGATTCAAGGCGTTGCATGTCATTTTGACTGAAACCTAATTGGTAGGTTGTGGAAAGATTTCCTACCAATTCTTGGAAGTGTGTGGGATCGATATCATCAGGAACTTGGGTGTTTTGTAAGGATTTGTTCAAGATGTCTTGATGCATGAGGGAAGACCTAAGGAAATCTAGGATAGAAATCTGAGTTGAAGTCTTGCCCAAGTGGTCAAGGATGTTGTATTGTGAAGTGATAAATGGTGGCTAGGTGGATGCAGGAGCAGCTAGGATCGTGATGCAGGTTCAACGGGTGGTAACAACACATTGTGGATCTTTTCCTTTGATGCATATCATGGATACACGTGGCTGCACTTCTTCTATATATGTGACCACACCTTGGTATTTGTATGACACATATTTATAACTGATATTATTTGTGCTGTTATTTTGATTATTGTTGTTACAAGGGCCAAGATTGGAATTGGACGTACTAGGACCCTAATTATGTTTAGGAAATGCATTTTGATATATTTGGAGTTGAGCATTGGACGAAGATTCTGTGTTAGCATCCACATGGATTTTGGTGGAGATTTCATTTTCTTCCCCTCTATGGTGGGTTTATTTTTGTTACCTTTGATTGGTCTGGGAATTGGGGGTTTTTCTTTCTGAGTGTTGACTTGTTATTGGCGGTGATCAGTCACTTAAGTCATATTTTATCCCTCTTTGGCCGTAACTTTACCAGCCCCTTTTACCCATCCTTTTGGTTTTGCGTCGTGACCTTTGTGTTCCTATGATTTTCGACCAACTAAATTTACAACTTAACCATTGAATTATCTTTGTGACCCTAAGGGTTATTTCCCCATCCACCTAGTTGGTCCCCTTCTTTAAAAATAACTGTTTTGCATGTGCAGATTATATTGACCGACGGATGCAGCAACTTTGATCTTAACCGTTCATCACACACCTCACAAGATTTGTGCTTACGACATGAGAAATGCTGCGAGGCTTGCGAGATGCTGCCACCTATTGCATAATGTGGTGGGGCTAGTTTTGATTGCTGACCAAGGATGAATGCTGGTGATGACATCTGTGTACTCTCTGATGCATCACGGTCGTCCATCGCTAACCTCGTGCAATTAAAATGTCAGTTTTAATAATGTTGTGAGGTGCACAATTTGTTGACACGTGGATGCAGACGTTATCGGGGGACAAATGTGGTGGGACCCGTTTTGTGCTGATGTGGTACCTAATGGGTAGTTTCTTGCTCGCCTAATGACTGGAAGGCAGATGTGGCATTTTCAAATCATTTTTGACTTACTCTAGGCTGTCCACCTGGCTAACTGTGCTTTTGATCAATGACTTGTTTTCAAATGAACTGGTGCTATACTATAGTCGTTCTATCTTGCGTGAGTGAATAGTAATGGTCGAGTTCGACTCGGCCTACATAATTAAATGCAAAAAGATCAGTAAATTGCCGTTTCAATGTTGCTTTTTGGTTTGTAAGAAATTGTTTGGTACTAAAGGAAGCAGCTACTATCACAGTTCTCTAGTCTCATGACGTTTGATGCTCTGCAAAATAAACCTTAAGTAATACATATGCCTTCTCTTGTGTTTTCAGAAGGTGTTAGCATTGCCTATTGAACAATTGGTGACTATTTTCTTTTCAGTTCCTGGTGAATTGTTGAACAAATTGGATTTTAGAGCTTATATAGGTAATTGCTAGAGATTTTTGAATATAGAACAACTTTCTGTGACGACAATAGAAAGCAGGGTGTAAGTGTTTGTCATTTAAGAAAACCCTAGCATGAATTATCATTTGTTTGATATAAATGGAACCCAAGGCATGAACTGCTGGTTCTGAGGCTACGCCTAGGGGTTATTCACAAGATATTATTGATTTGTTGAAACCTTCTACAAGCAAGAAAAAGGATGGAAGGGTATTGTTTTATGGACCCTTCATTTAGGAAAGTTTAGTGGATAAACAAAGTACAATTCACGATGCCGAATTGCCATACACTGGTTGGCAGTTGCTTTCCAACTGGTTTGAGAATAAAAATTTCACAGTTCCTTTGTGTAATCCATGGAGATTGGACCTGGGTAAGCTAGTGGTACCCAATGTCTATGAGGATGTAGATTGAAGGATATTTCTATGAGGTACGACCCTGTCACTCGATCTGTCAGAACACATCTTGGCAAGCAAATGATCAGGGTAACCAAGGAGGAAATTATAGAGATTTTTGGTTTGCATGAATGGAGCTAGGATATGATTCCCATCAAATTGGAGGTCCTTAGGGAGGAATATAGAAACACCAATGGTTTGATCATGACATCCCTTTTAATACCCCATTTGGTTGTGTCGGGAAGAGGAAAAAATTAGAAGAAAGTTGTTATTGGCAGGAATGAGCTTGAACCTATCCTAGTGGACTATTTCACCCCCCATTTTAAGAAGACCATTTGTGCATTATGTCAGGTTCTGAGGATTGATTTGAAGAAGACTTTTCCTATAGAGGTGATGTATATGGCTGTAAACATCCAACACCCTGGTTATAATGTGGTATATGATTTTGCCACTTACCTTGCAGAGAAAATGCATTTGAGTTTAGCAGCATTGAAGCTAGGGAAGAATTGGGTAGGATCCAAATGGTTTTCTCTGCTAATTCACATGTTTTTGTATAGGGGTTAGAGTGTGTTTGAGAAAGATATAGAATTGAAGAAAAGAGAAGGAGACATCGAGATACCTGTCCAGTATTGGACTAGGGTCTTGGACATGCATGACTATAAGTTTGATTATGTAAACTTTCATAATGTTTTTGGATCCAGGCTAAGAAAGGCCTTTGTCTCTAATTCCCATAGGATTCCAAAGGAAATTCATGATTGCCTAAGACCTATGGAGAGGAGGCCTGAGTTGAATTTGACACATAACTAGGGGGATATTATCCCTAACCATGGCACTACAGTTTTCAGGGTTTTTGGCATAAATGCCATCCCGTTTTTTCTACCTAGGGAGGTCCCCCTTAGATTGGGTTTTATAGAAATCATGAGGCAATTGGGAGCATCTCAGGATTTCCATTTGCCTATTGAACACAAGAAGGGATCTTTCTTCCCTGAATATACAGCTTTTGCCAATTTTGTCATGATAAAGGGAGGGTGGAGAAATTTGCATTTATTGCTCAAGTCGTATAGGCTAAGGACTGTATGCCCTAAGAATCATGATCCTGAGGGTTTTATCTCCCAAATGAAGGTTAAGCACTGGACTGGGCCCTTTGTCCACAATTTTTATTTTCCTAATAATATCATCAAGAAAGTTTTTGATTTGAACCTACAAGATGAGAGGAAGGCAAGATTCATTGCCTATTCAAAAATGGTAAGAAGTAAACAGGAAGAGATGCCTGATTTTGATCCTATACCTGGTGCCAAGGATGAGCTCAACAAGGCAATCTATGCTCTTGACAATTTTGAGAGTGTAGTAGGGGTCTTAAAGGAGGAAAGGATTGTAGAAGAAAGGGGAAAGTCACAAGTTACTGAGGAGTACCCTTAGATAAGAACTAAAGAAAGGCCTACTTATCAGCCTCAAGGGAAGATAAAGGTATTTTCTAGGAGAAAGAGAAGTAGGATAGAGGAGGTTACAATGAGTGGTGCATCATTTGTCCCAAGGAAATCAACGCCCTGTATTGTTGATCTTGATTCACCTCCAAATATTTCAGAATAGATTGACCCATCATCCCCAAAGAGGCATAGGACTGATAGTGTGAGGGATGTTGGCCAAAAGAGTAATGATGAGGAAGACATTATTGTAACTCTAGATGAAATGAATCCGGAGTTGCCATTGGACCCAGTTGGTATTGCAACAAGTTCAAGAACAATCACCCTAAGATTGGGGAAGGATGAGATCAAAGGGATTACAAATAATGATGATTTGAGGATGGAGGCTTGCAAAGAGTTCATGATGGATGAGTCTTTTATTCATACTCGTGATTTTGAAGATTTTGTATGGAGAGCTCATCTCTCATCATATACTGAGAAAGTAGCACATGAATGAAGTCTGCATCCAGAGCTCCCAGAGCAGGTAATCTAGTCCAGGGTTAGAGTACAAATGAAGGAAAAGTTTAAGGAAATCACACTAGAACAGGGTAGGGCATTGGTTCAAAAGTGTGGAATATTGCTACTCCCTGAATGGGATATTGTTGATGCTGTGGTATTTGACATAGTAAGAAGGGTTAATAGGCCACTACTTGCAATAGAGGAGGAGGCTACATTGGCACTTAAAGGATCAACCTTTAGCAAGGAATGGGATGCTCTGGCAATATGGTCACTCTCCACTAGGTCTAGAAAGCCTATTGTTGCAGAAGCATCTGACTTCAGTGGTCATTTGGTTGTGAAAAGAGTTGGTGACACTCTTGCATCAGAGGCTATTGACATGGTTGTGAATGTTGCCAAATTCACTAGGGCAACTGTGGAGGACTTAAGTAAAAATCGAGATACTCTGAGAAGCCAGTATAATGACATTATTATTGAGTATAACAAAAGTCAACAAAGGGTGGCAGAATTGGAAACTAGAATGGCTTTACTGAGACAACAAATGGAAACCTTGAGGTCTCAAAGGTGGGCTAGCTTTAACCATACTATATCTGACCCATCCTTAGAGCAGCCTCAACCTTCTGCACAGAAGCAATCTTGGGCAATTGTCCCATATAATATGGGACAAGTGCCTATTGCAATTGAAAGGGCCAGTGGCTTAGGAGGAGATCCTTCTAGAGAAGAGTTAATCTAGCAAGTTGAAAAATATAAGGAGATGGTAAACCAAATCCAGGATATAGCAGGAAGGAATAACTCAGAAATTGTTGATACTGTGTTAAGGAATTTACATAAACAAGTCCAGAGTAAGCTAAATGGTGTTCATGCAAATTATGCCTTGATGTTGCAAGCACTTGAATTGTTTCCAAGGGAGAGGGAATTGGCTATCCCTTTGTTAAATAGATGGGGCCCTAGAATGGAGAAGTTAAAATTTATGGTAGTTGGGGCAAAAAAACATGGGAACAAAGATCCTACAGTCATAACAACATATCAATTTGTTAAGAGTATTGTCGAGCAAAAGGTCCAGGGGTCTGCTGCTCCTATGGAGTCCAAAATCAAATCACTGAAGGATATTTATGATGGAAAGGACTTGAATCCACTACCTCATATTCTGCATAGTCAGGATAAAGTCAAGCCTTTGCAGGTGTGGAAGGAGCAGATGAATAATATAATGGTTGCCCAAACACATGAAATATGAAAAAATGTTGATATCCGTATGTTGGAAAACATTTTACAAAAGTTATCATTTGTCATTATTTTCCTGGAAAACTTTGATAAAATAGCCACGTCATTGATGATAAAGTATGTACCTTATCAAAAAAATGGTGGACCATGTGGTGGCTTTCAATTGGCCATCTGAGGAGGATTTCGAGTCATGGTTAAGGGTGTTCATTGATGAGCTTGAATTATGAATAATTTGGACGAGAATTACAATTTGGTCATGTAAAGTATAGGTCTGGCCTTGGGTATTATATTTTAAAATGCATTCTCTTTCCGGATTCAGCTACAAGTTGTTGAAATAAAATTAGTGCAAGAAATGGTTAAAAGATGCTTTGGTGTCAGGGGAGCAACACTGGGAGCAATGCATATTCTTCCTCCATTACAAACTAATGATCATTTTTGTTTTTGACTTTTCCTCTCTTACCAAGAAATGATGTAAAGATAACTGATTAGGGATTAGTGGTCCAGTAAGAAATGGACATGTGTACTCTCCGACCCGAAGCTTGTTGGCTCCCTTGTTTTTATAAAAGGGGATTTTGGGCCGAGAGAGAGGTCTGTTGAAATTATTCAAGATATGTAAGATAAGAGTAAAGTAAGATAGAGAGAACAATATGTCCAGGTTTTGAAGTTTTGAGTCCGATTTGAGAACTTAGTAAATCATGGGGTTCTTGAGCATACTTATGTTAACCTTGTGATTGTTTTGAGTCTATTTTCTCTCCTATTATGTTGGTTCACATGAATTATTAATGAAGTATTGATCCGAGATGATTTTCATTAATTTCTATTTGTTATTTACTATGGATTATGTTTGACTATGGCTTTGGTTCAAAGAACTGGTTAAATGCTTCAGTTATCCAATAAGTTTATGCGAATTTTCACATAGGATTTATCAAGGACTAATAAACTCAAGTATCGATGTATGGATTGTAATGCTATTCACATAGATCATAGATGCTTTAGATGAAATTTACCCTATAGTTCAGTTCCTGGTTTGACTCCGTGCTTTAGGATATGGCACTAGAACTCTGACTGCTTCTCATCGTTGTATTTTGTGTTATCGCTTCAGGAAATTTTAATCGAATAACTCATACCAACACACTAGGTGTAATTTCAATTCCTTTTTAAATAGATCTGAGCTTTTCTAAGAAGTAGCCATTTTCTTGAAGGTTTATCTCTTTTAACACTAACAAGAATTTATCTGTTTTTTGTCCACGCATGAGAAAATCATTTCTATCATGAATGATAGCTTATTTTAGGAAAACCCTCTTGGATCTTACAGAGTCCGAAGTGTAGGAGAGATAGCGGCTTTACTATTATCTTCTCGTTAAGTTGGCACGGTGCTTTTAGGACTTTAATAATTGATCATGGCAAGCTCATAGAAGCTCTTGTGGGTTCTGCTTGGGTTGTTATAAAAAATGCCAACAAAATGGCGAGTCTGTTGGGGAATGTAATGAATGAACAGTCTCTAAGTACAGATCTGGTTTAAGTCAGAGTCAATTTTATAATATAATTGTTTTGTCCTATCACTATGTTTATTATGTTGAACACATGTGTCTAGTTTTCTTTTGTTCCTTGTCAATGTGTCGGGTGATGTTTGAAATCTTGTCCAAAATCACGAGTGCAAAAGTAAAGTGCAAACACTTCATCATTTCCAATATTTTGGGTGGCGACTCTGACATCTGAAACAAAAAATTTCACATAAAGTGCTACAAGTAGTGTGCAAAGGAAGTTTCTCAAACACCAAAGGGCATGAAGAAGACAAGAAATTATACAAAAAAGAATCCTGAGCCAATGATAGAGTTCGAGTTAGGACAAGACAAGAAATGGGTAAAAATAAATGATACCCCAAGTAAGTCTGTTTCATCTCCTATTGCTTTTTCTCCTAATTTCAATACCGAGATAAATAGTGCTTTCATAAGTGAAAATTCCTCAGATACTATTATGTCTAAATCGGATCATGGTAGTTTTCCTTTTGAAATGGCATGAGAAATTGAAGTTGATATATCTAAAGAGGAGGAGCGATGGGGTTTCTGGGAACAAGATAAAACGTTCCCAGAAGCCACAACACCTGGTGCTATATCCATCTTCACTGGGAAAAATTTTAAACCCAGAGGAACACCTTTGACTGAGGGGATGCCTTTTATTTAAGAAGAAGATCAGGTAGAACAACCATATTATACCCTAGCTCCTAGTGAGGTAGGGGATATTCTTGAAAATGAGATGGATATAGACAAGGATATGCAAATCTTGATTGAGGAAGATAATAGAGATAGAATAAGAAAAAAAAATTGGAGAGATGTTAGGCTAAGCAACTTGAAAGAAATTCCCAAAAGAAGAAGGTTGAGAAGATGAGGGAAGAGGCAGCTAAGAGAAAAGCCTTTGAGGAAAGGGTGGCTAAAGCAGTTGCTGAAAGGGCATGTGAAATACCTAAAGTAACAATCTCAATGGGAGTTTCTACTACTCCTGCGTATACTTCATCTACTCTATCTACCAAAGGTGTGGATGCACCTGTGGGATCTAAGAAGATAACCTTTCAATACCATGGGAAGGCCCATATTGACCAGTCTAGGAAAACTTCTCAAGGTTTTCCAAATTACAAATATTCTACTAATACTAATGATGAATTAAATAGTTTGGTAGGCAAAGGGACGGGAATTGATCTCAGATCATTGGATTTCCCATAGAATCCTGAGCTCTTAAGGTTACAATTGTTGAATGATCAATTACAAGCTGATGTGAGAAAAGCTGAAATAGAAGCTGCCAATGCCGAAGTATCCCGGAAGATAGCCTTTCTTAAGAAGTCTTTAGAAAACCCTCAAGCTTCTGGTTCGGGTAATGGTGAAAATGAGTCATTTAACAAGAAGTCTAAGAAGCAAGCCTATACAGAGGGTTGCAGTGGTAATCAAGGTGGTGGAAGTGGAGATGGCCATAATATTATCAGCTCATACTCAGAGAATGGAGACTCAAGCACTGCTAAGGTTAAGCAATCAGGTAGTGTTAATAAAGGTAAAGGTGGGGGTGACAAGAAAGATATTGAACAACACTTTACCTCTAGAAATGGACGTGGAGGCGGGGCATCTCAAGTTGATAGATATAGGAAATTATGCTTTGATAATATTAGGGGGTATCCAAATCCAGTCCCGGATAATGCACGGAAACATCTCCCAAAATTCACGAGTAATAATGTTTTCAGTGGAGAAGACCATTTGAAAGATTTTCAAGGATTTGTTGAAGATTTTGAAATCTGGGATGATGATGTGGCTATGAAATATTTTATGCAATCACTAGTGGAGGATGCTAGGGACTAGTACATAGGGTTACCTGATGGTAGTATTGATTCCAGCGATGCCTTTTATAGAGTTTTCAGGGAGTAGTATGGGGATTAGACTAATCCTAGATTCAGGTTGAATGACTTCAATAATATTACTAAGGGGCACAATGAACTGGTTACTGAATTTAATGCCCATTTCCAGAAAGCTATGACAAGAGTCCCTGCATATCTAAGATCCAATGAAAGTGCATGTCTAGTTGTGTACTATAACGCCTATGATGCTAAAATGTGCTATTTACTGAGAGATAAAGATCCTCAAAATTTAAGGTAGGCATATAAGATGGTAGTTAATATTGAAAATAATAGAAGGGCTTCGGGTAAAGTGGGAAGAAGAGAGGATCCTAAGGCTTTTAAAAGCAAGAGAAACCAAATACAGAAAGTTGGTAAACCTACTCTAGCTGATGATAAGATAGATCAAGTTCTTACTCTATTGCAAAAACAAGTAAAGAGTGATAAGCCTCACTTCCAGAGAAATGAGATACCCCCAAGGTTATAGGATTATCCTTACAATACAAACTGGAATAATGGTAAACCCCTTCAAGGGAATCAGAAACATAACCAAATTCCACTTGACCCTCTACAAAGGCAGTCTGTGAATAATGCAGAAAATCTATTATGGTGTGAGATATGCAGAATGCCACATTCTCCACAATAGTGTGCAGTAGCAAAATCAATGTTGGACTCTCAGGATGATCAGGAAGACTCCCAACCTCCCCAAGACCAAGACACAATGACCAATGTATTATTAGGACCAACCGATCTGGCCTATGATGATTATTCCTTAGAAGATGAGTCTTGTGCCTGGGATGTTAATGCTCAGATCCAACAAAATGACATATATCATTAGCAAGTGTTTCCAAATGAAGAAGATAATGATGATTGTTTTGTGAATGAGTTTGAGATAGATGATATGGTGTTGAGGAGACCTTCTGATGAAGAAATTGAAAAATACACTATGGCTTTAGTTGCTAGGGCAAGGAACAATATACACCTGAGAAATAGGATTGTCCCTGGTGAGTCTGGTAAACCTTGCAGTTTGTTCATAAAGGAGAAGGAGGTAATTAACCCAAAAGCAAGTTTGGAGGCTAAAAATATTGATCCAAAGCCTAAGGAGATAAGAGAACCCAGGATATGGGAAAAAATGGTGAACAAGGCCAAAGAGAATGGTGAATTTGTACTTAAAAATAATAAGGATAGTAACCACAAGTCTTCTGGTAAAGAAATTTTGAAGGGGAAAGAAAAGGTAATTTTTGAAAAAACATGCTTCCTTGATTTACCTAAGTATACCTCAATAGATATGTTCCAAGTGCTTTCGAAAGTTAAGGTTACTGTTCCTTTCCTAGAAATGATGAGGATAGATGAGCATAAAGATAAGACTGTTGCACTTATAAATGGTATTCCCACAAATAGAAAAGATGAAGTAGTATCTGATCAGAATGATATAGAAAAGAAAAAGACAGTGGAAGAAGTCACTGCAGACGGTCTAGAAATATATTTGGGGACTACAATTATAGCTAACCCAAATCATGTCAATCCTTTTTTCTTGAGCTTAATAATTGATGGAAAAATGCTAAGAAATTGCATGATTGACTCAGGAGTGTCTAACAATGTGATGCTAGTAAAAATAATGCATGCAATGGGGCTGATAGTTGATAGTACATATGGTAAGTGCTATGCAATGGAATCTAGGGAAGTACCTATTATAGGTATCATAAATGATGTTCTGTATAGATTAGCAGTCTTTCCTGAAAAAGAATTACATATGAGTGTTACAGTGGTGGATATTCCACCAACCTATGGTATGCTGTTGTCTCGTCCGTGGAGTGCTTCAATGGGTGGAAGTATATAGTGTGACTTGTCTTTTTCCACCTTTTATATTGAACAAAAAGATGTTAAGGTAGATAGAGAGAAAAGAGCCCCCCACTTGATTGAAAATGTGGAGGACCCATTAGAACCTATTAGAATTAACTTTGTAGAAACTGATTTGAATAGCTTTCGTATTGAGGAAGATAAAACAGAAGAACATACCAAACCAACACCTATTGATAAAGAAGCTTCCAAGGAATTATCAGAAGGAGATTTATGGATCATGCATTTTGATGGAGCTTACTCTAAAGAAGGATCAGGATTAGGAATATATTTTGTTTCACCTCAAGGTAAAACTTTCAAGTATTCATTCTTATTGCAATTCTCTTGTACTAATAATGTTGTTGAGTATGAGGCTCTCATACTTTGCCTGAAGATAGCTTCAAAACACGGTATTAAGGTGTTAAAGGTTTTGGGAGATTCTGAATTAGTGGTTTCCCAAATAAGATCCTACTTTGCAACTAATGATAAGAGGCTCAGACAATACCGAAATGCAGTATGGGACATTATTAAAGGATTTAATGCTTTTGGCATTGAATGGGTTGAAAGAGGACAAAATGCTAGAGCAGATTTACTAGCAAATATTTCTCTTAAACTTGATGATGTCACTTTTGGTGGCATCTCACAAATAGAAGTACAAACTAGGCCTACAGTGCCTGATAATGTATGCAACTGGCAAGTGTTTGATGATGACACTGATATTTTAAAGTTTTTGCATTGTGTAGATCAATATGAAAGCCAGGAAATTGATTTTGGTTCATTTGTAACTAATGTTGATGGTAAGGAGGCCTTATTTGGAAATGAGGTTATCCAGCTTAAAACTAATACTATCCCTAGAGGTTTGGTTGCACTTGAGAGGGTGTTTAATGGCCCTGATATGGAAAAAGCTAAGCAAACACCATCTCATAAGGATGACCTAGAAGAAGTAAACCTGGGAACATAAAATACTCCTAAGAATGTTTACATTGGAAAGAAAATGAAGCCTCATGTTAGAAGCATGCTAATTACCTTGCTTCAGAAATATAGACATCTTTTTGCTTGGTCGTATGAAGATCTAAAGGCATACATGGAGGATTTGTTTCAGCATGAGATCCCATTAAAACTTGATATGAAGCCTTTCAGGTAAAAACAAAGACCTATCAATCCTACCCTCCAACCTAAAATGCAAGAAGAGCTTGCTAAATTAAGGGAAGCAGGAATTATCAAACCAATTAGACATTCATCTTGGGTCTCTAATTTCGTACCTGTTAGAAAAAAGTATGGGGATATTAGGCTATGTGTTGATTTTAGGAACTTGAATATGGCCTCTTTAAAAGACAATTACCCTTTGCCTAATATGGAGGCTATGTTGCATAAGGTCACAGGTTGTGAATTATTATCATTGATGGATGGATTTTCCGGTTACAATCAAGTCATGGTTAAGGAGACTGAGCAATTTAAGACTACTTTCACCATGCCATGGGGTACATATGTGTATGTTAGAATGCCTTTTGGATTGATAAATGCTGGTGCGACCTTTCAAAGAGCAATGGATCTAGATTTTGCAAATTTTATTGATCTTTTCCTTGCAATTTATTAGGATGACCTTACTACTCATAGCAAGAAAGAAGAGGACCATTGTGCCCATTTGGAAAAGATTTTTGTTAAAGCTTTGGAATATGGGATATCCCTGAACCCTAGAAAATGTACATTTGGGGTGAAAGAAGGAAAATTGCTAGGACATATTGTTTCAAAAAATGGAATTCGGATTGACCCCGAAAGAGTGGCTAGTATTGAAAAGATCATACAACCAAAAAATGTGAAAGGTATCCAGTCTTTCTTTGGACAAATAATTTTTTTAAGAAGGTTTCTCACAAACTTTGCTGAAATTGTCTTCCCAATATCTAAGATGTTAAGGAAGGGAGAAAAAATAATATGGATAGGGGAGCCATCTGAAGCCTTTCAGGCTATCAAAGATGCAATCAAGCAGGCACCTGTCCTCAAATCTCTGGATTATTCAAAACCATTCCAGTTATTCTCTTTTTCCTCTTTTCATACTATAGCTGGTGTACTGTTACAAAAGAACAATGATGGTTTTGAGCAGCCAATTGCATTTTTTAGTAAATCATTGCAAGCTACAGAGTTGAAATATGACACATCTGAGAAGCAGGCATATGCCTTGGTAAAGGTAGTAAAAAATTTCAAACCTTACCTAATGGGAACAGCTATTGTTGCCTATGTGCCAACAACCGCAGTCAAAGATATCTTCACCTAGCAAGAAACTATAGGTAGAAGGTGCAGATGGATTAACAGAATCCAAGAATTCAATATTGACATACATATTACTAAGCTTGTAAGGGGTCAGGGCCTAGCCAAATTATAGAGCAACATAATATTGCACCTATTTGTGACATGCATACCTGTAGATGGTATAGGAGGATTGTGGAGTACTTGCAGACAATGCAGTGTCCCGAAGGTATGCCCCTTACTAAAAAAAGGACCCTTAAATTACAAGAAATCAGATATGGCATTATTGATGATGAACTATGGTGGAGAAACCCTAAGGTAATTATACTTAGGTGTGTGGATGGAGATCAAGCTGGGGATATGCTGATAGAAATGCACAAGGGATTTTATGGAGGACATTATATGGCTAAAACAACAGCCAATAAAATTCTAAGAGCAGGATATTGGTGGCCTACTGTATTCAAGGATGCACATAGATATGTTAAAAGGTGTGATGCCTATTAAAGATTCGCCAGAAAGTTAAATTTTTCTGGCAATTTACCATTAAGACCTTTATCTATTTTCGCTCCTTTCTAGAAATGGGGTATAGATTTTATAGGGGAAATATCTGAAAAATCTAGTGGGGGGCATGCGTGGATACTGGCAGCTACGGATTATTTCACTAAGTGGATTGAAGCAATTTCAACTAGAAGGGCCACAAGCAAAGTTGTTGACTTTTTGACTGAAAATATTTTAAGCCAATTTGGGGTACCTAACAGAATTGTGTCAGACAATGCAATGTGTTTCAGATCAGAAGAATTTGTAAATTTTTGCAATTAGTATGGCATCACTGTTTCATATTCATCCCCATATCATCCCCAAGGAAATGGACAGGCAGAATCTAGTAACAAGAGTTTGATGAAGATTATTAAGTGTATGATAGAAAAGAACAAAAGGGCATGGGATTGAAAAATGAAGCTGGCACTATGGGCTGATAGGACTACTTTTGAAAAGGCAATTGGTCTCTCGCCTTTCAATTTAGTTTATGGGATGGAGGCATGCATTCCTCAGAATAACTTACTAAAAATGTATAAATTTGTCCAAGAATATGATGATGACGTGTGTGACGAAATGCAACTTAGGATGGAAGAGTTGAGTCAACTAGATGAAACTAGAAGGGAAGCACATAAGAGAAATGAGAAGTTGGAGCTTCAGGTGAAGCACCTTTATGATAGAAAGGCAGTAGAGAGAAAATTTGATGCTGGAGCCATGGTGCTGCTCTGGAATGCTAGATCAGAAGACAAGGGCAAACATGGCAAATTTGATCCCCTCTGGTTGGGCCCTTATATTGTTATGGATACACATGGGGAAGATTCATATTTTCTACAATCACTTATGGGTGAGATTCTTGAGCTGCCAGTACATGGACAATTCTTGAAATACTATTTCTCTTGAAATAACTCTTTTCCATGTACGTTTTGCAGTCTTGTAAATAGTGTACGTAGGTTGGTCATTTTAGTTTTGTGTTTGTTTGTTTGCCCTGTTCAGGCTTGTTCCTGGCTTTGTTTCTCTCTTTGTTTGGTCTGTGTAACTGGAGATTTTGGATTCTTGCTATGCCCACAGGGGGCATACATCCCCAGTCGGAGCCACTAGTGGAGCTTTTATTTTCTTCCCCTCTGTGGTGGGTTTATTTTCATTACCTTTATTTGGTCTAGGCATTGGGGGTTTTTCTTTCTGAGTGTTGACTTGTTATTGGTGGTGATCAGTCACTTAAGTCATATTTTATCCCTCTTTGGCCGTAACTTTACTGGCCCCTTTTACCCATCCTTTCGGTTTTGTGTCGTGACCTTTGTGTTCCTATGATTTTCAGCCGAATAATTTTACAACTTAACCATTGAATTATCTTTGTGACCCCAAGGGTTATTTCCCCGTCTGCCTAGTTGGTCCCCTTCTTTAAAAATAACTGTTTTGCATGTGCAAATTATATTGACCGATGGATGCAGTGACTTTGATATTAACCGTTCATCACACACCTCACAAGATTTGTGCTTATGTCATGAAAAATGTTGTGAGGCTTGCGAGATGCTGCCACCTGTTGCATAACGTGGTGGGGCCAGTTTTGATTGTTGATCGAGGATGAATGCTGGTGATGACAGCTATGTACTTTTCGATGCAACACAACCATCCATCGTTGACCTCGCACAATTAAAATGTTAGTTTTAATAATGTTGCAAGGTGCGTGATTTGTTGACGCATGGATGCAGATGTTACTGGGGGAAAAATGTGGTGGGACCCGTTCTGTGCTGATGTGGTACTTGATGGGTAGTTTTCTTGCTCGCCTAATGACTGGAAGGCAGATGTGGCATTTTCAAATCATTTTTGACTTAATCTGGGCCGTCCGCCTAGCTAACTATGCTTTTGATCAATGGCTTGTTTTCAAATGAACTAGTGCTGTACTATAGCCATTCTATCTCACGCGAGCAAATAGTAATGGTCGATTTCGACTCGGCCTGCATAATTAAATGCCAAAAGATCAATAAATTGCCATTTTAGTGTTGCTTTTTGGTTTGTAAGAAATTGTTTGGTGCTGAAGGAAGCAGCTACTATCGCAGTTCTCCAGTCTCGCAGCATTTAACGCTTTGCAAAATAAACCGTAAGTAATACGTATGCCTTCTCTTGTGTTTTCAGAAGGTGTTAGCATTGCCTATTGAATAATTGGTGACTGTTATCTTTTTGGTTCCTGGTGAATTGTTGAACAAATTAGCTTTTAGAGCTTATATAGGTAATTGCTAGAGATTTTTGAATATAGAACAACTTTTTGTGATGACAATAGAAAGCAGGGTGTAATTGTTTGTCATTTAAAAAAACCCTAATTTTAATTATCATCTGTTTGATACAAATGGCACCCAAGGCACAAACTACTAGTTCTGAGGCTACGGCTAGGGGTTATTTACAAGATATTATTGATTTGATGAAACCTTCTACAAGCAAGAAGTAGGATGGAAGGGTATTGTTTTATGGACCCTTGATTCAGGAAGGTTTAGTGGATAAACAGTCTACAATTCGTGATGCCAAATTGCCATACACTGGTTGGCAGTTGTTTTCCAACTGGTTTGGGAATAGAAATTTGGCAGTTCCTTTGTGTAATCCATGGAGATTGGACCTGGGTAAGCTAGTGGTACCCAATGTCTACGAAGATGTAGACCTATTGAAGGATATTGTTGCGAGGTATGACCCTGTGACTCGAACTGTTAGAACACATCTTGGCAAGCAAATGATCAGGGTAACCAAGGAGGAAATTATAGAGATTTTTGGTTTGCACAAATGGAGCCAGGATATGATTCCCATCAAATTGGAGGTCTTCAGGGAGGAATATAGAAACACCAAGGGTTTGATCATGACATCCCTTTTAATAACCCATTTGGCTATGTCGGGAAGAGGAAAAAATTAGAAGAAAGTTATTATTGGCAGGAATGAGCCTGAACCTTTTCCAGTGGACTATTTTGCCCCCCATTTTAAGAAGACCATTACTGCATTATGTCAAGTTATGGGGATTGATTTGAAGAATGCTTTGCCTAAAGAGGTGATGTATATGGCTGTAAACATACAACACCCTGGTTATAACGTGGTATATGATTTTTCCACTTACCTTGCAGAGAAAATGCATTGGGGTTTAGTAGCTTTGAAGCTAGGGAAGAATTAGGTAGGATTCAAATGGTTTTCTTTGCTAATTCACATGTTTCTGTATAGGGGTCAGAGTGTGTTTGAGAAAGAGATATTGAGATGCCTGTCTAGTATTGGACTAGGGTCCTAGACATGCACGACTATAAGTTTGATTATGTAACCTTTCATAATGTTTTCAGATCCAGGTTAAGAAAGTCCTTGGTCTCTAATTGCCCTAGGATTCCAAAGGAAATTCATGATTTCCTAAGACCTATGGAGAGGAGGCCTGAGTTGAATTTGACATATAACTGGGGGGATATTATCCCCAACCATAACACTATAGTTTTTAGGGTTTTTGGCACAAATTCCATCCCGTTTGTTCTACCGAGGGAGGTCCCCCTTAGATTGGGTTTTATAGAAATCATGAGGCAATTGGGAGCATCTCAGGATTTCCATTTGCCTGCTGAACACAAGAAGGGATCTTTCTTCCCTGAATATATAGCTTTTGCTGATTTTGTCATGATAAAGGGAGGGTGGAGAAATTTGCATTTATTTCTCAAGCCGTATAGGCTAGGACTGTACGCGCTAGGAATCATGGTCCTGAGGGTTTCATCTCCCAAATGAAGGCTAAGCACCAGACTAAGACCTTTTTCCACAATTTTTATTTTCCTGATGATATCATCAGGAACATTTTTTATTTGAACTTACAAGATGAGAGGAAGGCAAGATTCATTGCCTATTCAAAAATGGTAAGAAGTAAACAAGAAGAGATGCCTAATTTTGATCCTATACCTGGTGCCAAGGATGAGCTCAGCAAGGAAATCTATGCTCTTGACAATTTTGAGAGCGTAGTAGGGGTCTTAAAGGAGGAAAGGATTGTAGAAGAAAGGGGAAAGTGTTACTGAGGAGTACCCTAAGATAAGAACTGAAGAAAGGCCTACTTATCAGCCTTAGGGGAAGATAAAGATATTTTCTAGGAGAAAGAGAAGTAGGAAAGGGGAGGTTACAATGAGTGGCACATCATCTGTCCCAAGGCAATCAGTGCCTGATATTGTTGATCTGGATTCTTGTCTGAAGATTTTAGAATAAATTCACCCATCATCCCCAAAGAGGCATAGGACTGATAGTGTGAGGGATGTTGGCCAAAAGAGTAATGACGAGGAAGACATTATTGTAACTCTAGATGAAATGAATCTAGAGTTTCCATTGGACCCACCTAACATTGCAACACATTCAAGAACAATCACCCTAAGATTGGAGAAGGATGAGATCAAACAGATTGCAAATAATGATGATTTGAGGATGGAGGCTTGCAAAGAGTTCATGATGGATGACTCTTTTATTCATACTCATGCTTTTGAAGATTTTGTATGGAGAGCTCATCTCTCATCATATATTGAGAAAGTAGCACATGAATGAAGTCTACATCCAGAGCTCCCAGAGTAGGTAATCCAGTCTAGGGTTAGAGTGCAAATGAAGGAAAAATTTAAGGAAATCACACCAATATAGTGCAGGGCATTGGTTCAAAAGTGTGGAATATTGCTACGCCCTAAATGGGAAATTGTTGATGCTGTGGTATTTGACATAGTAAGAAGGGCTAATAGGCCGCTACTTGCAATAGAGGAGGAGGCTGCATTGGCACTTAAAGGATCAACCTTTAGTGAGGAATGGGATGCTCTGACAATATGTTCACTCTCCACTGGGTCTAGAAAGCCTATTTTTGCACAAGCATCTGACTTCAATGGTCATTTGGTTGTGAAAAGAGTTGCTGATACTCTTGCATTTGAGGCTGTTGACATGGTTGTGAATGTTGCCAAATTCACTAGGGCAACTGTGGAGGACTTAACTAAAAACTAAGATACTCTAAGAAGCAAATATAATGACATTATTATTGAGTATAACAAAAGTCAACAAAGGGTGGTAGAATTGGAAATTGAAATGGCTTTACTGAGACAACAAATGTAAACCTTGAGGTCTCAAAGGCAGGCTATTTTTAGCCATATTGTATTTGACCCATCCTTAGAGCAGCCTCAACCTTCTGCATAGGAGCAATCTTGGGAAATTGTCCCATATAATATGGGACAAGTGCCTATTGCAATTGAAAGGGCCAGTGGCTCAGGAGGAGATCCTTCTAGAGAAGAATTAATCTAGCAAGTTGAAAAATATAAGGAGATGGTAAAGCAAATCGAGGATACAGCAAGAAGGAATAACTTAGAAATTGTTGATACTATCTTAAGGCATTTACATAAACAGGTCCAGAGTAAGCTGAATGGTGTTCATGAAAATTATGGCTTGATGTTGCAAGCACTCGAATTGTTTCCAAGGGACAGAGAATTGGCTATCCCTTTGATAAATATATGGGGCCCTAGAATGGAGAAGTTAAAATTTATGGCAGTTGGGGCAAAACAACATGGGAACAAATATCCTACAGTCATAACAACATATCAATTTGTTAAGAGTATTGTCAAGCAAAAGTTCCAGGGGTCTGCTGCTCCTATAGAGTCCAAAATCAAAGCACTAAAGGATATTTATGATGGAAAGGACTTGAATCCACTACCTCATATTCTGCATAGTCAGGATAAAGTCAAGCCTTTGCAGGCATGGAAGGAGCAGATGAATAATATAATGGTTGCCCAAACACATGAAATATGCAAAAATGCTGATATCCGTATGTTGGAAAACATTTTACAAAAGTTATCATTTCTCATTAGTTTCCTGGAAAACTTTGATAAAACAGCCCCGTCATTGGTGATAAAGTATGTACCTTATCAAAAAAATGGTGGACCAGGTGGTGGATTTCAATTGGCCGTTTGAGGAGGATTTCGAATCATGGAAAAGGGTGTTCATTGATGAACTTGAATTATGAATAATTTGGACGAGAATTGCAATTTGGTCATGTAAAGTACAGGTCTGGCCTTGGGTATTATATTTTAAAATGCATTCTCTTTCCGGATTCAGGTACAAGTTATTCAAATAAAATCAGTGCAAAAAATGGTTAAAAGATGGTTTGGTGTCAGGGGAGTGACACTTGGAGCAACGCCTCTTCTTCCTCCATTACAAACTAATGATCATTTTTGTTTTTGGCTTTTCCTCTCTTACCAACAAATGATGTAAAGATAACTGATTAGGGATTAGCGGTCCAGTAAGAGATGGACATGTGTACTCTCCAGCCTAAAGCTTGTTGGCTCCCTTGTTTTTATAAAAGGGAATTCTAGTCCGAGAGAGAGGTCTGTTGAAATTATTCAAGATACGTAAGATAAGAGTAAAGTAAGATAGAGAGAACAATATGTCTAGGTTTTGAAGTTAAATCATGGGGTTCTTGAACATACTTATGTTAACCTTGTGATTGTTTTGAGTCTATTTTCTCTCCTATTATGTTTGTTCACATGAATTATTAATGAAGTATTGTTCCAAGATGATTTTCATTAGTTTCCATTTGTTATTTACTATGGATTATGTTTGACTATAGCTCTGGTTCAAATAACTGGTTAAATGCTTGAGTTATCCAATAAGTTTATGCGAATTTTCACATAGGATTTATCAAGGAGTAATAAACTCAAGTATCAATGTATGGATTGTAATGCTATTCACACAGATCATAGATGCTTTAGATGAAAGTTACCCTGTAGTTCAGTTCCTGGTTGGACTCCATGCTTTAGGATATGGCACTAGAACTCTGACTGCTTCTCATCCTTGTATTTTGTGTTATCGCTTTAGGAAATTTTAATCGAATAACTCATACCAGCACACTAGGTGTAATTTCAATTCCTTGTTAAATAGATCCAAGCTTTTCTAAGAAGTAGCCATTTTCTTGAAGGTTTATCTCTTTTAACACTGACAGGAATTTATTTGTTGTTTGTCCACACATGAGCAAATCATTTCTATCATGAATGATAGTGTATTTTAGGAAAACCTTCTTGGATCTTACAGAGTCTGAAGTGTAGGAGAGATAGCAGCTTTACTGTTATCTTCCTGTTAAGTTGGCATGGTGCTTTCAAGACATTAATAATTGAGCATGGCAAGCTCATAGAAGCTCTTGTGTGTTCTTCTTGGGTTGTTATAAAAAATTCCAATAGATTTCACCTCGATCTATGAGGCTTGGACATAGGTTTTTAGGCCTTGACACTTATCTAATGTGTAACCCTTAATCTTGTGGAAGTCACAATACTCGTTTTCCTTGAACCAAGTTGGCTTGGGTTTGTACTCATCCAGGGGATTGGTCATACGATAAGTGATGGGGTAGTTGGCTTGGAGGAGTTTGTTAAACATGATGCTAAGGGGTTCTCCTAACTGAGCGAACTATCTTTTATTCCCCTCTTGATTGTTTTCATTTGATTGTTGTCATCGTGCTCCTTGGGGCACAGATATGTCATTCGAGATTGACTACTACTGTTGAGGAGGATATTTTTGTGAGGTGGTGGCCACCTGGACATGTTTGGTGTCAGTGACACCATTGTTGAAAACATTCTTATTTTTTTTCCAATATTGAGGCTTATCCTCAGAGGATTTATCTTTATCAGAATTGAAAAGTTTGACTTGCCCTTTAGCAACAAGGGCTCATTCCAGGATGGGACCCTTCTCCACGAGTGCTGCAAAAGTGGTAATGCAGTGGAGTCAGAATTTATGAGCCATGTTTGGATGAGAATTTTTGATAAACAATGTAACCATGTCTTTTTCCGATAGTGGGGATTTCATCTGGTTGGCTAAGGCACATCATCTTTGTAGATAGCTTGCAAAGGTCTCCCCATTACACTCTTTTTCTTTCAGGAGATCAAGCGTGTCAATGTCCTCCAAATTGAAAGAGAAGTGGGAGATGAATTGTTAAGATAGTTATGCAAAGGATTTGATGGATCCTTTTTCAAGGCCCATGAACCAATTAAGGGCAACCCCCTGTAGTCTCTTAGGGAACAATTGGATGAGATAATTATCGTTATGCATGACCTCTTGGCAATGGGCATAAAATTCTCGTAGATGGGCTCTGGGGTCCTTGGTTCCCTTATACTTATTGAATTTCGGTATCTCAAAGTTCTTGGGGAAGGGAACAAAGGATATGGATGGATCAAAAGGATAGGGACAAATATCTTTAAACTTGAACGACTGCTTTCCCGTTCCAGCCTATAAATATTTCAATGCCCCTTTAACCTCTTCCAAGTCCTTGTTGATGGGTATTATAGGAGTTGGAGTAGGCTGATTGTATGGATAGTATTATGGGTATGATGAGGATGGCCCCACTGTGGTTGGATCATAGGTGGGTTGGGTTGCATATGAATGTGTTTTTTGATTCTAATAAGTGGATTGCAGATTGATGTATGGTGGATAGGAAGATGAAAAATTGTGATGAGTGGAAGCCACTTGTTGGTAGGGTGGCTACTGCTGATAGTAAGAAGTGGGTGAAGTACCTTGCTGTTGTGTAGGATTTTAGTAATACAAAGAGGTAGAACCCCCTTGTTGATGTGACGATGGTTGTTGATAATAAGAGATGGAAGGTGCACCCTACTGGTAGGTTTGTTGTTGTTGAAGATAGGGTGGATAAGATTGGTATTATTGTGCAATGGTGGGATATTGCATGACGTATGGGGGTGGATTTGATGGCTACTAGTAGAGATGATTCTGTGACTGTAGAGGTTTAGTTTAAGGTGTCGATTGGGTCCACATTTGGTTTTGGACATGGGATGGAGCATTATATGTGCTGGATGGATGATAGAGATATTTTGTAAGCGATTTTTTTTGTGTTTGCGTAGGGATATGTATGTGCTTCTATGGAGGTCGCTGCTATGACTGTTCTTGATGAGATGGGTGAGATGGAATATGTTGTTGTTGAGGGATTGCTAGTGAAGTGCCATGTGGTGGTTGTAGCTATTGGGATGCTTGTTGTGTTATCTGATGTGGCTGTTGCATGGGAGCCAAGATGTTTTGTTGTGGGATGGGAATGTTGTGTTGTGGAGGTTGCTGATAAGGTGGTAGGGATGAAGCAACAATGGTTGTAGTGTGTTGAGGTGTTGTTTGTAATGGGATGGGGATTGATAGGAGGTTGTTGGAATATAGGTGGGGGCAATGATGCAAGGGTAGGTATGCCCCTAGTATTGATAGGTGGTTGACTAGGATGTTGAAATGGAAGTGGTGGAGCGAATGGGATGTAGGATGGCATGCTATATGCGTAGGGATCATGATGCTCGGGTTTTGTTTCCAAGGTTGTGATTGGGAGGCAAGGATAAGTAGTGACTTGATGTATTACAATGCTGCTGAATTCAAGATGATACCAGTTTTTTGTTGGTGCACCTTCAGGGAAATATGATTTTCTTGGGACATTTTGTGAAGTTTGCAGATCGATAGGTGTGGAAAGAGTGTGTGTACCAGGATATTGTGATGCATCAAATTTGGATGGTGGCTTGAATCCTCTCATGAGAAAGGTGGCAAGAATATTATCTCCACATTCATTTAGGAGATGATCCATCATCTAGACAATAATAGGATCATTGAGGTATTCATCAACGGTGACTTCGGGTTGGGTAACCATATTCTCATCATCGAGTGGTGTGGTGTTTTGGATGTTGGTATTGGATTGTGATGAGGCACTGTTATGGGGATCTTGTGGGATGTTGGGAATGTTGTTGGGATCTTGTGGGATGTTTGGTTGGGGACCTTGGGTCTATTGGTCTGCCATTTGCTTTTTTGTTTGTGAACGGGTTTGAATGGGCATGAACGTGCAAAACAACCAAGTGATCTAAGATGAAACTAAGCTTCTAAATGATGATCTATATGATGATTTGGATTGGATAAAGATTGTCAGATCGAATAATTGGATGTTGGATTGATTGATAGGATATCAATTGATGATGTATCAATTGATTGGATGATTGGATTTGATTGGATTTGATCAACAAAATGATTGATAAGATTGGATGAAATTGAATTGAAGATCAAATGATTGGATGATTCGAAGGGTTTCTAAATTGGGTTCAGAAATCACCCTAGGTGATGCAAGGTGCTGATTGGCCAGATTAAGGGATGAACTGATAATCATGGCACCGAATCCACCTTGAGAAGGAAGGGGATTGATATGGATGAGGATGATGATCGAATTAGGATGGATAGTGATCCTAAGTGGATGTTCAAGGATGATGATTAGGTTCAGGCACCTTGGTTAATTCAGATAACGACTTCAAATGAAGTTTAGAGGATTCAAAGTGATTCGATGATGATGGATATATAACCTAAAGATGATTATGAATGAAAATTATATGATTTGGATGATGATGTGGATACAAAAAGATCGTGATGTAGGTGAATGAGATGCACAAACAACGAGATAGTTAATGGGCCTTTCAGAAACTACGAGAGGTTGGATTTTTGGATCAGATTCAAAAATGAGTGCAGTTTTAGGGCAAGGCCACCCAATATTTTGGGCAAGGTCACCCCTCTTGGCAAGGTCACCCAAACAAGTCAAGGTCACCCAAACAGGTCCCGGTTTCAACTTAGAGCTAAAAATGGTTACATGGTATCGATAAACATACTTCTAGAATGGGTAATCGGATTGGAAGAATTGGAAAATGACCAATCAGAATAGGTGAACGAATGTACAAGGCTGGGGAATGGTACTTAGAATGAGTTCCCGGAATGAGTGAACAACTTCCCGGAATAGGTGAACAACTTACCGAAATGAGTGAACAACTAGGTGAAAAAGGGGAATGGTGTTCGGAATGGGCAAATGGATATTCAAAATGGATGGAAAGATGGTCAATAATAGGTAAACAGGTACTCCAAATGAGGGAACAACACTCAAAATTAGAAAATAGGTCCCTGGAGCAGGGTAACGACAAGCGAACAAAGGTCAAAAAAGGTTGTTTGGAAGGGAAGGGTCACCCTTTTAGGGAAAGGCCCCCCCTTTTTGAAAAGGCAACCCAAACTTAGGGCAAGGCTGCCCAAATAGTGGGCAAGGTCACCCAAACAAGGGGAAAGGTCTCCCAAGTAGGGAAAATTGGCAAAAGTTTGACTTAAGCAAGACAAGTAATAGTTGAGGTAGGAGGGTAGAGTCGTCCCTTTAGGTCAAGGTCGCCTCTATGGACTAATCTAAACCTAACTTAGTAAAAAAAAATGATTACAAAGGATGAAAACAACAAGTAAAAGGCAAAAACTAACTGACAAGTACTAGTTTTTGTACAAGAAAACACTTCAAACAACACAATCCTAGTTCTAGTGTTAAGGGTACGATCAACACAGTCCTCTATCTAGGCTTAACAAGGTTTGCTAAGGGTGTCCCCTATATACACATGGTATGTGGGGCACAATTGTGAACACTAATCCATCAGAAGCGTGAGTCAGGAGTAGCTAGTGAGAGACTAGGAGCTCGAACCAACTCTTCACGTCTATCTAGGTATCACCCTAGCTTCGACACTCTGCCAATTACAACACAATTGGATTGAGGTATAACTTTTTCCTCCCCCCTTTGTACACCCCGCTGGTACATGTGGTTGGGATTGTCCCTTGGGGTGATGAAATCGCCAAGCAAGTCCCACTAATAAAATGAAAAAGGGGTAAAAGGACTAAGTGGACTATGATTTATCTTCACCCATGATTTCCAAATGGTGCTAGGGGATTGGATACACCAATAGTCCACTCCAAACATCACAAGAAGATTATTTAACCTTTTAATTATTCCTATGTTCCTAGTTTAAAGAAAATGAAAGCATAAGACTAGTTAAACATAATTTCTCCACCTATAATATACTTGTCGATAGTTTTGTTTTTTGTCTTTGGCAAGTGGATTCTATTTTTGGGCATGGATACCTCTGTGTTTTGGGTGTGGCCACCCCTTTATAAACCTGTAGATAAATAGGAGTTAGATAATAGTGAAAACAATAATAAAACAGTTTGCTATTTGGGCAAGGCCACTCGTCTATGAACCTGCAGACAAATAGGGGTTAGATAATAGTGAAAACAACAAAAACATATTCTGTTGTTTGGGCAAGGCCGCCCCTCCTAGGCAAGGTCACCCCTTTGTGAACTTGTAGAGAAATAGGGCTCAAAAAATAGTGAAAACAATAATAAAATAGTCTATTGTTTGGGCAAGGCTGCCCCTCCTGAGCAAGGTCACCCCTCTGTGAACCTGCAGACAAATGAGGGTCAAAAAATAGTGAAAACAACATAAAAATAGTCTTTTTTTTGGGCAAGGTTGCCCCTCTTGGGAAAGGTCACGCCTCTGTGAACCTGTAGACAAACATGGGTCAAAAAATAGTGAAAACAACAATAAAATAGTCTGCTATTTGGGCAAGGCCATCCCTCCTGGGCAAGGTCACCCCTCTATGAACCTGTAGACAAACAGGGGTCAAAAAACAGTGAAAACAATAGCAAAATAGTCTACTATTTAGGCAAGGCCGCCCCTCTATGAACCTACAGACAAACAACAGTCAGAAAATAGTGAAAACAACAACAAAATAGTCTATTGTTTGGGCAAGGCCGCTCCTCCTGGGAAAGTTTGCCCCTCTATTCCAGAATTTGCAAAACTTCAAAAAACAACAAACGTTAATGTAATGGACCCATGATGTGGGTCCCACTGGGCATGCTAGAAATGTGATCAAGAGAAATACACTAATCTAAAAATTCAAAACAAAGTAGAATGCAAGATAAGCACATAACACCCAACACCTCAATGATTAGCCTAGTTGGATTCAAAACAAGGAGAGATGAAAATAAAAATTGATTATACCTTGTCTTGAATTGATCCTTTGGTTAACCCTTGATATCATTTTGATGTGTTCTCCTTAGATGATAGACTTACAATGATGGTGGTGGATGGATGGTTAATGGAGGTGGGTGAATGCAATAATAGATTCTAAGATGAAAATGAAAATACTAAGAGAATGCAATAAATGGCTAAGATGGCTTAAATAGCTTCAGATCATAAGTTTGGTATGAATGCACTAACTCCTCAATTAATGAGAAGATGGGGGAATTTATAGAAGAAATTTAATTCTCTAGAGGATTCAATGGTCAAGATTGAGCCACCATGGCCAAGATGGAGAGCTATGGTGAGTTGAGGACTCACAAGCCCTCACATCTTTCTATGTGGTGGGTGAAGTGTCCAAAGAACAAGGTGAGATGACAAGAGTACAAGTGACATGGAAAAGGCCATTTGGTCCCAAGGTACTTGCAAGTACCTTGGGATGAGAGAGGATCTCCACAAAAATTAATCCCTTGTCCCCAAGTAGGGCTGAAAGTGACAATTGAGGACTTGTAGATAGTCCACCCTTTTCACCATGGGGATTGGAGATGGCCTTGGAGGAATAAAGTAAATTTTTAATTTACTTTTTGGAAGATACCAAGGGGTAAAACAAGATTCCCCTAAAAGGGGTCTTTGTCGTATGGGTAAGATGTGACATATGAGATGTCATGGGGAAGACAAATGCATGGGGGGAATAAGTGTGAATTTTTAATTCACATGGGAAAGAGGTCAACCCAAATGAGGTAAGTACCAAGAAGGTTGACTTAAGGACATGATAGAAAGGGTAAGTGATTAGGATTATGATTGTGCAAACAGGTGATTAAGCTAATTAATGATGATTAGAGGCAAGTGGCTAGATATGGAGGATGTGACATTAATCCAAATTAGGGATACGCACATCTTAATGAAAGATTAATTTTTTAATCCAGCTTAGTGAAAGGGTTATGGAGGATGGGACAAGGAGAGAGAAAGAATGATTTAAAAATGAAAGGATAATTGACTACATTAAATAAATTGATTGATTGATTTAATTTAGAAAGGAAATGGTAAAGGATAAAGTATTTTATTAAATACTTTTGGGAACCTTAGGAAAATGAGATAATATTAATTAAATGTGTCATTTAATTAATATAGATGGATTAGATGAAAATGTTAAATTTGACCCAATATAAGTGGTCAAATTTAGATGTCTACATATGCTATTCTGATTTCATTATCAATGTTAAAGGTAGAATGTTCAATAATATTTTTAGCAAGTTCACCCCATGACCTTATGCTATATGGAAGTTTCAAAAACTATTCAAGTGCTATTCCAACAAGGCTTGACATAAAAAGTCTCATGAGATATGTGGGGTCATATGTGACATGTATCCACATTGTGGAAAATTCCCTCATATGTTCAAGAGGGTTACATTTCCTATTATACTTAGGAAAGTTTGGTATCACATATCCATGTGGGAAAGGTGTCATGTAGAAATATTTATCAAAGGGAAATGGACATGTCTTGTGCTGAAAAAGTCTTTTTGCTAGAGATTTCCATGTTGTCCATTTGTTTTTGAAGGGCTTACATTTGTGTTTGTAGAACATCAACTTGTGTCAATGATGTGTTGGTTGTGTTGTTGGGGTCTATGTAAGTGTTTTGAAACCTAATGTTTTGTGACGAATTTTGATTTAGTGTAGGAATGAAGGGTGGATTTTGATTTGGAATGTAAGAGATCAAGTTTTGATTAGATGTTGGTTGATTGGGAATGTGAACATTTTATGAAGGAATGGCACTAGTGGTGTTGATGTGTGGTGTAGAATTTGTCGTGTTTATGCTAACTCTAGGCCTTTTTCTTCTAGTATTTATGCCAAAGGGAATTGATGATGATGATCCTACAGTAATATTAAGGCCTTGTGTCATGCTTGATGTACCAAATGGGGATGTATGTACTCTCATGGCACTTTGGGTAGGTACTCCAAATGGTATGGTTGCAGTTATTTTGAGGAATCCCTTGGGTAGATGAAGTTCACAATGTGTGAATGTAAAATAAAGGAGGTAATGTGGCACCTTCTGTTGGTGATTTTTTGAGTAGAACCCTACAATTATCGAGAGTTTCCAACTCTTATAGTGAAGAAACTACAAGGTTAGTGGCCAACACAATGAGCTTAGGATTTTTTGGTCTTTAGTCCACTTCAAGCTCTATGAAACCTAGGACGGTGATCCCAAATATGTCTTCGTGAAGTGTATTCAATTAATAACATATTTATACATAGATTGATTCCTATTTATCACAAATAAAACCCATCTCATTGAATATTTAGTAGATCGTTTAAGTGAATGAATAATTACTTGATACGAATCAAAGATATTCCTAACCCACACAATTCTTGAAAAAATATTTTAAATGAATATTATTCTTATTTTAAGTTGATAGCATCAAAAGTGGTTCAAGATGTTTTTCTGCAAGAGGATAAGTTGCTCAAAGGATTCAAAGTGAATGAATTTTGGAAAGGTCAGGGGAAAATTGGTGGCCTTTTCCCTTGACATTTTTTGTTAAATGGAAATGTTTCTGTTTCTGTGCTTGATGCTATCAAAAACACCCTTGAGATGCGTAGTTTTCACTATTTACAGTTGGTTCTTAAAAGGCATAGGGTTGCGATTGGCGGGGATATTACATATGACATTCAAAGGAAAAATAATTCCATCCTCACCTTGCTTAGTCATGTTCACCCCAAACTAATCATTGTGTGGCAACCACCTCCTCAAGCAGCTCGTGTAATTCCATTGGTGACAATCTCAAACCGTGCAAGTTCTTCTTCTCTACGTCAGCAAGTGATGCCGAACCTTAACATCCCACTAAAACCATATGACTAGGGAAATGAAGGTCAAGGAAATGATGAAAATCAAGGAGAAAATGACATTGTCAAAATGGAAGAATAAGGGATTTTCTGTTAAAATTTGGTGAAAGAAATTTTATCCCGCTTAGCTAGGTTTAAGCCCCATTTTGATTCATGATGTATAGCACAATATTCAAAGTTTTGGTGGTCTGTAATTTGATCAATTATCGTTGTTAAAACTACGATATGAATCCCTACTATTGGGAAGATTTTGTAACGAATTTTGTATCAAATTGAGCTACAACCGGAGGTTTTCTTCCTAGTTCTTTCTTGTCAGTATGCTCTTTGAACTAGGCTTTTTGTAATATCCTATTTATCTATAATATAATATATTATAGTGGCTAGCCACTTTTTCTTTAAAAAAATAAGTTCATGGCCAGGTGTGCTATTTGCTCATTTTTATGCAAGATTTTCTAAAAAACTAACTAGTGTCTGATCAATTGGAGCAATAGAGTGAAAGATGTAAGAATCTGTAATATATGAACTTCTCAATTTAGAGATAGGTGAACTATTTTCATACTGTTTTGCATTTATGAAAACTCACAATGCTTAAAAATACTCACTCCTTACAAATCCTAAGAAATTCCTTACAAAGTCTATACCTTGTTCAAGCATTTTAATCAACTCTTTGAGTTAAAGCTGAAAATATAATCATACATTCAAATGGAACAATTGAAGACAAATGATAACACAATTAGTATTATCATTCATAACTGGTGAGAAATATACATAGGAGAGTATTTGTTTCGATATCAGTAGTTTTTATAAAACTGATTTAAGACTATTACATACAAGATTTCATACCCAAGACAATCTACTAGCCTATTTATCCATATTCTATTCAAAATTCCTTTTCCGAGCTTAGAATTCACCTAAAACCCTATTGAGACTTAAAAGTCTGACCTCCTATAATGAGCCCAAAAATCCCTTTTATAGAATAAGGGAGCAACAAACATCAAGCTCAATTACATTTACATTTCGATTTATTTCAAGATCATTTGCACTAGAATTTGAGATGTCCATAGTTAGTTACATGCAATCATTGTGGAAAATGGAAGAGTAAAAGACCACATTCCACATCCCTTGCATGAGGACATGACAACTCCTCAAAAGGTAGACTCTATTGCAGCAGCAACGTTGAATCCTTGTCCTTGTTGACCAAAGAATATTCTCCATTCATAGCCACAACAAAAACCTACATACAACCTAGGGGAAACTTGCATGCTGCCAATGCTAGGAAGTCTGGCACTTCTCCTATACACCAACCCAAAAAATTTCCACATCAATGCTAGAAATAAGAAATCACATGAATGCTAAATTGGACAATCCTGACAAAAGGGCCATGGTGTCATCAAAAATAGAAATGGGGTAGATTCACCACTTTGAGTCATCAGCCTCAAATGATACTAGCTCGCACCTTGCTCATGGTGGAACTGTAGGAACCATCACCACCTCCTCATCAAAAACATCAGATGGTACCAAGGGGAGGGGATAATAATCACCCTTTGGGTCAGTGTCACCCTCATAGTCTGAAGGGTTATTAGAAACCTCACTAGGAGAATTAAGTCCTCTTAGATAAGCCATATAATACTTGCACTTTTTCTTTTCCTTCTTTTCATATTCCACCAACTTTTTCCCTTTGAACTTGATGAGTTCTTATGAAACAGTTCGGCTCCTTAGGCAGTAGTTACTCCTGACACCATACTTCTTAAATTTCTTGTGTCCCCTTCTATTCTTTGGTGTATCAAGAGCTCCCTATGTATCAACCTCATTCTCAGGGGAATTCTTCTCAGAATTGAGCGAAATCAATGTCCTAGACTTTTAGACTAACCTAATAGACTCCAGATTTATCCTCTCAGTGATAAGAACCAGGAGACACCTACCAATTCTGCTCTCAGAATCAAACTCAATTGCAATTTTTGAATGAGAAATATGGCTACCAGTCCTTCTTATAATTAGTCATACAAGTGTGCCAACCATTAATAATTCAAAGAAAGCTTGTGCACGTGAGTTGACAACAGTCTGCTTTGATCCTTTTAATCTTAACTGTTGATCATGTTTTAAAAGATAAATCAATGGGTAGATTACTATGCAACCACTTATAATTAAGTTTTAATTGTGATTTAAATGCTCCTTTAAATCAGAGAAACCCCGAGTAGATAAAAATCTACTCTGTACATAACATCAATTAAAACTATTCTTTCTATAATTACCTGCTTACCTGTAGGAATTATTTCACTTGTATTTCTTCTTATCAAAATAGTGAGGATTGATCTTGATCTAATCTCAAAATAGCATTTCATACATTGCTATGCTTTGTTTTCAACTTCTCCACACGTATCAATAGTTGTTAGGACTGACAACCGAAATCTCAAGCATGCACCTCAAAGAACATAGTTGAAAGTAGAATCATTTAGAAATAGTATCTTCTTAGCTAAATTTAGAAGTATTCTAACTTTATTAGAGCCCATCGAAGCCTTTTAGAAAGTCCACATGACACTTGCCCACTTACCCGTTGGAAGATATAGGACATGGGTGGGGCCCTCACAGGATGGTGAGGAGTGGTTAGGATTGGGCCACATCACCTGCCATTGACCGTCGTTTTCATCCCTTATGAAAAAAACCTTTGTCTTCAAAGCTTAGTGGGTCCCACAAAAATGACACATGTCACTCCGCTTGCCAACCCATGTGACTACCTTTCCTAACTATTGTAGATAAACAAGCACACAAAGAATGAATCTAATGAGAACATATGTCATGATGTGCATCGTTGATCATCCCCCAGACAACATCCACTGCCCTGTGGAGATTCTGGTCCCACTATCAAGCAGTAGTATGTGGCCATCACCCGTAGCCCGTGTCTTAAAAAAACATGAAATAAATCAAGATGGGCATGCAAAGAGTGGTAGAGATGTGGCCACATCATCAATCCCACAACCGTTGATATTCTTTTGAGAAGAACTAGTCATATTCACCAAGGAGACTGGTCCCAATAGTATACCAGAAATGTGATCAAAGCCCGCCAACTCGTGTGAATAAAATAGGAAGAAACAAACCAGTGTGGGCATACAAGGAACGATTGGGATTAATTCCTGTGATCAAACAACCAGTATGAATTTCCATTTCTGCACATGCCGCACAAGTTAATCATAAAAGAGGGCCATCTCTAGGAAAATGAGATATTGACCCATAAGAACAAAGGCTAAGGATTTAAGTCATTAAAATCAAGACTTTGATCATAGGAAAATTTGATGCTTAAAAGGACCAAGCAAACCATTGAACCTAAACATGAGGGGCTAGTGAATACACAACTTTAATGGCATAAGTGGAAAATTAAGTGACCGGAAACCAGGAATACTAGATCAATGTAATTTTTAAAATGATCAAGGATTTTTTGATTCATAGGCCAATTTTGGAAAGTTTTATGAATATAAAACCCTATCATAGTGATGAGAATATGACCTAAAATTAGAAACAAGGGCCCAAGCCAGACTTTGCACAATTTTTAGGGTGGAACCAAGAATTTTTTTGAGGGGTTCCATCAGTGGATCTTTTTGGGGACACATGCCTTTTGTAGACATGGTGAGATCCTAGAATCATTAGGTGAAGTAGACCAGGCAAAAAGGCAAACAAAAAAAACAAAAAATATTTACAAAATCTTACACAGGCCAAAAGAGCTGAAAAGGAAGATCCAATCTCTACTCCATCTGAAACCTTCTTTTGAGGTACAAATTTTAATGTGTACCCTACAATCTAACCAGGCTTCATTTCCATATTGGTGGCACCAACCCACTAAAACCTAGGGCCAATTCTTGCCCCTATCAAAAACCAACCTATTGAAAGAACTGATGTCCTTCCACCCACATTTTCTTCTATCATATCACTAAAACAAGCATAGCCTTCTCCCTATAAGCAGAAAAATATGGACACCTTTGGGGTCTACCTAATTACAAACAATGTTACTAGCATTTTTGTCAATTTTTCTGAGTATATTACTGTTAGTGTAATCCTGGTCATTCTGTATTGTATTATCAAGCACAAACTAAAATTTATTATCATCACATGAATTATCTCCATATTAAAAATAACACTCCTTGTTGTGCATTTTATTGTCATGCTCTACAAAAATACCTTCCAATTGAACTAGAAACTAAAATTACTCATACTCCTCCAAGTAGTTGGCATCATGATATTCAACCTTATCTGCAACATCTGTATCAAATGTGAAACATTCATAGGCAATTCCTTCAAGGAACTCATCAATGTGTTGCTTTGTTTTCTCAAGGAAACATTCTAACCTTATGTCAGATGCCTCATCAGAGTTCTCAACAAAGAGTGGAGTATCTCTACACCAATAAGGATCACCGTATCTATCAACTAATGAAGATGGAGGCTAGTCAAATAAGGGGTTTTCCCTTACATTCATTGTTTTCATAAAATCCTCAACCTCCTTATCATGCAAGTATAACTCTTTCTTATCATCATTGTATTCAAAATTATTAAAATCATTGGAAGAGCATACATACAAATTTTTAATTTCATTCTCATCATCGGTGGTTAACATCTCTAACTCATACTCTGAGAACTCTTCATAGGAAGAACATTGTTCCTTCTCAAACAAATATGCATTATCATCATTATCAACATATTTCTCATTTGCAGAAAAAGATTCCATCTCTACTTCATGAGGATATTCACAACCAACAGAAAATTACCATACTCAATGGCATCATCACTACTACAACAAGAGGACTCATCAATATTGCAACTATGTTCAAAATTTTCAAATTGATTGAACAGTGTTATGTATTCCATAGGACAAAAAGTGTTGGGATCTTCAAAATAATTGAAACCACATATTTCATTAGCTTCACTAAGGTGTACATTTTTAACCTTTTCTCTATTCCTTCTTCAAGTGATATCTCACTACTTGACTCATATGGAGCAACATAATCATTATCATTGTAGATTGAAAACATAATAGCTCCTTGATGATCATCTCTAATCTTTTCAAAAAGAGAAAAGTATTCACACACTTGGTCAAACCTAACAGCTTCAACTCCTTTGGCAGAGCAATCAAATGTGGTTCATAAGATTCGTAAAATAAATCAATGCATACTAAATTTTTAGGTTTTTGACACTTAGGAATTTCAGCCAGAGTATCCATAAATCTTTCATAGAGATCATATGATGATTCTCCTTCATGTATTCTTATACAAGAGAGAGCTTGACCCAAAACCAAAGGATCATTATTGCATACAACTTCTTGACAATTTGTTTGGGGCTCTATGTGATCAACATTATAGAATGATGTGCAAGCTGAAACAACAAGGCTGTAAGTGCCCTGACATTAATTTTCAACTTCTAACTTACACCTTTCATCAACATTTGGAGTCTCAGGGCAGAAAAAAATTACATTCAAATGACCTTTGTGCATTCCATATTTCTGGTTGTTTTCAATGTTCATGGCTATCTCATAGGCCTGATGCAAAGTAGCGGGTTCTTTATCATGTAATAGATAGCCTATCTCATTATAAAAAGCTCCCAAATAAACAACCAAACATACTGCATCACTTAGTCTCAATAACTCAAGAATATCCCTCAATGTTTTAGCAAATATTTGGTTAAAAGCTAGAATAACCTCATCCTCTTCTTTCTCAATGCTCATAAATTTATTGAGTAAAAATCTAGTATTAATTCTTTCACCAAATTTCTCCATGAACACTTCTTTGAACTCTACCCAAGAATAGATAGAGCATGCTAGCAAATCAGAGAAGGTCAATCTATTGCATCTCATTTCAAAGACTAAATAAACAACCTCATGATCACATCCTCATGGTCAACTTCGTAATCATCCATTGAATTGTTGAACTCTTGTAGATGCTTTGTTGCTGACTTAGACCTCTCACCACTGAACTTTGGCAAGTGTTCCTTGATTTTAGATGGTATGACATTTGGGAAACCACAAATGCCATCAAAATTTATGGTCGTGTACTTTTCAATGCTGAAACTTCTTTTATTACATGACAAGGGCTGCACACTAGGATGCATAGGTTGATGATAAATTTTCTTATACCCTTACAAGATTTTTCCTATTAACTTTGCAGTTACACAGGGTACGTAGAATTTCTTTTACAACATAATCTTAAGCTTTTACAATACAAATTTCTATCTCAACTTTCTTAAGACCTTCTAAATGAGTCTCTTAAAAAAAAATTCATACTTCACTTCATAATAGATACTACAATCTAGTAATATAAAAGTATGCAAGACTATCACTACTATTCCCTTTCCTAGTGCTTAATAACTCAATAGGGAACCAAAATTTATCTTGAATTTCAAATATGGTTTTCATATACAAATTTATGCTTCTTGAAAACCAAACAATGAAAAATACTTGGATATGTTGCAGCTGTTGCAAATTCTGCTTTCTAACTAGAAATAGTTGTAGGTCTGAAACATTCTTCACATCTTCATCAAGTTCATTTGAAAGAGTCACCACCTCTCTTCACAGAGGATCGAACTTCAAGCAATATGAAGCTCCTTGAAAGATGAATGTCCTTCTGGGTCTCCTACCACAACAAAGTCACACACAAATTCTTTGAGATTGTTGAAACAAAATCAATTCTAGGTCTGACAAATTCTCAATATCTAAACCAAATTTTTAGATTCACCAAATTCTTGACTCTATAATATCAGATTCTGTAGCTAGAGATTCAAAGTTTCCCCCAACATTCATCATTTATGTTGGTGATTTTTCCAACAGAACCTTACAATTCTCTAAAGAGTTGCCAACTCTTATAGTGAAGAAACTGCAAGGTTAATGACCAACACAAAGAGCTTAGGATTTTCTGGTCCTTACTCCTTCACTTCAAGCTCTGTGAAACCTAGGAGGGTGATCCCAAATATGTCTTCATGAAGTGTATTCAATTAATAACATATTTATACACAGGCTGATTCCTATTTATTGAAAATAAAACCCATCTCACTCAAGATTTGGCAGATCCTTTAAGTGAACGACTGCTTACTTTCTACACATCAAGGATATTCCTAATCCACACAATTCATGAAAAAATATTTTAAATGAATATTGTTCTTATTTTAAGTTCATGGCTAGGTGTACTATTTGCTCATTTTTATGCAAGATTTTCTAGCAAATTGACCAGTGTCTCATCAACTAGAGCAACATAGTCAAATATGTAAGAATCTATAATATATGAACTACTCAATTTAGAGAGAGGTGGACTATTTTTATACTACTTTTCATTTATGAAAACTCACAATGTGTAAAAACACTCACTCGTTACAAATTCTAAGATATTCCTTACAAATTATATACCCTGTTCAAGCATTTTAATCAACTCTTTGAGTTAAAGCTGAAAAACAAATCATACATTCAAATGGAACAATTTGAAGATGGATGATAACACCATTAGTATTGTCATTCATAACTTGTGATAAATATACATTGGAGAGTATTTGTTTCCAAACTACGATTTGTTTTGATATCAGTAGTTTCTATAAAACTGATTTAAGACTATTACATACAAGATTTCATACCCAAGACAATCTACTGGCCTATTTATCCATATTCTATTCAAAATTCCTTTCCAGAGATTAGAATTCAACTAAAACCCTATTGAGACTTAAAATTTTGACCTCCTGTAATGATCCCAAAAATCCCTTTTATAGAATAAGGGAGCGACAAGCATCGGGCTCAATTACATTTACATTTCACTTTATTTCAAGATCATTTGCACTAGAATTTGAGACGTCCATTGTTAGTTACATGCAATCATTGCAGAAAATGGAAGAGTAAAATACCACATTCCACATCCCTTGCATGAGGACATGCCAGCTCCTCAAAAGGCAGAGTCAGTTGTAGCAACAATGTTGAATCCCTATCCTTGTTGACCAAAGAAGATTCTCCACTCGTAGCCCCAACAAAAACTTGCATACAACCCAGGGGAAACTTGCATGCGACCAACTCTAGGAAGTATGGTACTTTTCCTATACACCAACCCAAAAAAAATTCCACATCAATGATAGAAACAAGAAATCACATGAGTTCTGAATAGGACAATCCTAAAAGAAGGGCCATGGTGTCATCAAAAACAAAAATGGGGCAGAGTCATCACTTTGAGTAATCAACCTTAGAGGCTAATAGCCCATGCCTTGCTTGTGGTGGAACTGGAGGAACCATCACCACCTCCTCATTAGAATCATTAGATGGTACCAAGGAGCGGGGATAATAATCACCCTCTGGTTCAGTGTCACCCTCATGGTCTAAAGGGCTATCATAAACCTCACTAGGAGAATTATGTCCTCCTAGATAAGCCTTATGATACTTGCACTTTTTCTTTGGCTTCTTTTCATATTCCACCAACTTTTTCCCTTTGAACTTGACCAGTTCTTCTGAAACAGTTCGGCTCCTCAGACAGTAGCTACTTGTTGATGGTCAAAATGACACAAACAACTTAAAATAAAATATTTCTACTCTATTTCTCCTGAAAAAGAAAGACATGTAGTAGCCTAACTTCCAAGGTCCTAGTAGTTGGTTCTCAACTATTTGATGTAACTTAATTGTCCAATGCAACTGTAATATTCAATGGTCCTTTTCTGGTGATAAGGAATAAAAACTATATCAGATTCATCAATCTATGTTTAATGGGGGGGGGTTAAATAAATAGAAAAAGGATAGATCAAGGCACAAATTAGTGTTTCTTAATAGATCAAGACCATAACATGATGTAATTCATAGAAAAATCCATACCATTACATACATTCATAGTGCTTAATTTAATCATCACAACCATTCATCAAAATACCACAAGATTAAAAACAAACTCCTCATTTGTTGCCAATAATATAGATCAACAAACATATAACGATTCCACTCATAGACAATTTAATGAAATAATCTTTAAAATATGGTTTTCCTTATTGATTCACATCAAATAAGAAAAAATCATGCACAACAAACTCACTGGCATACAAACTGATTATGGCTCATTAACCTCATCCAAGAAGTTCAATTCCAACATAAAACTATATAAAAAGTGTATCTAAATTCAACATGAATGTAAAAAGTATCTTTTTCAGAGCTATAAAAATCCTATTTGCTATCATTAGGTGGCTAATTCTACTTCCATCAACCAACCATTACAACATGGAGCTAAAAATTATATATAGACATGCTACACATAAATCCCTCTCAATCAAAAATTCAGATCCACTAATCAAGGAACCATAACTGCATCAAGAAAATAGACTGGTTGATCTTCAGTTCAAAAGTTGATAGCCTTGTTGTGCAAAATCTGATGCCCAAAAAGAGACAGTACTAGCTGATGAAAACCTTCAGTTCAAAGGTTGATTTCCCTATGAAGTAGGAGAGAAAAGGGGAAGTCATGTGCCCAAAATAGAATATTTTTCTACCAAATCAATCCTACGCTATTTTCTCAAGAAGATATTCATCATAGCTAGAGAATACTTGTTGAAGGATGTCCACATAAGGCCCATCGACCCAAATGTCTTCAAATTTGATTCTTTTCAACTCTGTTGAGGCAAATTCTTGCATATCTTTCAACTTGGTCAACTCACTTCTGGAAACTTTCACCTCTTCTTTAATATCCATCAGTCTATCCATTAATAAATCTTCTCCATCATCTTCTTTCTACATGACCTCCTAAAATCTATTGTTCCATTTCTACTTTAATTGATCCAAGGGCATGCCTTATTTAACCGGTATGTCTACATTGATTAAAAAAGATACTATAGCTTCTAGTTCATCAAGCTACTAATTCAAGTCTTTACTAGCATCTTGAATTTCATTCCTATGTTTATATATGAAATTAGACCTAAAGCGGATTATGCTTGAGGCTTTTTCCAAGAAATCTGCAATATCTTCTTTGAAGATTGATTGCTCTAGAAGAGTTGATTTTGACAACTTACTGATATCTTTCAACTTCTAAACATACCCCCTATATTCTTCCTCCTGTTCTCCTAGAGTTTTAGTATGATGACCCATTTCTTCTATCAACTCAAGTGTTGTTTTATGGATTTCAAAACTGTTTACTAGCACTTCATCCACTTCCTAATTAATCTTGTCAATCCATCTACCCAACATCCCAGAATTACTCCTCATTTGTACTAAATAATCAACTTCTCTTTTGCTGAGTAAGATTGGAGTTTCTAAGGCAACAACTTGTTGGGACTTGGGAGTGGAAACATCTCTTAATAAACTATGCAATTGATACAACTAATCGTTAAGATCATCCTTTCTTTGTTTATCTTTGATCATCCTGGAGTTTGTGGAGGAAGCTACAACATAAATAAGATTCATTTGTTGATTCCTTGTAGGCCTCCCTAAGTTGACTGTGCCCAATTGATAATCAGACATTTGCATATCTTGCCTTTCCTTGTCCACCACTAGAATTGCATATTCAAGAAATAATCTCTCTTGCCTCTGTGAGCCTTTTGGAATGAAGAACCCTATCCTTTTTCTTAGTGCTTTCCTTTTCTACCTCCTTCATCATTTCTTCCCAATTAAGAGGCTATGGGGGAGCTATCTTCTTCTTCTCAAGATCCAACTTTAACCATGTAGGAGCACTAGGAGTGGTAGCCATCATTGTAGAGGAAGAGGTAGCAGTGGTAGAAGATAGTGGCTGCAATATAGTAGCTTTAGGTTGAGAATCAACCTCCTGCACATTTTGTTGTTCCTTTTTTGCATTCTTGTGCAACCCTCTTGGCCTCTTCCTTATCCTTCTGCTCCTACAACATTTTATCTTCTTGTTCCTTTTTCAAACGCTCTTCCTCTAACCTCTTTTCTTCAAGTAATTTATCTCTCTCTCTCTCTCTCTCTCTCCAAGTCTTTGAGCTTGTCCCATGCTTCCTTTTCCTTTTTTTGTTGCTTAGCAAGATCCTCAACATCCTTTTCCTTTTGCAAGCGTTCTTCTTCCTCCCTTTTCTTATAGGCCTCTTCAATAATTTTAAATTTAGCCTCAAGGGTTTCCCTTTCTCTTCTTTGTCTAGCCTTATCTTCTTCAAGATCATGGATCATTTGTAGCATTTCTAACTTGTCACTCTCCTCCTTTAGTCTGAGCTCTTGCTCCTTTTGCTACTGCTACTTGGCTCACTCATCAGCTTTCTATTTGGCGTCTAATTGTTGTTGTTGGAGTAATGCATTAGATTGTGCTTTGGCATCCATTTCCTATTATTTTGCTAATGCTTCAGCTTGTGCTTTGGCATCTAACTCTTGTTGTTTTTACAATGCTTCAACTTGTGCGTTTGCATCTGATGCTCTCTTAGCTTCTTCAAACAACATCCATTGGTCCTCCTCTATCAAAACATGCTCAATTCGTACATCCTCAATTTCATCAAGAGGCATCTCCTCCAGTGTCTCCTTATCTAACAGAGTACCATCAGAGTCTATCTCTACTTCATGGATTTCAAACTCAACACCCTTTCCCTTTAAAGTTTCAGCTTCCTTATGAAGGGTTCCCTTTGGAATTTCTCCACTTGGCCACTCTATAGAAGAGGGTTGAGTAGGTGACTCACCTACAAATGATGTCGGGGCCCAAGGTCATGTTGGGACTTGTTCTTCATGTGCTTCAAGTAGATCTTGAGCTAGAACTTCAAGTTCAAATTCCTCTATATCAGGAGGGAAGTATTCTGAGGGTTCCTTAGGAGGAATTCTTATTTTTGTCCTCTTGTACCCATGAGTGGTACCTGCACCTTTCATTTTCTTGGAAGTTTGACCCCTAGGCTCCTTGGTTCTTAACACGACCCATTGGATGTTTCTATCCAACACTGGCCTTGCTATCTATTTAATATGTATTGTCTCCTCTGCACCCCAATCTACAGGATCCAAGTTCTTGGTACCTATATTTTTTAACTCATATAGCTGATCCAAAACCACCCCATCATCTGATATTGTTTTAGGTGTCTACCTTGAACCTATACTCCAGCATGAGTGGGATATGCAACCTTTCATAATTCCTTTTCCTTAAGTCATAATCATCCTGAAGATCACTCCAAAAGTCTTCCAATAGATTGAAGTGCTTATAAAAAAAAGAAACAAGAAAATAATTTATCTTCTTCTTTGGATCAAAGTGCTTCCTAGCAGTGTACAGGCCCAACTTTAGATGCATCAATTCATTGCAAAAAAACTTAGCTCCAACAAGGTGTGGACAGCTATATTCACCCAAATTCATGGGGAACTTATGACAACCAGGCTTATGCTTTATACCAAATTTAGAATTAACCCCCAAAGCTTGATAAACGAATTCCATTAAAATAATCCTATTGCTACAACATCTAGGGAGTAGGTGAGGGTGGACATCAAATAATGCCAGCCTAAAATAAGTAAACTTGGGGTATTGGATAAACCAATATCCCCACTCTGTGATGAATGCCATGGCCTCTTGGCTCAATCTATATCCTGCATCTCCTGTAAGCTGGTTAATAATGATATATAAAAATGCGTCATTAACCCTTCTGTAATGTAGTTCAGAAGTTTGTAAGGTGAGCTGATCATAATGATTCCACACCTTGTTATGTCCGTCAACTTCTCCCAAAATCCCCACTCTATTTAAACCTGGAAAAATGCCTCTCCTTGCTACTGCATAAATGACATAAGAGGTCATGAAGAAACTCTTGGTTTCTCTCACTCTAATCATTTGGTTGTGTATGCTTTCAGACTAATCATGGGCCAATCAAATTGTTGCCTGCCATCTAGGATTTTCTGAATGAATGGGAACATCCATTCTTTAAATTGAAGAGCATCCCTTTTCCCAAATACATCATTATAATGTCGCCAACCTCCTTGTAGAACTCTACGCTTTTAGTCTGATTTGGAAGCTTAACTAGAGAATTTTTCTCAATTATCATCCATTTATTATTCAAATGAGTTTTGTTGGCCTCCTTATGATTACTATATATTTTTAAAGCCTCTGCCTCATTGACTTGCCTAGGATTCTTTGGATTGGGCACATTGAACATGAATTGCAACATTTGAGGAGTTAAATCAATGATGACATTTCCCTGCAAATCCACACACTATCTAGTAGCATGATTATAGGCTCCAGTTGTTGTCATTATTAATTCAGGACATTGGATTGACAGAGGAAATATAGTGATATGAGCCAAGCCAAATTTAACTATTCTTTGGCTCCTCCCTGTTACCTCTTCAACAAACATTTCAGAGTACAATTCTTCACAATGGAATGGACCCAGGTTTGTATCAGTTATGTCTTCCCAATAAGAATCCACTTTACTAGTAGTGATGGCAAGACCCTGATGATTATACCTCAAGGTATAAGGGAGTTGTACTGGATTAACCTTTTTAGGCTTTGCTCCTAGTTTTGAAGTCTTTGCAGGTTGAATCCTTTGAGAAGCCTCACTCGATGCTCCTGACATCTTAATTTATGCATCAAAATCCAATATTAGATCCACAAGAAGTATGAAAAAAAAGGTTAGAGATGTCACCTTTAATATACACTGGAGACGGGACCAGGTAGAAGAAATCCTTAGAAATATTTTAAAACACTCCCAGGGTAGGGACCGAAATGGACATTAAACTCACAAAAAACCATATAGCAAGATCGAAGATCGAGTCAGAATAGTAATCAAGATCGGGATCAAAATGGAAATCAGACTTGGTATAATGAATAATTTTCAAAATTATATCCAGTTCCACTTCCACTTTCAACATAGTGAAAGATATTTTAATAATTTATAATTCATTAGAAGCGAGCTCGAAGATGGATCCGACATCCATTTTAAACAAAGGCTCGAGAATATTATTAATTATGGATTTGATTCCGGTTAAAACAAACATGACGTCATTAGAAATTTTGACAATAGAACGAATGACGTCATGGCCCAAAAATAAGGTCACTTGACAAGCAAAGGAGGCTTAAAATAAAATTACTAATCCATCGCCCATACGAACAAGGGGAAACACATCAGCTAGGGCACAATTTTAAAACTAATCGGAGACACGCAAAACCCTAGTTTATTAAAAACCTTCGACTTAAACAATTAGGTCACAACTTAACTTTACTGAAAATAAACAAGTCGGCATGCAAAAGGACCAATAGGTAAAGTAACAAATCAAAGAACACCATATAACCATGTAGTAGATGATTAACACCCAAAAAACCTAGGGGACAATGGTACAGGTTTGAAGAAAAATGTGAAAACTACCATTGCAAAGTAAAAAAAATTGAGAAACCGACAGGCAGTTAAATACAAAAAATAAAGAAAGAACCAAAGACAAAGGAAATAAAATAAAACAAAAAAAAAAAAAAAAAGTAAAGAAAACAAGCAAGGATTCGAATGAAAAGAGTCACAAACCCCGCGAAGAATAGTAGACCAAACAAGCACAATGAATGGCAACAAAGAAAATAAAGAACATAAACCCTACCTCGAAAAGAAATCCAACAAGCTAGCCTTTGATGCGAATCCACACGCAAAAAAATGCTTGACCTTTGATTGAATCATGCTCTCAAATGCTCTACCTCAACTCTGGTTTGATATTACTTGTTAAACAATAATAATAACCAACACGTTAACCTTAATTAAAGTTTAAAATCCAATTTCATACGTGGGAGGTGTTTGTAATTAATTCCATTAATGTGGAAGGTCGGACGCGGAATCGCAGCGGGAACAGGCACACAACTATTGTGCAATTGAAGTAAAGTCAAACAAAAACAAGAAAGGTGGGAGCAAAAATAGAATGGGAACCAGGTTTAGAAATTTTTTCCAAGTTTTGAGTTTGGTTTCGGTTCCAGTTTCGGTTCCACCAACAATGAAGAAAAGGAAAGAAAGAACCAAAAAGAAGACACCAAGATCAAAACAAGGTAATCAACATTAATCCCAAGGCCAAACAAACAAACTAGAAAGGCAGAGGCGGATGCAGGTTGGAAACAAGTTTGGAACTATGTATAAATCCCAAACTTAATATCCAATCCGGCTCTGGCTCCGCGAAAGAAAAACAAGACAGACCAAAGAGATCAACAAAAAGATGAGTAGGATCAGAATCGGGAAGGAGTCAGGAAATGAAACTCAAAACAAGTTTCAAATCCATATTCTGTTCTGGTTCTGGTTCCAATTGAACAAAAGAAAACAAAGTGTTGGAAGAAAGAACAATTCCAAACTTTGTTTAAAAACAACCAAGGACAAAAAAAAAAGAGGGGGATCGATTTTGAACAAGGAAAAAGATGGGGTGGTTATGCAAGGCATAACAAATGGTGATTCGATTGGGAAAATGGTTTACCCATTTTTAAGACACTGAAGAATTCAGTCACCCAAAAACCATCTGGCCTATGAATCATGTTAACTTGAATAAGATCAGATATATAGAATAAGGTTGAGCTGGAATCTCAGATGTATGTTCTCATGAACTATTCTGAATCTGATGTATGTTCTCATGAACTATTCTGAATCTGAGTGTGTACATATATGGTGCATCCTTCTTCATAGACACTTTCTCCACTCCTGAACAACCATGCCTAAGATTCAAGATACATAGGTTGAGTCCTTCAACTTTCATACAATGAAATCTTGGGCATTGCTCCGCTACCAAACAAGCGTCCATAGCCTCGATAGAGATACCTCTATTTCTCTCAAATAATTTCTCTACTACCAGATAGGCATCCATAGCCCTGATAGAGATACTTGATTCACCCATTTGATATTAAGTTTTCCTTTTCTCTCTTTCTCTCTCTCTTTTTTTTTTTTTTTTACTTAGGCTTCACTTGTGGGAACTCTTTATGAACTTTTCTCAATACTCAAGTGCAATTGATCTGAAATGTGGGTTGAGAAATACAATGAATTTCATGACAATCTTGGAATTGTATTTTTCACTTGAATCAAAGATACATCCACGTTGAAATAAATAGGCATTTTACTTAGGTAGATCTTTATCTATTTTTGTGGCAGACTTCGATCATAATTCATGAGATATTCACAATGTACCTTTTTCCTCAATAAATTTTCAAACCAACATTAAAATGGTCATAAGACATGAGTTTAGAATGAAATCCTTCAACAAAAGCTCCCTGAAAAATACCTAAGTCAGTTTCTCTCCTAGTGCCTGTGGCATACTTTGAATAACAACCCCCTTTCTTAGAATAGATAAAAATGAAGGTCCCCAATGAACAAGACAAAAAAAAATAAAAAGAAAACAAAGATAAAAGACAAAACAAAAAAAAAAACCCAAAGAAATAACCAATTACATATGATACAATAGAGTACATTTATTCGGAAAATCAGACCTTTATGAGCCAAAGTAATGTTTAAGAAACTGACCATTAACTGGAAATGGAACAGGTTCTCCTGTCAAGGCACTCAAATGGAAATCATTCTTGCCTAGTATATCAACTACTTGATATGAAACCAACCAGAGTCTATCAAACTTCTGGTGATCTCCCTTCTTCTCTTTAGCCTTGTCCCATAGTAGCACAAGATCTGATATCTTAAAGGCCTTTACCTTGGCCCTTTTGTCAAACCAACATTTGATGATAACTTGATGTTTAGAGAACTGCTGCAAAGTAGCATCCCTCTATTCTTCCATGTTGAGCAAGTTGGTTAGTCCGACCTTGATCCTATCATCCTTTGTATAAAATTCCTGCATAAACTTGAGGATGAGTATTTTCAAATGGATTGGGAAGACTGGGTCTTGGCCGTAGACTAATTTAAATGGTGAATTTTCTAGGGCAGCTTTGATTCGAGTCTGATCTGCCCATAAGGAAAATCTCAACTGAGTATGCTAGTCCCTAGGATTATTTTCTAACAATTTTTTAATTACCTCCAATTGATTTTTATTAGTGGACTAAGCCACTCCATTTCCCTGAGGGTAGTAATTAGATGAGTATTTCAAAATAATCTTATGCTCATAAGCCCATTGAATAAATTCAACTAAAGAAAAAATAGGGCCATTATCACATACCAGGGTGAATGGTACTCCAAACCTGGTGGTGATGTTCTCAGTTAGAAAGTTGATAACCACTTCTGTGGTGCTATTTTTGCAGGGCTGAGCCTCGATCTAGTGTGTGCAGTAGTCAGTTGCAGTTAGGATGAATTTGTGACCTGTAGAAGAGTTTGGATTAATGACACCTACAAATTCTAGTTCCCATTGAGCGAACGGTCTTACCTCATACACTGGTTGTGAAGACATTGCTGAATTTCTTTCCTTGGGTGCAGAGGTATGGCATACATGACATGTTTGGACATGTTGGTGTTTATCCCGAAACACATAAGGCCAGTAATAGCCTGATCTAAAAATTTGATGGGCCAAAGCATCTGCAGATCCATGTCATGTACCATGTCTCCCATGAAACTCAACAATAGCATGCTTAGCCTCTTGCTAATCCAAACAATGCAATTAAATTCCTTGAAAGTTCCTTCTGTATATATATCCCCCTTTGAGCATATAATGATCCCTCTTCATCCTCAATGCTCTCCTCTGAGTAGCATTCATCCCCTCTGGGCATCTGTTGTTGAGGAGGAAGAAGATCAAATTTATGTACCAGGGATCCTTAGTGAATGAATGCAAAACATACTACTGACATGTGATATTCTTGTCAACATCTTCCATTGCCTTTGATAAACCCTACCCTCGGATGAGTTTCATTAGATGAATTTCTAAGTCGAATTCTTGTAAAATAGCCATCCATTTTTGTAAAGAACGAAAGGCTTTAATTTGAAAGGCTACAATTCCTTAAATAAATTCATTTATATTCCAAAGAAAGTCGAAACTCCATTCATTGACATTTCATAAATCCCAAAAGATTCCAAAGATATCGACTTAAAGTCTATAAATAGATTCATAATACTTCCAATTAAATTCATACATGTGTCATCTTGCATGGCATTAATAATACAAAAGCATTGTAAAAGATATTTACAATTCGAGACTTAGGCATTTTGTTGCCTTAAGCTCTACAATAATTATACAATAATGAAATAATACATATATGAAGAAATCATCCTTTGATCTTCAATCCTATAGCATATCTTCAAACATGAAGATGAGAACAAGGTTTAGGCACTTTTTCCACCAAACCTTGAAGCTTTCACTTCCTCGAAATTCCTTAGTCATTCAAAGAATACCCGACCTTGCATGAATCAATTAGCAAAAAGAAGTCGACAAGCAGGATGGAATCTAATGTGTGCCTAGTATAACTAGTAATTCCACAAGCATTTTCATTTTTCTAATTCATTTAAGAAACAAGCAAGTTCGATACTAGGATATGGTAGAGAGTTATAAATATTCCATCTATTTCAATGGTCCTTAAGTTACATGGCCAAGTAAAATGTCATGCACGACAAATAATAGTAGTTTTGGAAAAGCAAAACTACGCTCTCTAATAACCCATTTTCGGCACCCATCCTGGAAGGTAACTTTCCAAACACATGTCATGCACATTCAATTATCAAGCATGCATGGTTCCATTCAAAATAAAAAATATTCTTTCTCAAACAGATGAAATGCACTTTCATTTTCAAGCAAACATGGTTTTTATTGCAGTAATTCCATAGATTTTAAATCACAAATAACATTAAGTTCATATTTAAAATAAATAATTAAAGAAGGTGTATCTCAAGTATGTAACTAAGTACATATAAAACAAGAAATGAATAAATGAGCACACATTCTTTCAGTTCATTTACTCATATAATTTAACTACACTTCAATATAATCTTTGTCTAATTCGTTTCATTTCGAAGTAATTATATTTTTAATTTTACTTCCTTTTCTTTTATGTTTTTCATATTTCCATTAAAATGTTATGTTTTCAAAAACATAAAACCTCATATTTAATTCTATTTCAAAGGAAATTTTAGAATCATTCCTAAAGATATATCAAATTTAATTCAAGTTTTTCAAGCATATATATTACACAAAAATATTAAATCTTATGCTTCTAGAAAACATTCAACAATTTTATTTAAACCAAAAGCACAATCTTTTTTGTTTCTATTGTTTTGAATTTTTTTTCTATCTAACAACTTTGATTTTTAAAGCATTTCTAAGTTTAGATAGATCTAAAATAGTATGTCTTCTGTTTGCATTCTTTAAATTTACAAATCAGAACTTCTTAAATCATTCTATTGTCTTTTTGTAGTTTTTTGTTTCGAGTTTGTTCAATAAATTTTCCATAAAAACACAGTCTGGTGTTTATTCTTCTTTCTAAGTTTTACAAAAAGAGTGATAGGTTTTCATTGATAAAATACATAAATAAAAGAAAATGATTAAATTTAAAACATGCTAAGATTGTTAATTTGGTAAATAATGCTTTCTTTAAATCTACCTGACAATATTTTGGTGCTCAGTGTGCTCTAAATCTGGCATGAATATTTGTCTTTCTATCATTTTTTCTTGTAGCTGTTCTTTCTTTCTTTTCCCTTTGTCTACTTTCCAAGTTCTCTTCTTTGATTTTCCTGATCTAAATTCTCTCTTTCTTCCTATCTCCACTCCTTTCTTCTTTACTTCCTTTATGCTTTGTATCTTCTTCCTGTCCAAGCCTTCACCTCTATTCTCCTATTGCTGCTATCTATGTCCCTCTTTCATGTTGCCTTCCCTTCCTTGCTTCCACACGCACTCGGGGAGACAAGAAAAATCCAAATAAACTAAAAACTTAAACTGTTGTGCTCTCCCTCTTCCTGGCCAGGCACCTTCCTTCTCCCTTTACTTGCACATGGGGGAAAGAGATCTCTATTCTAATTCATAATTTCCACCCTCTATTCTTGTTGCTAGCATATGGAGAAGATAAGTAACTTATTAATTTTATAAGACTTACAAATCCCTCTCCCCTCCTATTGGCCGCACCTGGGAGATAAGGTGAATAAAAATAGAATAAAAACTAAAGAATCCTCTCTGCTTAGATCTCTCTCCCTGCTCTAGCTACGCATGGGAAAAAAGAAGAATCACATCATAAAAAAGAACTCTCTATTCTCTCTCTTACGTATCAGGTAAGTAAAATGCCAAAATCCATCAAATCTAAACTGCTCTTCCTTACTTCTATGCACCTCCTTACCTGCTTCTCACATGGAATTATTGGAAGTAGATTTATATTCTTATCTTATCTCCTCTCTGGCTGCGCATGGAATCCAACAGTCTTCTTTTTTTTTAAAGATAAAATCAAATCTGTTCTAATGCCCGCTTCTCTCCAAAAGTAATCCTCTCCTTTCTCTCATTTATGAGGGAGATCAAAACAGTAAATAAAATTCAAAGAACTGAAAACTGTTCTTCTTTTGTTTTTTTTTCCTTCTCCTGGCCACACATGCAAGGTATGTAGAATGGAGAAAAACTAAATGCCCTCTTTTTCTTTTAACCCTGCCTTCAAAAATGGATTTCACTCTGTGTTTCTCATATGCGCATCCTTCCTAAGATATTTTTTCTCCTCTTAATTTATGCAAATGTTGGAGTAAACAAGAAAGTTGGATCCACAATTTGTGCCACATTCCCAGCAATGATGGCCATAACTCATAGTTTAGCTGAAGTTTTATTTTCTTGATTGCATTTGAAATTGAATGAGAGGTAAATGATTTCAAATTGTTTTCTACTATTTTTGATTCATATTAAATTGAAAATGTATTTCATTTATTTCTTATTTACTTCTCTTCATTGAAATACATAATTTAATATATATATTTAAACATTTGTTTATTCTCATTTAAATCCGTTTTCACATAACAACATAATTTAATCAAATTGACTAAATTTTTTGCAAATAAATCAATCTTTCCATTTCAGAGAGGAACATATTCATTTTCACACAAATTTGAGCAATCAGATTAACATATTTAAAAAAATTTCAAAATAATAATCATCACGAAAAAAACATATTAAAATAACTAAGTGGTGTGTGAGATTCCATCATCCTTATTAACATCTAATGGCTAAGACGACTCTAGCTGATCAATGTTCTCGCCTTCATTCTTGTTCACCTGTTCTTGCATTCACTTACACTCAATTTCTCATCAACAATGACAATCCCCAAATTTCATAATAATGAATTTCAAATCATTTCACTTGCATTTAAATTTCATTTTCACTTTTCAATTTCAATTTCAATTTCAAATTTCAATAATCATCAATTTCAATAATCTTCTCACATAAACATACAAATCTTAAGATTTATATTTGCAATTAAATAATTGATAAAAATCAATACGTGACATCCTTCCCCTCTTGGAAGAGACATCGTCTCGATGTCTTATTATTCAATCAATAAGCATAGTATCTCAATCATTAAAACATAGTATCTCAATCATAATGAAATAATAACTAACATCATAGTTCTCAAAACATAAGCATAAAAAATTCATAGTAGCATCCACGCTATCCAAGTTCATAACATGTGAATCAAAAACTAGAGTACCAAGTATCTCATGCATTAAGCAAATACTACTCTAAGAAAGCAAATGAGGAAAATGACGGTCAATCATCACATAATCCTCCCATGTAGCACTATCCTCAGTATACTGGTCCCACTAGACCTTGTGTTGAGTACTATTCTTGTTAACGCTAGTCTATAAGCAATTGGATTCATGACTTCCAGTACATCAAAGGGTCCCACAAATCTCGAATCCAACTTTGATGATTTCCCAAAATACGTAAGATTTACAAAAAAATCATCCTATACAGTAATCTTTTCCTATCTAGACCTTGCTTCAAGTGTCACTATCACATAGGGAAATCTCGTATGCTTCACACATACTTACTCTCCCAAAGAGCTTTATTCCATAAATACATCCAAAATATAATAATAACTATACTTAGTGATCGGAATTCATTGGTCCATGAATTTTATCCTTAGTATAACCCAAATGGAAGAGGAATGTCGATGTATTGCACACTACATCATGGGTCCAATCCTTTTCATTTGTATTTACACTTTTAGACAACTCATAATCCAAGTCCATCCACCACTTACACATTCATTATCCTTACCATAAAGTACTTTCCTTAATTACTTGTCTATCTTGAGCATAACCTTGCTCCTAGACATTTATCAATTTTGATACCGCTCCACACTTAAGCTTTGTTATCAATTAAGTTTCATCGATCACTTCATTCTATTATTCCTTTTTGACATTTTATCAAGTCTATGGTTATATCCAAGCCTTTTTTAGCTTTAATAGAGTTTCCTTTCTTTCCATATAACGGTCCAATTTCAATTTTAGAAGTTTACAAATCATTCAAGATTTAGTCCACCATTTTACTTATTTGACTAAAATAATATATTGCACATTTATTAAAATGAATGTCTCATGGTATGATTTTGGTTTACACAACCCTATCATCATTTGCTAAACTGAAATAACCTTTCAGGTTTACTAAGCAACTACTTGCCCATAGTATATTATTTAGGACCAAAATCCTATAAGTCGAGTTTCCAAAAACTGTTGGTTTCTTTGATGAGTCTATTTGCTAGAACATTATGTTAATTCTACTAACATTGATAGATCAATTTATCTTGTGTTCTACCATTTTCCTTCTAAAATCTCAAGAGAGTTACATGTCCTGCCAATGATGACTTTTGGTCTTCATTTCTTGGCATACTAGACATTACCTTGCTACATTCTGTGCAACTTCTTACTCTTTCTTCTTCCAGATGATAGTGGGTCCTCATCTGACAATTCCCTTTGTCTTTCGATGTCCTTCCTATGACATTATTTTTCTCATTCCATTCTCGAATCTTCCAAATTTTGGACACATAGGTTCTTTTATATCCAACAATAGTCTATCCTTTGACTAAGTGATAACCTATTTTGATCTTATGCCATTATTAATCTTCCTATAAATTGTTATAGGTTTTGTAGAGATAATTCCCATTTATCTCAGAACATCCATACCATGGATTTTATTTTGTCCTTGGATTATTTTCAAAGATGTAATTCATCTTTTAACTCAATATAATTTACTTGATTTAATTTGATACTAATTTTTGAGTATTAATCCTCATTCAATCATGTCGATCTCTAGATAATAAAAAATTTAATCTCATATCTAATCATCAAGAATGAACATTTAACTCCACGATTTTTTTAATTATATAGGAGAGTCTCAACTTCAATATATCCATTTTGAGCACAAGTAACAATTCTGATGTTCTTCTCCGTAAGATTTTCAGCATTTCTTGCTAAGTGAAAATTCTATGATGTTCTATCATGACAATAGATGCTTCCTTTTGAAGTTGTTTCTCTTTTGATATAAGAGCTACTTAAAGTAAAGTCTTGACAATAATATGACTTCCTTTAACTTACTAGGAATTCCTCCTATGTTTCAATCCTTATAGAGTTTCATTATCTCCAATGATATTCAATCACATGGGCAAATCTTACACCCAATATTCCCTTCCAATTCTTAGGATGGAATCCTTAATTGTTGACTAGTTTGATTGTTTATAGATTTCTCAACTTAATAGGTTTTAGTCTCATCATAAGTTCTCTCTCTTTATTGAATGAAATTCTTACCCCAATTAGGATATCTTTAACCCAAGGTTTCATTCAAGAGTAAGGCAGTGATTAAGTAATTTAATCATTCTCATTAAGAGATTTTGGTGTGGTTCACATAATTTCACATATTACTTTATTTTTCACAGAGAAATAACATCATTATTTAAATTCTCTATATAAAGTATATAGGAGTATAGAGACACTTTCTTCCAATCACGAGTCTCTTAGATCTTTTCCTTGTCGATCCCAAAGACAATGATCTTCCTTATCATGATCAAGTTATCTGCCTATCCTTTTCTAAGGCATTGATAATAATATCCTTTGATCTTTAGATTAGATAATCATAAGGTATAAAGGTCATAGTTCTTAACCTTTCCATTTGTCCTTTTTCCTTGTGGTCATAAAATGTATGACTTAATTGTCCTTATGACTTGCAAAGAAGTCATACCCAAGTTTTTGCTAGGTGGGGTACTTAGCTTGAGTCAATCCACTCTCTTCCTTCCCCCCCTTAGTGTTTGAACTTCTAGCAATTTACTTGCTTCCTTGGAAAGGGTTTGTCATTCCTTCTTGTTGACTTTTCGTTGTTCCCTTTTATCTCACAGATTCAGCATATTGGATCATTCAGTAGGAGATCCAATGAATAATCAAAAACAAATAAATTCCATCTTCTTTCTAATATCCTTATTAATGGAGGAATATCCATACTCACAAACCTCTTTTGTTGATTTACTTCTCAATTCAGAGTGTTGCTTTCCTTGCAACTTCTAGTGTCCTGACACATAGAGCCATGTTGCATTCCTTTTCCCTTTTGGAACTATTATTCATAAGTTGTTTGATTCCAAAAACTTCAATAACCCCATTGATTTTGGTTGGAGGAACCTTGCTCATGTCATTGATTGTTTCCTCTGACCGTTTTGGTCTTTTCTCAATTCCTTGGTACTAACTCTTTTCTAACAAGATCTTTATCTTAATGCAAGTGTTTAAGTCAAGAGTTCCCCAACCCTTAAGGATACTTCCTTCGTTCATATCCTACTTGAACAATCTAATTTATGCTAACTTGCATACATAGATTCGTAGTGTTTACACTAATCCAAGAGTTCCTGACTCTTTTACAATTGTAGGTTGCTATAATTCAATTTATCTCATTCCTACTCATTCTCTTTTTCTTAAAGTCATGTATGTATAGGTTATTCTTCCTAACCTTCCTACATAACCTGATTGCTTAATCTTCTGCAATGCTAGGTTTTATCATAAGTTGTTAGTTTAGGAATTTTGATTCCAGGGATGAATATTTAACTAGCCCCAATTTACACAATTTACTAATGTTTACATCTTCCTTTTCACTTCCTTAAGTTCTTTTCTCTTTCTGTTATGGCACAAGAAATTTTCAACCTTTATCTTCTGATAAGGTTTACGCATTATTGCGTAATGAGCTCATAGGTTTTAGTGCAGAACCTTGCAGCTCTGATACCAAATGTAAAGAGCGAAAGACTTTAATTCCAAAGACAACAATTCCTTAAATAAATTCATTTATAATCCAAAGAAATTCGAAACTCCATTCATTAACATTTCATAAATCCCAAAAGATTCCAAAGATATCGACTTAAAGTCTATAAATAGATTCATAATACTTCCAATTAAATTCATACACGTGTCATCTTGCATGACATTAATAATAAAAAAGCATTGCAAAAGATATTTACAATTCGAGACTTAGGAATTCTATCACCTTAAGATCTACAATAATCATACAATAATGAAATAATACATATATGAAGAAATCATCCTTTGATCTTCAATCCTATAGCATATCTTAAAACATGAAGATGAGAACAAGGTTTAGGTGCTTTTTCCGCCCAACCTCAAAGCTTACGCTTCCCCTAAATTCCTTAGTCATTCAAAGAATACCCGACCCTGCACGAATCGCTTAGCAAAAAGAAGTCAAAAATCAGGATGGAATCTGATGCGTGCCTAGTATAACTAATAATTCCAAAAGAATTTTTATTTTTCTAATTCATTTAAGAAACAAGCAAGTTCGATACTAGGATATGGTAGGGAATTATAAATATTCCATCTAGTTCAATGGTCCTTAAGCTACTTGGCCAAGTAAAATGTCATGCACGACAAATAATAGTAGTTTTGGAAAAGAAAAACTACGCTCTCTAATAACCCATATCGGCACCCATCCCGGAAGGTAACTTTCCAAACACATGTCATGTGCATTCAATTATGAAGCATGCATGGTTCCATTCAAAACCAAAAATAATCTTTCTCAAACACATGAGATGCACTTTCATTTTCAAGTAAACATGGTTTTTATTGCAGTATTTCCATAGATTTTAAATCACAAATAACATTAAGTTCATATTTAAAATAAATAATTAAAGAAGGTGTATCTCAAGTATGTAACTAAGTACATATAAAACAAGAAACAAATAAATGAGCATAAATTCTTTTGGTTCATTTACTCATATAATTTAACTACACTTCAATATAATCTTTGTCTAATTCGTTTCATTTCGAAGTAATTATATTTTTAATTTTACTTCCTTTTCTTTTCTGTTTTTCATAATTCCATTAAAATGTTATGTTTTCAAAAACGTAAAACCTCATATTTAATTTTGTTTCAACGACAATTTTAGAATCATTCCTAAAGATATATCAAATTTAACTCAAGTTTTTCAAGCATATATATTACACAAAAATATTAAATCTTATGCTTCTGGAAAAGATTCAGCAATTTTATTTAAACCAAAAATACAATCTTTTTTGTTTCTATTATTTTGTAAGTTTTTTTTATCTGACAGCTTTGATTTTTAAAGCATTTCTAAGTTTAGATAGATCTAAAATAGTATGTCTTCTATTTACATTCTTTAAATTTACAAATAAGAACTTCCTAAATCATTCTACTATCTTTTTGTAGTTTTCTATTTCGAGTTTGTCCAATAAATTTTCCATAAAAACATAGTCTAGTGTTTATTCATCTTTCTAAGTTTTACAAAAAGAGTGACAGGTTTTCATTGATAAAATACATAAATAAAAGAAAATGACTCAATTTAAACATACTAATATTGTTAATTTGGTAAATAATGCTTTCTTTAAATCTACCTGACAATATTCTGGTGCTCAATGTCCTCTAAATTTGGCATGAATATTTGTCTTTCTATCATTTTTCTCCTATAGCTATTCTTTCTTTCTCTGCCCTCTGCCTACTTTCCAAGTTCTCTTCTTTTATTTTCCTGATATGAATTCTCTTTCTTCCTATCTCCACTCCTTTCTTCTTTACTTCCTTTATGCTCTATATCTTCTTCCTGTCCAAGCCTTCACCTCTATTCTCCTATTGTTGTTGGTTGCATCCCTCTTTCCTACTTCCTTCCCTTCCTTGCTTGCACATGTGCTTGGGGAGACAAGCAAAATCCAAATAAACTAAAAAATTAAACTGTTGTGATCTCCCTCTTCCTGGCCGCGCACCTTCCTTCTCCCTTTACTTGTGCATGGGGGAAAGAGATCTCTATTCTAAATCATAATTTCCACCCTCTATTCTTGTTGGTAGCGTATGGGGAAGATAAGTAACTTATTAATTTTCTAAGACTTCCAAATCCATCTCCCCTCCTCTTGGCCGCCCCTAGGAGATAAGGTGAATAAAAATAGAATAAAAACTAAAGAATCCTCTCTGCTTAGATCTCTCTCCCTACTCTGGCCATGCATGGGAAAAAAGAAGAATGACATCACAAAAAACAACTCTTTGTTCTCTCCCTTGTGTATCAGGTAAGTAAAATGCCAAAATCCATCAAATCTAAACTTCTCTTCCTTACTTCTACACACCTCCTTACTTGATACTCACATGGAATGATTGGAAGTAGATTTATATTCTTATCTTATCTCCTCTCTGGTCGTGCATGGAATCCAACAACCTTCTTTTTTTTAAAGATAAAATCAAATCTGTTCTAATGCCTGCTTCTCTCCAATAGTAATCCTATCCTTTTGCTCATGTATGAGGGAGATTAGAAGAGTAAATAAAAATCAAAGAACTGAAAATTGTTCTTCTTTTGTTTTTTTTTTCCTTCTCCTGGCCGCGCATGCAAGGTATGTAGAATGGAGAAAAACTAAATGCCCTCTTTTTCTTTTAACTCTGCCTTCAAAAACGAATTTCACTCTTTCTCTGTGTTGCTCATATGCGCATCCTTCCTAAGATATTTTTCCTCCTCTTAATTTATGCAAATGTTGGAGTAAACAAGAAAGTTGGATCCACAATTTGTGCCACATTCCTAGCAATGATGGCCATAACTCGAAGTTTAGCTGAAGTTTTATTTTCTTGATTGCATTTGAAATTGAATGAGAGGTAAACGTTTTCAAATTGTTTTACTGTTTTTAATTCATATTAAATTGAAAATGTATTTCATTTATTTCTTATTTACTTCTCTTCATTGAAATACATAATTTAATATATATATTTAAATTTTTTTTTATACTCTCATTTAAATCCATTTTCACATAACAACATAATTTAATCAAATTGACTAAATTTTTTGCAAATAAATAAATCTTTCCATTTCAAAGAGAAACATATTCATTTTCAAACAAATTTGAGCAATCAGATTAACTTATTTAAAAATTTCCAAAATAATAATCATCACAAAAAAAACATATTAAAATAACTAAGTGGTGTGTGAGATTCCATCATCCTTATTAACATCTAATGGCTAAAACGACTCTACTTGATTAATGTTCTCGCCTTCATTCTCATTCACATGTTCCTGCATTCACTTGCACTCAATTTCTCATCAGCAATGACAATCCCCAAGTTTCATAATAATGAATTTCAAATCATTTCACTTGCATTTAAATTTTAATTTCAATTTCAATTTTAAATTTCAATAATCATCAATTTCAATAATATTCTCACATAAACATGCAAATCTTAAGATTTATATTTGCAATTAAATAATTGATAAAAATTAGTACGTGAAAATTTTCCTCTTCTTTCCCCCAATTCACTTTGCATCAGGAGGGATTTCACAGTTGGATCAAGAACTATGGCTATAAACCAACTCTAAAGAATGTAATGCCTGATTTTTTTTAATGCTCAAACCAATGCAAAGGCCTACTTCTCAAGAGGTGGGTACCTGATTTCTGCATTCTTAAATGGGGAGCTCATGAAGGTGATAGGTCTTTCCTCTCCCTCACCTCTTCATTGCGTTAAAATAGCTGCACATGAATGGTCAGACATAAAAGAATAGATATAGAAGGGCTTTAGATAATCTGGGCTGGTCAAGATAGGTGCCTCAAATATTGATTCTTTAATTTGCGAGAAAGCAGATTTGGCCCCATTGCTCCATTCTATTTTTGCATATTTTTCATCATCTGATTAAGGGGTTTGATGATTTTCCCAAACCCTGTTATAAATTTTATGACAAAATTAATCCTTCCGAAGAAGGGTCTCATTTATTTCTTAGTTCCTAGCCTTGTCAGTTTTAAGATGGCCTCTCCTCTATTAGGGTCTATGGATATCCCTTTTTCTGATATGATGTGGCCTAAGAGTTTCCCTTTAGATACTCCAAACACACACTTTTTTGGATTAAGGGAGACACCATAGCTTATACACTTTTTGAGGACCTTTTCCAAATCTACCACATGGTCTTCCTGGTTCTTCGAGAAGATAGTTAAGTCATCCACATAAATAATGATACAGTTACCTATTAAATCCTTGAATGCTACGTCCATTGCACACCGAAAGTTTTCTCCAGCATTGATAAGGCCGAATGGAATCCTCCGATAGGAAAATATGCCCCAGTTGGTTGTGAAGGTAGTTTTCATTCTATCCTCATGGTTGACAAGCACCTGATTATACCCAGAATAGCCATCTACAAATGAAATCATCTGGGACCCATTGACTATTTGTAATACCTCATCAAGAGAAGGAAGTGGGTAGTTATCTTTCTCGAAAGCCTTATTTAGATTCCTAAAATCAACACATAGCCTGATTTCACCACTTTTCTTATGCATAGGAACTAAATTTGCAACCCAAGTAGAATGTCAGATTGGGAAGATTATTCTTGCAGATAGAAGCTTTTGCATCTCCTTTTGAATCAGTGGCTTAATCAAAGCATTGACCGGGTGTTGCTTTTGACGAAAGGGCTTGGCTTCTGGCTTAAGAGGTATGGTATGTGTGATCACCAAAGTGTCAAAGGTCCTTAAGTCTTCATACCCCCAAGCAATGGCCGCAATGTTCTGCTCCAAAAATTTAACTATCTTCTTCTTAATTTCTTCAAGACAAGTCTTTCCTATGAGAACATTCCTTTTGGGACCTGAGTGAGTTAGATTAACAGATTCATACTTCCCTCCATCACTCTATGTGGGCACCCTTTGACAAGCTTGTGGGTCAGAGTCAAATACCCTTTCTAAAGCTACCATCCCCTTTGGAATACTATTGATTTTCAACTCCAGTATCCTTTCCATGTCACCCTTCTTAGGATCCCAATCTCCCTAATCTCTCTCTAATTCATCAATTATCTATCCTTCAAAGACATTTGAACTTTCCAAGAAGGCCAATATATGTTGGTCATCATTGAATACCTAAAAATTCTAGACATTATCAGGGATAGCTGGGATTGAGACTAATTCAACTGAAAATATTTTTAACTTGGAGTCTTGCATAGGCTCCAAGGTGCTATTAGTAATGGCGAGGGAATCCACAATCTGATTAGTTTCCCTAGGAATCATAATGATCCCAAAAGCGTCAAAGTATTGAATCAGATTCCAAATTCTATTTATGTATGCAACCAATATTTTTTTATGAAAAGTATAATGGTTGCGTACCTGGTTTACAATTACTTCAGAATCCCCCATTACCATGAGAGCGGTGACCTTATTTTGATGGGAAAACATAAGTCCACAAGTGAGTGCTTCAAATTTAGCCACATTCTTCATGCAGCCAAATTGCAACTTGTAAGATGCAAAGTAAGTCTTCCCTTTTGGGTTGGTTAGTTCAATCCCTGCTCCACTTCCTGCTTTGGATTTAGAGCCATCAAATTTAAGACTCCATAATTGATCTTTAGCTAGGAGCTCTTTATTTTTTGGGATAAAAAGAAATGACTTTCTTGAGATGGGTGGCTACTCGGACTGTTGTTGACCATCAAGAGTTGAAGGTGATTGGGGGAAGGATTCACTCAAATATTCTTCTACATTTAGAGCTTGTTCAAGAATCACTCCCTGAACAAATTCTTGGATCAAGTTGCAATATAATTCATTTTTCATCAATGCCTTAGGCATTGGAAGAGTATCTGGGGTAGGCGTAATGGAGAAAGACTGAGATACCTCAATATCCTCTTGAAAATCATAGCATAGAACTTGAGTCTGCTTAAATCATGAGGGATCTTCCTCTTGAGAAAGACTGGTTCTAGTAAGGATGGTAGAGTCCTTAGCTTCAAATGGAAATTCATTGGTGGGTGCTTTAGGTTGATCTTGACAAATCGGTTGAGGCTAGAGAATTTATGATTTAATATATCTACGTAGGGTTGACATGTCAACTCAGAATGATTATGATAATGTATACTACACCAATTAGGAAGCAACAAACTGCACAAATCAGTCTCTTCTCCCAAAACCAGCCTATCTTGTTGAATTTTTTTTAGTAGAACTTGTTGGTTGACCAAGATCATTGGGTCCTTCTATTCTAGAGGCAATGTATCATCAGAATTGAATGTTGAGAAGGTCATGATCTCCTCCTACTTGTAAAGTCCTATCCTAGTCTCAAAGTATGCTACTTCATTGGGAGAATCATATTCAGTAATCATGTGTTTGAGCCTAGGCTCAATCTCAATTCTAATCTGTGTTGCTATCCCTTTCCAAGGAAGCCACACGTGAGAGAAATCTAAAGACAAATATCCCCCAATACTCTTCATTAGCTCTTGACTCAGGATCATACCATATGTTTCTGGGATATCGTCCACTTGGATATCTATGTAATTTTGGATCCTTGGATCCGATCCAACCTGTACATGCATATTTTTTAGTTCTCCCACCACATTAACCTTGGTTTTGTCTAACTGAATCAGTTTCTTATTAGTTTGTTCATGACTTAATCCTAGCTTCTTGCAAATGGAAAAGGGCATAGCATTACCCAATGCTCCAGAGTCCAGTAGATAGTAATGCAGATTCTTTCCAAAAATTCTTAAACTCAAAAGGAAAGGTGGGGTACTGGTCTTACCTTTATAGATGGCCGCATTCATCTCCTTCACTGGAGTCACTTTACCTTTTCCTTTTAAATGATCCACCTCCTCTAGGGCTTTCAACACAACTTCCTATTGAGCCGGGCACCACTTCATAATGTCAAAGAATGACAATGATGTCTTTTGTCTCTACAACTCTGCAATAAAATCAAACTCTAAATCATTCATAACTTGATACTTAGGAAAATAAGGTGGATTAACTTTGTTATGAGAGTCAGAAGGCCCCTTTGGTGCTGGTGGGTTATTATCTATATTCTTATTAGGTGGGACCATGTTGTTGGGAGGTACAGATATTGTAGTGAATGGGCCCTTATTCTGATTTCTTAGGAAGTGACCACCTTTAGACTGGAAGGCTTGGGCATCATACACATCTTCTTCTGGTTCATTATCTCCCTGCATGGAAAATTGATATTGTTCCTCCATGGTCTCATAAGTCATAGCAGTACTTACTAACCCACCATCTTGATTGGAATTTCCTTGTGGAGGGTGGGAATCAGCTTGCACAATATTCACCATTTTTTCCATTTCTGGGAAATTAACCTCAGAATGTACTACAGTATCATATAGTCTACACCAATTGGTCATGAAATTGAGATCTGCAGCATTAGGAGTGTGCGGTTTATCTTCACCATACTGATAATTATGGGGAACTCCCTCGTTGTTGGGTCTAGTGTTCCACTGCCTATTGTTGTTTTTGGACCTCTGATTGTATCCTCTGTTTTGATTTTGATAATTTTGGTTAGAGGATTTTTGGTTCTGGAAGTTCCTATTGGTGTTCTGATTTGTATTATGATTAGAGTAACCACCCTGGTTGTTATAACCTCCCTGATTCTCATAATTCTAATTTTGGTTATGTGGGGGGTTATGTCTAAGCTATGCCATATCGTTGGACATTTGTGATAGAGTCTTTTTGAGAGTTTCCACCTCATTGGTTAGTTGAACAGTGTGTTCATTTTGCACAATCTGTCCCACAAATGAAGAGTGGATAGGAGTTGACCCTCCCCCTTGCTATTGGTAGTTTTGAGATTGCTAGGAAGAATCTTGAACGCCATTAGCAAAAAAAGGAATGTTAGGTGAGGCTTGTAACTCAGAAATAGGTCCATATTGGGAGTAAGACATCCCTGGGACTGTATTGAACAAAGGTGGATTAGGCATCTGATAACCCATAGGGGGAAGAGCTCCTCCTAAACTTCTTGATTGCAAACTTATCTACTGTTGCAATTTAATGGCTAGATGATAAACTTTAGACAAAGAGTCAATCTTGTTGGCAGCATAAGTTCTCTACAAGAATAGGCCAATCAAGGGATCAACAACTCTTAAATAGGCCAAAATGGCAATATTTTCAGCCACTAAGTAAGGGTCTTGTAACTTGCAAAACATTCTTTGGAATCTAATGTTGACTAACGATAATGGTTCATGAAGTTCCTTTCTTATGGTAGTGAATTGATGGTACAAGATGGTCGGGTCTACATAGACCCAAAACTGATTAATAAAGGCATTTTCTAAATCTTCCCAACTTAGAATAGACCCCTGGGGTAGATTTAGATACTATTTGTATTCCATGTCTCCCAAACAATAAGGAAACAACCTACATACAACGTCTTGGTGAGCCACCTGAGCATGGGTATAGGAATCCTTGAATACTTGTATATGTTCCTTGACACTTCTTGATTCTCCATGCATATACTTGGGGAAAAACCTTTCTAGATATTTTGGTAGATCATGTATTCCACCAGGGATAGCCCCTAGTGGAAAGGGGTTATTTACGAACTAAGCCATGGGTGGTGGTGGGATTGGTTGAGCAGGTGGTGGTGATACTGGCTGAACCGGTGGTGATACTAGTAGAACCAGTGGTGATACTAGTCGAAATGGTGGTGTGGTGTGTGGATTAGGTTGCTGTGGTGGTAAAGATGGATTTGGCAGAAATCCAGGTGGAGTAAGTGGTGGTGACAATGGTGGGATCAAAACTCTATGAGCTTGTGGTCTGTATCTAACCAGGGCTTGAAGTTCTACTATTGGTTCAGGGTTGGTAGAGGATCTGAGAATCCTCCCATACTTTTCTAGTTGGAATGACCCAATTTGATCCATCTTGTTCCTTTAGGCCCTCCTTCTAGAGCCAGATCTATTGATGGTCAAAATGACACAAACAACTTAAAAAAAAATATTTCTACTCTATTTCTCCTTAAAAAGAAAGACAACATATAGTAGCCTAACTTCTAAGGTCTTGGTAGTTAGTTCTCAACTATCTAATGTCACTCAATTGGCCAATGCAACTGTAGTATTCAAGGGGCCTTTGCTAGTGATAATGAATACAAACTATATCAGATTCATCAATCTATGTTTAATGGGGGGGTTTAAATAAATAGAAAAAGGATAGATCAAGACACATATTAGTAAATCATGAACAAAATTCTTTAACATCCAGATATATATTCTTAACAACGAGTGTTTCTTAACAAATCAAAACCATAACATGATGCAATTCACAGAACAATCCATACCATTGCATACATTCACAATGCTTAATTTAATCATCACAACCATTCATCAAAATACCACAAGATTCAAAACAAACTCCTCATTCATTTCCAATAATATAGATCAAAAGACATATAACAATTCCATTCATAGACAGTTTAATGAAATAATCTTTAAAATTGGTTTCCCCTATTGATTCACATCAAATAAGAAACATTTATGCACAACAAACTCACTGGAATACAAACTGATTATGGTTCATTAACCTCATCCAAGAAGTTAAATTCCAAATAAAATTGTATAAAAAGTGTATCTAAATTCAACATGAACTTAAAAAGTATCTTTTTCAAAGCTATAAAAATACCATCTGTTATCATTAGGTGGCTAATTCTACTTCCATCAGCCGACCTTTACAACATGGAGCTCAAAATTATATATAGACATGCTATGCATAAATCCCTCTTAATCAAAAATTTAGATCCACAAATCAAGGAGCCAAAATTGCATCAAGAAACTAGATTGGCTGATCTTCAGTTCAAAAGTTGATTGCATTGTTGTGCAAAATCCAATGCCCAAAAAGATACAGGACTGGCTAATGAAAACCTTCAGTTCAAAGGTTGATTTCCCTATGAATTAGGAGAGAAAAGGGGAAGTCATGTGCCCAAAATAGAATATTTTGCTACCAACTCAATCCTGCGTTGTTTACTCAAGAAGATATTCATCATAGCTGGAGAACACTTGTTGAAAGATGTCCATATCAGGCCCATCGACCCAGTTGTCTTCAAATTTGATTCTTTTCAACTCTACTAAGGAAAATTCTTGCATATCTTTCAACTTGGTCAACTCCCTCCTAGCAAATTTCATCTCTTCTTTAATATCCATCAGTCTATCCAACAATAAATCCTCTCCATCATCTTCTTTATGCATGACCTCCTAAAATCTGTTGTTCCATTTCTCCTTCAATTGATGCAAAGGCATACCTTCTTTAACCGGTATGTCTACATTGACTAAAATAGCTACTACAGCTTCTAGTTTATCAAGCTGCTCATTGAAGTCTTTACTAGCATCTTGAATTTCATTCTTATGTTTATATATGAAATCAGACCTAAATTGGATTATGCTTGAGGCTTTTTCCAAGAAATCTGCATTATCTTCTTCGAGGATTGATTGCTCTAGAAGAGTTGATTTCGGTAACTTACTGATATCTTTCAACTTCTGAATATACCCCCTATATTATTCCTCCTATTCTCCTAGAGTTTCAGTATGATGACCCATTTCCTCTATCAATTCAAGTGTTGTTTTATGGATTTCAAAACTGTTTACCAACACTTCATCCACTTCTTGATTAAGCTTGGCAATCCATCTATCCAACATCCTAGATTTACTCCTCAGTTATACTAAATAATCAACTTCTCTTTTGCTGAGTAAGACTAGAGTTTCTAAGGCAACAAATTTTTGGGACCTGGGAGTGGAAACATCTTTTAAGAAACTATGCAATTGATCCAACTGAGCCTTAAGCTCATCCTTTCTTTGTTTATCTTTGATCATCCTGGACTTTGTGGAGGAAGCTACAACATCAATAAGATTCATTTGTTGATTCTTTGTAGGCCTCCCTAAGTTGACTGTGCCCAATTGATAATTAGTCACTTGCAAATATTGCCTATCCTTGTCCACCACTGGAATTACACATTCAACAAGAATCTCTCCTACCTCTGTGAGCCTTGTGGAATGAAGAACCTTGGCCTTTTTCTTAGATCTTTCCTTTTCTATCTCCTTCATCATTTCTTTCCAATTAAGAGGCTATGGGGGAGCTATTTGCTTCTTCTCAAGATCCAACTTTAAATATGTAGGAGCACTAGGAGTGGTAGCCATCATTGTAGAGGAAGAGGCAACATTGGTAGAAGACAGTGGCTGCAATAAAGTAGCTTTAGGTTGAGAATCAACGTCCTACACATTTTTTTGTTCCTTTTTTGCATTCTCTTGTGCAACCCTCTCGACCTCTTCCTTATCCTTCTTCTCTTGCAGCCTTTTATCTTCTCATTCCTTTTTCAAACACTCTTCCTCTAACCTCTTTTCTTCAAGAAATTTATCTCTCTCTCTCTCTCCAAGTCTTTGAGCTTGTCCCATGCTTCCTTTTCCTTTTGTTGTTGCTTAGCAAGCTCTCAACATCCTTTTCATTTTGCAAGCATTCTTCTTCCTCCCTTTTCTTATAGGCCTCTTCAAAAATTTTAAATTTAGCCTCAAGGGATTCCCTTTCTCTTCTTTGTCTAGCCTTCTCTTCTTCAAGATCATGGATCTTTTGTAGCATTTCTAACTTTTCATTCTCCTCCTTTACTCTGAGCTCTTGCTGCTTTTGTTGTTGCTGCTTGGACAACTCATTAGCTTTCTATTTGGCCTCTAATTTCTATTGTTGGAGTAATGCATCAGCTTGTGCTTTGGAATCCATTTCCTATTGTTTTGCCAATGCTTCAGCTTGTGCTTTGGCATCTGACTCTTGTTGTTTCTGTAATGCTTCAGCTTGTGTCTTTGCATCTGATGCTCTCTTAGCTTCTTCAAACAACGTCCATTGGTCCTCCTCTATCAAAACATGCTGAATTCCTACATCCTCAATTTCATCAAGAGGTGTCTCCTCTAGTGTCTCCTTATCTGACATAGTACCCTCATAGTCTTTCTCTACTTCATGGGTTTCAACCTCAAGACCCTTTCCCTTTAAATTTTCAGCTTCCTTATGAAGGGTTCCCTTAGGAATTTCTCCACTTGGCCACTCTATAGAAGAGGGTTGAGTAGGCAACTCATCTACAACTAATGTTGGGGCCCCAGGTCCTGTTGGGACTTCTTATTCATGTGCTTCAGGTAAATCTTGAGCTGGAACTTCAAATTCAAATTCCTCTATATTAGGAGGGAAGAATTCCAAGGGTTCCTTAGGAGGCATTCTTCTTTTCATCCTCTTTTACCCTTGAGGGGTACCCACACCTTTCCTTTTCTTGGAAGTTTGACCCCCAGGCTCCTTGGTTCTCAACACGACCCATTGTATGATTCTATCCAACACTGGCCTTTCTATCTGTTTAATATCTATTGTCTCCTCTACACCCCAATCTACAAGATCCAAGTTCTTGGTACCTATATTTTGTACCTCATATAGGGGATCCAAAACCACCCCATCATCTGATAATGTTTTAGGAATGTCCACCTTGACCCCATACTCCACCATAAGTGGGATAGGAAACCTTTCATAATTCCTTTTCCCTAAGTCATACTCATCCTAAAGATCACTCCAAAAGTCTTGCAATAGATTGAAGTTCTTATTAAAAGTAGAAGCAAGAAAAGCATTCATCTTCTTCTTTGGATGAAAGTGCTTCCTAGCAGTGTACAAGCCTAACTTCAGATGCATCAATTCATTGCAAACAACCTTAGCTCCCACAAGGTACAGACAACTATATTGACCAAACTTCATGGGGAACTTATGACAACCAGGCTTATGCTTTATACCAAATTTAGAATTAAACCCCAAAGCTTGATAAACAAATTTCATTAAAATAATCCTATTGCTGCAGCATCTAGGGAGTAGGTGAGGGTGACCATCAGATCCAGCCAGCCTGAAATAAGTAAACTTGGGGTATTGGATAAACCAATATCCCCAGTCTGTGATGAATTCCATGGCCTCCTAGCTCAATATATATCCTACATCTCCCGTAAGCTGGTTAATAATGACATATAAAATGCGTCATTAACCCTTCTGTAATGCAGTTCAAAAGTCTACAAGGTGAGCTGATCATAATGATTCCACACCTTGTTTTTTCCATCAGCTTCTCCCAAAATCCCCACTCTGTTTAAACCTAGAAAAATGCCTCCTTGCTGCTACATAAATGACATAAGAGGTCATGAAGAAACTCTTGGTTTCTCTCACTCTAATCATTTGGTTGTGTATGCTTTCAGACACAATCATGGGCCAATAAAATTGTTGCCTGCCATCTAGGATTGTCTAAATGAATGGGAACATCCATTCTTTAAAGTGAAGAGCATCCCTTTTCCCAAACACTCTGGAAAGCATCATTATAATATCCCCAACCTCCTTGTAGAACTTTGCCCTTTTAGGCTGATCTAGAAGCTTAACTAGAGACTTTTTCTCAGTTCTCATCCATTTCTTATTCAAATGAGTTTTATTGGCTTCCTTACGATTACTATATATTTTGAAAGCCTCTACCTCATTGAGTTTCCTAGGATTCTTTGGATTGGGAACATTGAACATGAATTGAAACATTTGAGGAGTTAAATAAATGATGACATTGCCTCGAAAATCCACACACTGTCTAGTAGCAGGATTATAGGCTCCAACTACTATCATTATTAATTTAGGACATTGGATTGACAGAGGAAATATAGTGATATGAGCCAAGCCAGATTCAACTATTCTTTGGGTCCTCCCTGTTACCTCTTCAACAAATGTTTCAGAGTACAATTCTTGACAATTGAATGGACCTAGGTTGGTATCAGTTATGTATGCCCAATCATAATCCACTTTACTAGCATTGATTTCAAGACCTCGATGATTATACCTCAAGGTATAAGGGAGTTGTACTGGCTTAACCTTTTTAGGCTTTGCTCCTGGTTTTGAAGTCTTTGCAAGTTGACTCCTTTGAGAAGCCTCACCTGATGCTCCTGAAATATTAATTTCTGCATCAAAACCCAATATTATATCCAAAAGAAGTATGAAAAACAAGGCCAGAGATCTCACCTTTCATATACATCGGAGAGGGGACTAGCCATAATACATCCTTAGAAAGATTTTAAAACACCACCGGGGTCGGGACTAGAATGGGCATTGAACTCACAACAAACCATATAGCGGGATCAAAGACCGAGCCAAAATAGTAATCGGGACCGAGATCATAATGGAAATCAGACTTGGTATAGTGAAGAGGTTTCAAAATTATATCCCGTTCCACTTCCGCTTCCGACAAAGTGAAATATATTTTAACAATTTATAATTCATCGGAAGCGGGCTCAAAGATGGACCTGACATCCATTACAAACAAAGGCTCAAGAATATAATTAATCCTGGATCTGAATCCAGTTAAAACAAACATGACGCCATTAGAAATTTTGACAGTAGAACAAATGACATCATGGCCCAAAAATGAGGTCACCTAACATGCCAAGGATGCTTAAAATAATAGTACTAAACCATCCCCCATACAACCCAGGGGAAACACAACAACTAGGGCACAATTTTAAAACTAATCAAAGATGCACAAAACGCTAGTTTATTAAAAACCTTTGACGTAAACAATTAGGGCACAACTTAACCCTACTCGAAATCAACAAGTCAACATGCAAAAGGACCTAGAGGTAAAGTAACAGATTGAAGAACACCATATAACCATGTAGCAGATGATCAACACCCCCAAAACCTAGGGCACAACGATACGAGCACGAAGAAAAATGTGAAAATGACCTTTGCAAAGTAAAAACAAGCAATAAAATGACAAATAGTTAAATACAACAATAAAAAAGAAAGAACCAAAGACAAAGGAAAGAAAAAAAACAAAACAAAACAAAAACAAAGAAAACAAGCAAGGATTCAAATGGAAAGAGTCATGAACCCCATAAAGAACAATAGACCAAACAAGCACAATGAATGACAATAAAGAAAACAAAGAACAAAAACCCTACCTCGAAAAGAAATCCAATAGGCTGGCCTTTGATGCAAATCCCAACGCAAAAAATGCTCGACCTCCGATTGAATCATGCTCCCAAATTCTCTATCTCAACTCTGGTTTGATTTTACTTGTTAAACAATAATAATAACCAACGTGTTAACCTTAATTAAAGTTTAAAATCCAATTTCATACATGGGAGGTGCTTGTAAGTAATGCCATTAATGCGGCAGGTCAGATGCAAAATCACAGTGAGAACAGGCACAAAACTATTGTGCGACTGAAGTAAAGTCAAACAACAACAAGAAAGGCGAGAGAAAAAACATAATGAGAACTAGGTTTGGAAACTTTCTCCAAGTTTTGAGTTTGGTTCCAGTTCTAGTTCCACCAACAATGAAGAAAAGGAAAGAAAGAACCAAAAAGAAGACACCAAGATCAAAATAAGGTAATCAACATCAATCCCAAGTCCAAACAAACAAACCAGAAAGGCTGAGGTGGAGGTAAGATGGAAACAAGTTTGGAACTTTGTATAAATCCAAAACTTAATATCCATTCCGGCTGTGGCTCTGTGAAAGAAAAAAAAGATAGACCAAAGAGATCAACAAAAAGACGAGTGGGATCGAAATTGGGAAGGATTCAGGGAATGAAACTCAAAAAAAGTTTCAAATCCAGATTCTGTTCTGGTTCCAGTTCTGACAGAACAAAAGAAAACAAAGTGTTGGAAGAAAGAACAATTCCAAAATTTATTTAAAAACAACCAAGGATAGAAAACAAAAGATCTCCTTCTATTATTTGGTGTAGCAAGAGCTCCCTGTGTATCAACCTCATTCTCAGGGGCATTCTTCTCATACTTGAGCAAACTCAATCTTCTAGACCTTTAGACTGACCTAACAGACTCTCTATACTGACTCATCCTCTCAGTGATAAGAACCAGAAGACACTTACCAATTCTACTCTCAGATTCAAACTCAATTACAATTTTTGAATGAGAAATATGGCTATCGGTCCTTCTTATAATGAGTCATGCAAGTGTTCCAACCATTAATTCTTCAAATAAATCTTGTGTGCGCAAGTTGACAACAATTTGCTTTGATCCTTTTAATCTTAACCATTGATCATGTTTTAAAAGATATATCAATGGGTAGATTACTATGCAACCACTTATAATTAAGTTTTAATTGTTCTTTTAATGCTCCTTTAAATTAGAGAAACCCTGAGTAGATAAGCATCTACTCTATACATAACATCAACTAAAACTATTCTTGCTATAATTACCTACTTACCCTTATGAATATTTCACTATTATTTCTTCTTATCAAAATAGTAGGGATGTATCCTAATCTGATCTCAAAATATCGGTTCATACATTTCCATGCTTTGTTTTCACCTTCTCCACATGTATCAATAGCTATCAGGACTAATGAATGAAATATCAAGCATGCGCCTCAAAGAATGAAGTTGAAAATAGCACGGTTTAGAAATAGTATCTTCTTGGCTAAATTTAGAAATATTCTAACTTTATTATAGCCCATCGAAGCCTTTTAGAAAGTTCACATGGCACTTTCCCGCTTGCCCATTGGAAGGTATAGGACATGGGTGGAGCCCTCACAAGATGGCAGGGAGTGGTTAGGATTGGGCCATGTCACCTGCCATCAACCATCACTTTCATCCCTTATGAAACAAACCTTCATCTTAAAAGCTTAGTGGGTCCCACAAAAATGACAGGTGTCACTCCGCCCACCAACCTGTGTGACTACCTTTCCTTACTATTGTAGACAAATGGGTGCATAGAGAATGACTCTAATGAGAACATGTGTTGTGACATCCATCGTTGATCATCCCTCAGACAACATCCATTTCCCTATGGAGATTCTAGCCCCACCATCAAGCAATAGCATGTGGCCATCACCTGCTAGCTCGTGTCTTTAAAATAACATGAAATAAATCAAGATGGGTATGTGGGGAGTGGTAGAGATGCAGCCACATCTTCAATCCCATAGCCGTTGATCTTCTTTTGAAAAGTGCCAGTCATCTTCACCAAGGAGACCAGACCCACCAACATACCAGACACGTTGTCGAAGCCCGCCAGCCCGTGTGAATAAAATAAGATGAAACAAACCAGGGCGGGAATACAGGGAACAACTAGGATGAATTCCCACGATCGGATGACCAACATGAAGTTCCATTTCTGCACATTCCGCAAAAGTTAATCATAAAAGGGGACCATTTGTAGGAAAATGAAATATTGACCCATAAGAACAAAGGCTAAGGATTTAAGTCATTAAAATCAAGACTTCAATCATAGGAAAATTTGATGCTTAAAAGGATAGACCGATGAACCTAAACACAAGGGGCCAGTGAATACATGACTTTAATGGAATAAGTGGAAAATTAAGTGACCAAAAACTAGGAATACCAGATCAATGCAATTTTTAAAATGATCAAGGGTTTTTTGATTCATAGGCCAATTTTGGGAAGTTTTATGAATATAAAACCCTATCATAGTGATGAGAATATGACCTAAAATTAGAAACGAGGGCCCAAGCCAGACTTCAAACAATTTTTAGGGTGGAACCAAGAATTTTTTTGAGGGATTTCATCACCTTCTACTAACAATTTTGCTAGATGTCATTGAGGATCATTTGCGAAACATTCATCCACAAAAGAAGAAAATTATGGATCTTGGACATCAACATCTATGTCCTCAATGAAAACGCATCCTTATGGGTCTCTAGTGACAAATTTTTCCAGTAAGGCTTTGTGAGGTCTTGATGTCCCTGATGGGGGGTCTAAAAATGGATTGATGTAGTCTTGTGGATCGACCATTTCTCTTTGTTTCTTTTTGAACCTTGTTTCCACCATGTAAGATATTCTCAAAATGGGGATGATGCAAAACTATGTCTATGAATGATATGATTTTAGACTATGTTTTTTTTTATATATAAGAAATGAATGCTAGTGCAACTATGTTTTTGGTATTTTTTGGAAAATAAAGGATGCTAAATGCTGATTAATGTCTAAAATGATCATGTTCTAAAATGACTATGTCTAAGTAATCAACTTTGGGATATTTGAGAAGAGGTTACCAACCATGCAAAGTTTAGTCAGGGATTCAATTTAGTTTGTCAAAGGACCTTTTGTAAGAGACAAAGATAGTTCCCAAATTGGACTGACGAGTTGGAAAAGACTCACCAAAATGACAAAAGATAACTGGTGTCATAAATGACTTGGTTCTATGGAAATTTTCATTGAAGGAAAGGTTTATCCAAAGCATGAAAATTTAGCCTATTTTAAAATCTACAAAATTGATTGTCCTAAAAGTTTGATTCATCTAAATATAATGAAGACTCCTAAAATGTAACAAGGGTTTGCAACTGATATGTCTATTGCTATGGCTAAATGATACTAAAAAGGTGCAATGATGAGAAGTGTGAGAAAATATTTCTGGTTTTCTATTCAAAGATCAATATGAAAGGATAATCAAAGACTAGTTTTGACTATTTGACCTCAGGTTGTGACAAAGAAATTTACTTTTCTGATTGTTAGGAAATTGTGGTTCAAATTTATCAGATGCATCATTTGACAGTTTGTTGCGGTTTTCTGTAACAGATGCATTGTTTGACAGATGCTTGCATTTTTTTAATGGTAGATGCAGTTCATAAATAACAAATGCGGCTCGTATTAGCACATGCAATTTTCTATAAATAGGATTTGATTTTTGTGTAATTTTTGGAAAATTTTGTAGGTTTGTTTCAATCTGATTCTGATCAAATATTGGAAAAATAGAAGGTAGTCAAAAAACACTTTATTTTGGTATGGTTTCAATGTGAAAATATTTAAATTCAAATAGACAAGTACGATCCTATGGTTGGCCAGGACAATATTTGCTGAATTCCCACTTGGATTTCTCCAGCTGCGCTTATTTAGAGCATATGATTAGAAGCTTGACCACACTGGCTCCCCCTTACATGGAACTCACTTCTCAGGTTAGCCAAGCTTTGATTTCTCGTGAATCTCCCATGAAAAAATCTTCATCTCTACTAAGAACCGCAAGTATGTGGGATGGCTTCAGAGGTCTGACCTCCTATACCAACAAATAGAGGGATTTTAGAAATCTAAAAACAAATGTGTTTTTATAAGGGCACCCGTTTAGAAGGCCACACAAGAGGCAAGATTATCTTTGATAAGGAGGCTTCCCAACCTATAGAGGTTATGCTCTATAGGTTTTAATGCACCATGAGGATATTGAGGGAATCACTATCACTTGCTTGTCTACACGAAGTCCTATAATGATGAGATTTCCTCAACATTAAAATTTGTATATCGGTTGGGAGTAGCTTGGCTTTAGCTCATTACCAGTTTTGATTTGCCTTGGGGTGAGTAATTTTTCCCACCAGGGTAGGCCCATATCTAGAGTTAATAACAATTTCTCTTACACGCAGGATCACACAAGTGCACAAGGGGAGAGGGTACTTTTGTTATTAAATTGAGTTCTAATCCAAACAGAGTGTGCAAAGGCACCAAACATAGTAGAAATTTGTTTATTTTAAGCACCAAATGAAAGCATGATCTAAACTAATTAGACAATCAATTTCAAAATCCATTCTTCGACAAACGTTCTACATCAGATTTCATCAGTAGTTTAAATTTCAACCTTCGACAAACGAGAGTTATAGCTTCTAGGTCTTGGTCAAACGAAGTTGAAAAATGAACATTAAATTTCTCTTGCCACATGCTATCAACAAATTATTAGTAACCAAAAAATCCTAACCTACTGAACCAAAATTTTAGAAAACTAAAATACTTGCAGAAATTTTAAAATAAACCTAAAACCAGACAATTGCTTCATAGGATGACAGATGCGGTGCATGACAATGATCAGATGTGGTGCAGGAAAATAAATTGTAGTGTATGGTATGATGGTTGTGAAGTGATAGAATGAATGTGGCTCGAGTTATTGGTGATTGTGTTGTTCTATCTTGGTGATTACGTCGAAAATGTACAAAAAACCTGCAAAAAATAGAAAATTGTATAGAATTTGTAGAAAATTTTGTCCTTCACGTCGGGTTCACCAGATGTAACACAAGGAAAATTCACAAATTAGCAATACAAGCGCAAAATAAAACTAAACCTAAGCTAATAATTGAGAACAATGGAAAACTGATATAAACAATGCATAAATGAAACTATTTTACCAAACATCTATGTAATTCCATGAATAACCTCCATTACTCTTCTCCATTTTGTTTTAGTATGATACTTGCCCTTAGATTTTAATTAAAGCATGCAAGTGTGGCCTCATGATAAATAATATTAGTAGAACATTGAATATTCTAAAGTTTCTTCCAAAATTCATAAGATTTCGGGAGGAGTAATAATGACAGAGGTAAAGCTAATTTATATAAAATATGATTTTCGAATAATAGGCTCATATTTAAAGATAAATTGATGATTAAGATTAAAATATGTGACATGCAATAGGATTAGGGTTAAATTAGTGCAAGTTATAAAGCATAAATGGTGGGGATTAAATAAAATACTAATTTAATCACTAGTGGAAACTAGTTAAGACAAGAAGAATAAAGACTGTATGAGAAAAGGCTGATCGTTATATACAATTAGATATTATCTCACCAGATAATTGAATGATCAAATTATATCTAGAGATAAGTGATAAATGACTAATTAGATAACAAAGAGATTATCTAATTATAGAAGAATATGCTATGGATAAATTCTTTTATGAATTAAATAATGATTTAATTCAACATTCAAGATTTTGGGATTAAATTAAATTAAATAAATATTTATTTAATTAAAGGGAGAAAGGGCTAAGGAATAATTAAATAATTAAAGTGATTATTTAATTATAGTTGAAAGTGCGACAAAAATTAATTAAATAATTTAAAATGATTATTTAATAGAAGATAGATTTAATTAGTGGCGTAATTAAATAAATAATATTTATTTAATTAATCAAGAAAGAATAAAGGTAAGAATGATATAATTAAATAATTAAAGTTATTTAATTAATAGAGGACATACGACTTTAGAAAATAATTAAATAATTAACATTATTTAATTATGAGGAAAGAAGATGAAAGAATTATGCAAAATTTAAGGGTCACAGGCCTAGGATAATTTTTAGTGTCTACAATCCTTTTTCTTTGAATTTTTTTTTCTGTTATATAAGATTATTGTCATCAACTATACAATAATTTGTAGGATTTCCAAGAGATGGACCAATGGGAGGATAACTATTCTCATAATAGTAATAGTTAAGAGCATAATTCTTTATTCATAAAATATTGTTCATCTTGATATGTATGTGGAAAAGATGCATAACACATGGAAAATAACTCTATATGTTGAGGAAAACATCCATCTCAGTCAAAAGCAGAGTAAGGGCTCTTATTTTCCACTGTAAACTTCCAATTTATCCTTCATCCTAAAATATCTTCGATAAAATTCTTCCTAAATATATCTCTTAAATTACTTTTTATATTTTTAAATAAATATATTTAAAATATATATACTAATTTATCAAGTTCCTAATTTCACAAATTTATTGTACCCTGGATCCCATTGTAGTTAAGCTTGAAATGGTTAAGGCTCATTAAACAAAAGATGTATGCGAGTAGATTTAATTTACACTTTAAAATTTTCAAGAAGAATATGGATTCCTTACATCACACACTCTCACAAAATAGAGTCCTAGCTTCTAGATTTGTTGTTCAAACAACCATGAAAGATATGATTTAAAAAATAAACTTAAGAAGACTAGGAAAATGGAAAACTGAATGCAAGATGTTCTAGTCATTTGAGTTGATTAATATGACATGTACACAATGACATTAACTATTAATAATTAAAAAGATTCATGAAAATCTACACCTTGCTACATTTAAACTTTGAACTAAAAATGTATTCAGTTAATAATACACCTCAACTACAAAGAAGTTCAAATCTAAATTTATGTGAAAAAATTATGGAAAGATAGAACTTACTACCTGTAAGGCTTGATTTAGCAACAAATTAAATGAAAAAACACCTCACCTATAGAATAATAATCAAATCTAATGATATTTGAAAATATTTATTTGTAACATAGATATAGATCAAATAACCACAAATAATTTTCTTATCAAAATATTTGAAAAATTCATAATTAGATAATTGAAGAACTTATGTACAAAATCACCTTTGTCCATTTATGCCATAAAGAGGTAATTTTGATGAAACATAGGGTCAATAATTATTATTATTTTGAAGGGAAGAATTATTAGAATCTCTCACATGTTCATTCAGATGCTGAGATGATAAAAAAAGGGACCTCACAATGTATCCCTAAAGGTCCATCACATTGCTTATTGCAACAATAAGAGTATGGAAAACTTCATATGTGGCATAACTCCCAGCCTAAAATAGTAAAAATGGAATAACAAAAAATAAATTGCTTAAAATTTGTCTCATGCATTTCAACAAGATCAAATAATATGCAAAGATTGAAAACATTTTTTTATCAAATATTGATGTCCATAAGAACCTGGTTTTAAAGACAAAACCAATTTATTACTACATATTTTATATAATAATAATAACACATTGTAAAACCTTTAATGCACTATATAAAAAAATCACTTGAAGCTATGTTTATGATCAAATCTTCTATTAACATCTTACCATGAGTTGAATCCTAGTACATGACTAGCTATATCTAGGGAAACATGGCTATGCCCTATATTGTTTCATAGATAGGTTAGGTGTATGTAGAGGGGAAAGAGCTATTTATACATTATGTATTTTACATTTGAAAAGCCTTTTTCATCGAGGAGAATCTAAGTTTGAGAAAAGTGTGTCATTCTATGGGTTCACCAAACATCATGTGATATACATTGTTGGCTTCATCATGGTTCATGACACTCATTGTCAAAAACATAGAGCCTAAATATCATCATGGTTCATGACACTCATTGTCAGCACCATAAAACACTAACAATAACAACACAACCTTTGATTCTAATAATAGAATGCTATTGGAAAATGACATTATCTTAATCTACAATTTTAGACATTATCTTAAAAATTTATTTCAAAGCATAAATTGTGACTCAACAAGGTTTTAAGAACCTTATTGATTACTAATGGAGGTTTCATAACCTCACAAAATGTCCAACAATTAATATTTCACTTCTTCCTTGAGTGTTGATTTAAATGTTCCTTTATGAATGTGTATTAATCTTTCTTTACCATTCCTCAAAGATCCTTTATGCATATGAAATGTGTCATAAAAATTTGTAATTTCTTTCCCTTTTCTTTGCACTCTTAGTTTCTTCTCATCCTATCCTATAATGCTATGAGCCATTTTACCAACATCGTATCATGACTAGAGAGATGCTTGTAGAAGAAATGGTAAGATATTTACAAATTAATATCTTGCAATTTTACAATGTTCTATGCGATTTCATTTTAAATAGATAAAATATGATTTTAATTTTAGACATGCCTCATGGAATTGATATATTTTTCCATATTTTATTGTGTTTCATTATTTCATATTTGTTAGAGAGATAGTTCTATCTCTTTAGATGTATAAAACAAGTTTAATGTCTTCCTTATACTTGATAGATGTCATGTAATGTGTTCCTTATGAGAATATCTATGTCTTCCTTATATTATTGAATAATTTCATGTGTATGAATCTTGAGTTTTTTCACGTATGACATGATTGTTCATGTAAATAAATTTAAATTGTGTAAGATTAAATTATTTTTGGTTTTAAAGTTCAACTTGTATATTAAAAATGTTTTAGTTTTGAAAAGATAACTTTGTAATTTTTTATTTTTATTTTAATTATATGCAGATGTCTTTATTTATATGCTATGGTTGATGATCAAGGTTCTCATAATTCTCCTCAGTTTGAGGAGCATGCTCAGACTATGTCTAATTTTTATGAGGACAACATTAGGAGATTAGAAAATTCTTTGAGATATTTAGAGAAAAATATTTTTAACTCCCCTATTTTTTCTAATAGAGAAAAATTAGTTACTATTAGAGACGAGATTACATGTATGATTGATGTGATTCAATCATACAATCAATATGATGATATTAGCACCTAGTATTTTTATGTCTCTTTCTAGGAGTGTTACTAGCATTGAGAAATTTACATCTATTTATAGGATAGTTTAATTAGATAATGTGCATAGCATGTTTCCTTTTTATAAGGGAAAATATAGAATTAGAGGATATACAATTACTAGGTGTACACATGAGCTTTTTGCTCTATTTATATATCCTAGATGGTTGGCAACCCATCATAGATAGCCTCATAATGATGAGTTTCCACTTTATTTTTGTAAACAATTTTATGTCGAGTTTAATTTACAGTTAGATGTGGACTACAAATATTTTCCTTAGCATGTTGGACAAGGCAAAGGGAGGTTTTCAAACAAACCTAAATATAGACATCCAAATTTTCCACCACCCATCATCAATGATGAGATGCATTTATGTTCCATTATATTCCATATTTTATCTGATATTCGTATACCATAATCCAACTTTTTTTCTCCACTTTCATACCACATTATATCATTTCCTAGCCTTTTTAATAGTATCTCTGCATATGATGAAATATAAATAAGTGATATTTAATATCATTTTTAGTTAAAATGTGAAAGTTAATTCCTTGATTGTATTTATTAATGAGAATTGTCCCTTTTAACCTTGGAAAAATGATTGTGTTGGATCTCAACCACTTTCAAATCATATTATTTCATACTATATTTTGATTGGATTATTCTCATGTGTCTAGCCTCCATTTGGTACTCATGGTATTTAATTCCACTTGAATATTCCATCATAGCTTATAAAAATTCCATCTAGACATGGTTCGTTGGTTAAAGATGTGACAAGAAGTGAAGATTGCATTATTAAATTTTTATAGCGAAAACATATATTGTCAAAGATTTTTGTTGTAAAATCATGCTGTGAATAGTACAAGGCTAATATTAGCATGAATTTGAGTCATTTTAAAGGCTAAAACAAAAAATATATATATTTTTTGATAGATTAGTGGTTACACGCCATAGGGCATATATACCATGATATATGTAATGTAGAATTTTCATTGCAAGGAATAAAAACTACTAGTTCTGATCGAAGAGGAGTAAAAAAGGTGATTTATTCCATCACCTATCTAACTACGAGGAGGGCCCACTCAAGGGACACTTGGTGATTATTTTCTTGTTTTCTTGTATTTTACAATATTGTTTGGTAGATTCTATTTTGTTTGAAATATCGTACAAATTATCTTTTGATTGTTATTATGTCGTGAGTAGAAATATATTTGTAGGTTTGTTCATGATTTTATCAATGTTATTTTGTGAGATTTGATTGATTAAATGAAGTGCTATTGTGATATCCTAGTCTGCAACAAATCATATTGATATATAATTTAATTCAAAAGAGATATACACTTTATTTTTGTCATAATTCTTACCTATTCCTATAGTGGTTTTTGTTGTAGTTCTTGTCATAAAGGAAAAATATGAAATTTAAATTAGGTTTTCACTTAGGAAGTTCCTATGTGTTCTATCTACAATTAATTAACACTCACCTCACTACCTACAACCTTTATGCATATAGTCACTACACCTTTCGCAAGTTTACACCCCTAGATTAACAGTTAGGCCAAAATGAATCTAATTATTAGTATTAAATATTTTCTCATTATTTACCCTAGTTTTGGCCTATCAAACAAGAAGGAATTAGTTGGTCCAAAATGTTTAGAACTAGTAGCAATAGGGGATACAATAATAGCCCCCCCTAGATACAAGATTATTGATAGTATTTCCACTATTACTACACAAATCAATTAGATGTCATCTGATCATGTTGGTAGATACTTATTATGGTCACAAATTAGCCTTCCTCCCACTAACGCTACATCGAGTAATCATGATCCATTTATTTGTGCTGATCTACCATCACCATCAGATGTGGCACATATGAGTGATGCAACTGTGCATAATGTGTGTAGTCCCCATTAATGATTTACTAGCAACATACTAGTTCATTAGTGAGGAGCATATAATCCCTCTAGATGTTGTAGTGACGCATATTAGACATCGACATTCTTCTACATAGACAAGAAGGGGGGAGGAAGCTTCACATAGTATAAGAGGGTAGTAGGATATTCCACACCATCATAAAACCCCTACACAACATGTTTTAATTGATCTCACAACTTGTTTAGGCTCTCAACATGTTCCAGATCAGGTTGAGGTTATTGTAGCTGATCTTGTTCCTAGTACATATAGCACACTTCTTTTTGGAACTAGTAGTATACCATGTACAAGTTTCCCCATGATGTCCTTGCATTCTTGTGAGATCAGTGGGATTGGTAGAGTCCTCTAGGATGCAACATAGTTACTTGAATAATTTATATATAAATTACATTAAAAAAAATCACATGTATATTCAATAAAATTGATTTTAATGTAGTTCTAACTCTTGATTGAAAACATGTATTTGAGAATTTCCAATAGTATGGTGATTTTCCAAGCTTTGGAGATTTGGAGCATGTTGGAGATCCTATGCATTATATATTTGAGGTACATAAATAATATTTAAATTAATTGATACATTTACACATTGAACTTGTACATTGTAAGCTTTAGATAAATTTACATATACACATGTATATTAAATTAAATTACATGTACTTTCTTATGCAGGGCTTGGGACAAGGCATGGGATAGGGATAAGAATAGGGATCGAGATAGGGATTAGGACATGGATCAAGACAAGGATTAGAACAAGGATTAGATTCATCTATCCATACTAGTCACATTAGACATCATCCTCTTTGAGTTGTTTTACATGCACACATGTACATTATATATCTTTAGACATTATGGAAATCTTATTATGATTTGTCACATTTATACATTTTACATTATGGTTTGTCACGCGCTATATGTACAATTATATATACATTTCTTGTTATGGTGTGTTACATGTGTTATGTTTCTTATTATGGTTTGGACCACATTATACACTTATATATACATTTTATATTGTGATTTGTCAGATTATGGTTTGAATATGATTTATTTAAATTAATGATCTCTAGTTATAATGAATTATCAACCAATTAAATTAAGTTAAATTAAATTTATTTATCATGGTTACATCTTTAGTTACATGACCATACTTATTATGATCTCATAGCTTTTGGTTCTAAACCATTGTGCATAGTTGCATGACTAGATTAATAGTTACATGATACATACAAGTATTTCAATATTGTTAATTGCTAAAAATAAGTGGGTTCATATTATTTTAAAGTGAAAAAATTACAATGCTAGAATCCTCACCTTGCATTTCATTCTTTTATAATGCTCTTTCTTGATCCTTTTTTCAAAATTTTTTATAGTTTAAAAAATTAGATAAAGTCATCCCAAACCATGTGACTTCATATCCATTATTATTCAATTTCATCTTCTTTTCAATATGACTCAAATTTAGGAACCTTTTGGTTTGACTATATTTGATCTAGAATTAGAGAAATGATCTAAATTGACAGCCAATTTTACTTTTTATCTCCACAAATACATCTTCATTCCATGTGTGTATTTTCTTATTTATTTAGCAAGTACCTTAGATTAAATTTTATTTTTTCTTATATATTCAATCAAAATTAGAGTACATATTAATTTAATGTAAATTTAGAATAAGCTTGATCAAATTTAGATTGTATTTATTCATAGTAAGAGTAGATTGTTTAACTTTAAAACTATATTAAATCTATTACATGTCAAAATTAGACTTTAATATCTAAAAACCTTAATATAAAATTCATCTTTTCCTTTCCTAAATATTTAAAATCTTAGTTTTATTAACTTCTATGGATTGGACATGATTATTCAATATCATGTAAATTCACATTCAAAATTGATTCCAACCTATATAAATTTCCTATTTTATAATTCTATTTTGGCTTCTAAGGGCTCTTGTTTTGATATTCACTTGGAAAAAATAGTTCAAACTAGTAGAAAACCAAGTCACTGGTTAATGAATCAATTTTAATTTTCTAATAAAATTATAGGTGTTAGACCTGCCCAAATTATAATTTTAAATTAGTGAACTAGGTGCCCAAATTATGATTTATATAAATTCAACTATTAAATTTTTAGTGTGGGAAATCCTAATGAAGGTTATGATTTTTCAATTTGAAATCAATCAAAGGGTAATACCTACTTCTTCTATTGGTTCCCAACCTTAATATTGATGTATATATTTGTTGTGTTCCCTTTAAAGTTGAATAACTTGATGAGATATTGGATGTGCTTTGATATAGAGTTAAGTGTAAAATATTTGGATATAGTATGGTGGTTTTATGTTTTTAACTATATTTTTTTATCTTAAGCTCCTTAAAATATCACACTTGTGGTGTTTATGATTGCATGGATATTGGTTATTTTATTATAAATTATAATGGATTTCATCATACAATTAAAAATTAAGGCTTAAAATTAGCATATCATTATCAACTCATTTTATGTTGATCTTTCTCTAAAACATGACATCCTTAATTATGTATCTAATAAAAATGGAATAAAATTATTTTAATTATAACTTAGGTGCTTTGTGCTCTTATAGGAAAATAATAATTGATAACACCATATAGTATATTCTTGGTCTCTTCTGCATTATGCAAAAAATGAATATGAAAAATTAAATATCCTTATCCTATTTTAAATTATATGATAATTATAGATTTGATTGACACATGATCATAGGTAGATCCTACTTGTAGATATTCTTATCTACTAGTTTAAAAAGATACTATATAAAACACTTGTGTTGAATGCACAAGACAACTGAGAGGGGGTGAGTCAGTTTTACCTTAAAACTTCAAAACCCTCATTACCATTCAGATCAACATTCATTCATTAAACCCATAAGTCCATTATGATGAACTAGTATGAAAAGAAAATTAAAAAAATTAGAACAAATTAACACCATACACAGGAGAACACCAGATTTACATGGAAAACCCAAGAAGGGAAAAGCCATGGTGAGGATTAGCTCACAATATAAGTTATATCAACACCAAATACAATAGGGCTCATTGCTAGAGGGCTCACTACCCAAAGAAGAAAGGCTCGCAACCAGAATAGAAAATAAGATAGAGAAGAAATGTTACATAGAGAAAAGAATCTCAATGTAATAGAGAAAACACCACAATGACATCAACACCTTCATAGTCTGATTGAATAATTGCAGCCACCTTTTTCTCATTGCATCTAGTAAACTAACACATGAAATTTTGCACTGCATTACATAATTTTTCTCTCTAACACACTAGAATTCACATCACTCAAATCTATCTTGAAAAATTTAAACAACTCAACTCATACTTATACCGTCTTCAACCCTGAAACCTTCTCCAAGGTCGACTATGTGCCTCAAAAGTGCAAATTCAAATTAGGTCGGCATCAAAACACTTTCGTGGTAGATAGAAGTGAAAGCGAACCACAAAAAATCTTAATTGAGACCCACATAAATATCACTTAACCATACGCTTCCTCAAATAATAATTATCCATTGCATGTAGTGTAAACACCAGGTCAATCATTACCCATGCAAACATCATTAAAATTTTAAGTACACACTTCCTCAAATCGAAGGATGACTTGTGAACCTCACACCATACTTGAACATGATCTAGAATATTCATCGAACACCCTAAAATCCAACAAACACCTTCACAACAACTTCCACTTGAAGAATGTACACACTTAGTACATCCACACAACTCTACCATGCACTACAACTCAGAAAACCATCTTTCGAAGCACAAAACCTCAAAGCCTCTTGATTGAGGTAAACTACCAATACCATCAATACACCTTCGAGAATTGAAAGACCTGAAACATAACTACAAAGAAACACAAAGCAGAAAAATTTCTCCTAGACACCTTTGCAAGCACAATCACACAGTGGTGAAAACAACTTCTTTTGTACAATGATCCAACACACCAACTCTTGAATATAACACCTCTAACCAACATATTCAAATTTCATGGGAAGATATTCAACCTAGAAGTTCAACTCTAATGCAAAGCAAAACCAAAACATAACTCTGTCACCTAGAATACCACTGCAACACAATATTTCCTCTTTTTATCAATTTTTCTCAAAATCACTTGGAAAACAAGCACTAGAGACACATCCTTATCATCTTCATCAATTTCACATCCATAGATAGCAGCTTATCAAAGAAATACTAGAGGTTGACACCAGTACTTTACTAATGACAACATAATGCAACTAATCAAAGCATCAACTACTCACAATTGCAACAATCTCATTCAACTACAAACATCAATGATGAAACAAGCTTGTGGAGATCAATGATAACACCAACTTCTCATACTTGCAATAATTCGTACCTAGTACCATTGTACCTAGTTTATCTAGCTCTAAAAAAAATTCTATATAAAACATTGTAATGGGCTTTCAAGATTCCACTAAATACACCTTAAGAAAGATTTATTAGAAAATATGATCACAAAAAAGAAAGATTCATGAATTACTAATTTATTCAATGTCTATCTAATTATATACATGTAAAAATATTCAACATATATATTAACCTATATATAAACTTTACCGAGCCTCAAAATATCCATCTAATCCAACAAAAAATCTAAATTTAGATCACCACATGGAATCAAGAATTATTTGAATTCAATATATATAATAAAAATATTTTCAAAATTAGGTCCAAATGTTACATGTATATATCCAATCATACCTAAAATATATATGTACGTAAATAACTTAAATCTCTTGGTACATATAATTTGGATCCTCTCTATCTTTAATTATCTCTAAAATATTTTCATGATAGAAAACCTCCACTTTTGTTTACCATTTCCTCTTTTTGGTAAAGTTTCAAAAATTATTCTTGTTGCTATAACTAGGTGACTATAATGTAGAACCTTTTTTCCTGGAATATAATCAATAAATATTATACCATTTTTATCTATCTTTTGTTGGAAGTTGGAAGTTTATCATTGATGATGCAGTTTGGCAACATGAGCATGAAGTGTATATATATTGCATGATCCAGTGTTGTCATTGATGTCATGTAACACCCCGCCATGCAAACCCCACAAGACACAACAAACTAACAAAAGATGGAATAAATTTTTTTAAAAAGGATAACAAAAATGCAATAACCATTAATTAAATGAACATACATCATTATGGAAATTACATAAGAACAACTAACTAGTCCTATGGGGCTACATGGTTCCATTACTCACAACAATCCCAACCAATTAATATTGTTATAAACTAAATGCCAAGAGAATAAATGATAGAAGCATGCATATACAAGATAACATAATGATCACACATAGCTACCCATAATTCAACATAGAAGATAAAAGTATGCACATTTTATTACATTTCATTCCGTCGTTCAATTTTACAATTGTGGAGCATATTTCCACAGATACATCACATCAAAGATACAAAAATACATTACAAGAAGCTTCCCTTATATCCATGAGAAGAGTACAAGGTGTACAAGAGTAATACATCAGTGAAGAACGAAGTACAAAATATAGAACGGTCTTCAATCAAGTGAAGCTCTGGAAACTCAGCATTAACTTTCACAACATGAACATAACCTGAGAACCCAATGGAGTGCATAGCACGTTCCACCCAACCATGTGGACCCGAAGGTCCACCCCCCGTGCTAGGAGATGACAAGAAATGATACACATCCAACAAGGTCAAACAAACAAGGCTAACACATCCCAACAAATAACTACCTCAAACGAAGTAAACCACATAACACAAAGGCATCAACAATACTCCCAGAGGCAACCAAAGCAAGGGAAAACAACGGGTACAGTAGGAGAGTTTCATCGCATGGCCTTACATGGATTAACTAGACTACCTAACACTAGGAGTCACCTCCATCTATGGTTAACCTGACATCCTATCTCAAGGTGCCGCCCCATAGGGTGACTCATGCGGAGCCACTTACCTTTCGTGAAGAAAAGGTAGTGACCTTATCAATCGGGTCTTCCCATCCCATATTTATCCTTTTAGAGCACTAATGGCATGGGTGAGGCACATAATTAGTCTTGTTAAGAGTTTGATTATCCCAACCCATTAGTTCTTTAATTAGGTTATCACTTAATAAGGAAAATCTTCCATGTGGGTTAACTTGAGAACCTCTTTGTGCATCGCCCCCCATGAAGAGCCACTCTCCCTACGATTACCCAAAAACCAAAAATAAGCAAAGGGGTGTACCTCATCTCACATAAAAAAAATCAAGTGTACTTATCACACAACATGCGAAGCATGAACCATCCCACAACACATATATCATAACTCTAAACCAAGAACAAAGGAGGTACCACCATCCACATAATTAACATGAATTACACAAATGCACCAAAACAACGAAGTGCCCAAAAGAATCTAACTGTCCCCCAAGCCTCTGGAAGCTACAAAAAAAAAATCCACCCATAGCTCCCAAAACATAAGACAAAGAAATGAGCATAAATCATGGGTTCCCATGACTCAAATTCAAACAAAGATAAACCAAAACATGAAATTAAACTAAACATCATATAACCCTTCATTTTGAACAAATAGAAAGTTAAAGGATAATCACATAAACCATGAAATACACTGTACAAAGCAATTCACAATAAATAGTAATTGCAAAGGCATCACTTCCACATTCTTTACCACTAAGCCACCAATCATTAAATTGAATCTATTTAAGTTAAAACAACCCATCAATTTCCTTAGCAAATTACTCAAATAAAAGGGCTACATACAAAAAATAACGATATCACAAGGTTAACTCCATCACCAACTAAACGCCATACATAGCCAATCTAATCACATTCATTGAATGGTAATAACATTGCTCGAACACAAATGCATTCAAATGATACATATTTCTAATGAAAATAATGCCAGGGATTATCAAATGATTTCAATGCATAATTAAAATCACTACTTAAATAAACTAACACTCAATCTACACATCTAACTAATTGAAAGAATAAGAGATCACTATTACTTCTATCAATACATTTTTTCTTTAAACAATCTTATCGATTATAGAATAATGATTCGATTAATTCAATATTACTAATATATTTACAACTAAAATTTTATAATAAAAATTATTCCTCTATCTTGTCCCTGAAGTAAAACACATTTATATTTGTGGATGCTAAAATCTGCAAGTGGTTAGTAGAATGAAAAAACAACATAAACAGAAATTTAAATCCCTATGGAATAATACTCCATGATTCAAATGCAACCAAACAACAAACTTAAACAAAGCTTGTAAACCATGAAATATCCCTATCCCATATTGGATTGGTGCAACTTAGTTGTGTAGAAAGCTGCCCTTTCCCAATCCATGATAAGCAAGATGCCAAGATGATGAGATAGACAATGAGATGCTTGAACTCAAGTTGCCTATAGTGTAGATGCCTTCAAAATGTGTGTAGATTGTAGATGATGAAGAGCAATATTGATTCTCAAATGAAGAGAGTAACCTTGCATGAAGTGTGTTGTTTTTGTGGATGATTTGTGTTGAAATGCTTTGCATTTTATAGATTCAAGATTAGGAAGAGTGATAGATTTGGATGAATGTGGGATCATTCATGAGCCAATGACAAGATGCCACTTGTCAAGTTGTGAGAGGGTGAGGAATGTGCAAGTCTTGGCCAATGTGCCAATTTGAAATTCAAATTTGGATGAAATGACATGTTTAGGGGGGATGAAAGGTGCAATAAATGCCATGTTTGACTTGTGCAAATAGCATTTAAAACCTTGTTGGAAGGGACAAGTCCCTTTTGGGGGGAAGATTCAAATTGGAAGAATATTCCATTTTGATGCCATTTTGAATGTAATTAGAGGAAATAATAAATCAAATAAATGATTTATTGGTGCAAGTGGGTGGGTTAGTTAGGAGTTTAGATTTGACTCTAGTTGAGTCAAAAGCTAGAGAATGATAATTATGATTAGAAGTTAATTAATTTAGATTAATTAACTTAGGGGATTTTAGGGATTTGACATTTGATTAAATGAGTTTGATTTATTAAATCAAATGAGAAGAACATAAGGACTAAATAATTTGATTTATTTAATGAACCTTAGGAAATTAATCAATAAATTGCTTTAATTGATTAATAGAAGAAATGAATGTTAATTTGTATGATGCATGATTTTTTTTTTTGCATGTCTACAATATTCAAGAATACATTCCTTAAATTAAGCATTATTTCAACCTTATTATCACTCCTTTATCATAACCACTAAATTCCATAGATAGATTATTCACCACCCATAATTTGCATTTGCAAGTAGTTAGGGTAATCCTATTCTAATTAATTAAATCTCATAGCAAGTTTATAAATCAATTATTAACTAATATAAATAAAATCAATATTCACTTACTGATAAATCAACAAAGAGTCATCTAAGCCCCTTAATATTTATTCTTATTCATGGACATTATCTAATGTCCTGCAACCTAATACAAATTTTAAAGTTAATTACTTGGTCTTTATGGTACTCCCAAATATTATCAAAATAAATTATACTATGTTATAAAATTATCATTGAACCTACGTTAATGTAACCTCTATATCATGATCTATATTAAGTCTTCACTACTAAGCATAATAATGAATACATTCCCAACAAGGAACATGAAGTTTTGAGAGTTTTGAAATTACAACTGATATAAATAAAAAAGATCTTAAAGTCCTCAATATGCAACCTTGGATACCCAAGCAATGCACCAAGTTATAGGGTTTGTTTTACTATATCTGAATAGGCTTGCATCATAATTTTGACTTAAACACTCTCTTGTGCTAGAGTGGTTAACAGTGTTTAGTCACATCCCTTATTTATTTTCTAGTGTCATTATTGTAAATAGTTTGATAAATTTCCAAGAAACTTTCAATAAATTGAATCAAGCCCAAATTAGAAAAAAGGCATTCATTTTGTGTGCTAGATGACTGAGTAGAGAGATATCTTTCAAGGGGCGATTGTGTGGTTCACAAAATATGGATTTGATGATGTGCATAAAAGAAAGAAAAACCGCCACTAGGTGATTTCTTCCGACCTCACCTGCAAGTATAGGAGCTAAACAACTATGAAAAAGATGAATTGTTGCAGTGCTATGAGGGAATATATACACAATGCACTTTAGCATCTACATTGCTCACATACATATTATTTGGAAAAATACCCTTCAAAGATACTTAAGCCAATACGAAGGGATTTTCGGTAACATTAAGAAGGGGTGTCGGTTTAATAAGAGACTGTGTTTCTATGACACTATATTGTCTAACCATGAAAATTCATCATCATCCATTTCTTAACAATAGTCTTCCTTAGAAACTGAATGTACATCGACTATTTTTTTTTATTAGAGTGTGATGTATAAAATCTATACTATCACCGATTGCAAATTAATGAAGAGAAAATAAAATGAGCACAGTTAAAGACATCAAAATATTTAGCACAATAAATGATAAGTATGCAAGGTTGGAGGAATTGAATTAAAGAGAATGAAAGTAGAAAGGTATCTCTAGATATGAGACTTTTACTTAATGTAACACCCTGCCGTGTGATCCCCAAAGGACAACAAAACACCGCACATTTTTATTTTTTGATAGGGAAAGCGAAACATTGCATAAGATGAATATGTACATTCATTTAATAAAAATATATTATGTATTTGAAAATTCATCTACGTCCTCTGGGGTACATGGAACAACCATTACAAATTGTAAAATTTTATCGAAACGAAAGCGTATGAAATCCAAGATTACATAATGATAATGTATAATCATCCATGAGAAAAAGAAAGGAAAACGATACATCATTTTACTACAATTCAATTCATAGTTCCATGATACAAATGTGGAGCATATTTCCATAGATACAACACATCAAGGATGCAATAGTACATTACATAAAGCTTCCCTTATATCAATGGGAAGAATACACCAAGTACAAGGATAATACATTAATGGAGAGTAAGGTAAAAAGTGAGGAATGGTCTTCGACAAGGTGAAGCTTTGGAAACTCTTCATCTGCTTCTACATCATGAACACAACCTGGGAACCCAATGGGGTGCATAGCACGTTCCACCTGACCATGTGGACCCAAAGGCCCACCCCCCGTGCTAGGAGTTGACAAGAAAGACCCATGACCAAAGAAAACGAATAAAACGACCACAAGACCAAACTAAAAGGTCAACCAAAACATAACATACAACAATCTCTATGACCACTTACAAGGTGACTGCTTCCAGAGGCATAAAAAGGAAAAGCAAGGGATTCTATGACACCAATTTCATATACTCCCAACTAAGGGGTACACAAATACTTGGGTTCCCAAAGAAACTCACATCAAGGCCTGGCTTATAAAATTGCCAAAACATAAAATAAATCAATGTAGTAATCAATCAATCAAGAGGATGCAAGAAATCAGACTTTAACTTCCTAGCACCATTTCATGCAACAGAACTTGAAAACATATTGCATACTCCACTTGTTTAAACATTCCTTTTCAATTTGATAAATACACTAACTTAATAAGAACATGAAAGGATTAATCATTTGATAATAACCTAACTTCAATTTTTACTTCTTTAATTATAACACTCAATAAATCAAATCTCTCTTAGTAATTTTGAATTATGAGGTGTTCAAGAATCACACATTTTATGACTATATTGAAATTATTTAATTAAAGAACTTATGAAAATCAGATTTAAAATTCCTAGCCTATACATTTGTTACTTTAAAATAATAGATTTAATTAAAATGTAATCTATACCTTTGATTATTATAAATTTAATTAAAATCTAACATAAGCGATTTCTTTGTAAATCACAGATCTAGTATAAAGAATTTGTAAATAAATTTAACTTTAAATAAAGATTAGGATATTTATATACATATATTTATAAATACACAAACACATTAATACTTAACGAATTAATCTTAAGCCTCACTATACACACAAGTATCCATTTCCAAAACATTTTAATCAAATAATGTACATTTTATTATTACATCCTTATAGAATCATTTAAAAACTAATTGAATAACTAACAAGAATAATAGGTGTATTGAAGCATGGAATATGCTTCCAATTACTAATTACACATATTAAACCACATGACATATCAAGTTAAATTCATAACAAAACATTTTGCAATACAACATATTCTAAAAATTAGCTATAATCAAGTAAAATATCTGTAGCAACATCTCTATACAAGAAAAAGAAAAGAAAATAGAACAAAACTCAACACACACACACACACATATTTATTCTTCCCTTTAGATAAATTAATAACTAACATACTTTTGAATTACATTGTGTATCATATAGAAACCTATATTAAATTGGAATATGGAATATGGATTATCTTGTTATGAGATGTCACATGTATTAACAAGATGCACATTCTCAAGAAAAGATAGGAAACATCACATACTTTATGTTTCCAAGACTTAGAATAATAAGTCACGTGGAAGTGTATACAACCAAAATAAATGCAAAACATTAAATTAGATACATAAACACATAATCCATACATACATAATGTAAAAGAAATGCACATAATTCAAATACATAGAGAAACAAATATACTTCAAACAATGAATAACACATATAAACAAATGCATAAAATAAATACGCATGACAACCTACCACAAATACTCACCACACAAATTGGAGTATCATAGTGGCAGTGTACCTGTACCCAAGTCAAGCATAAGTTTAAGAAAATACCAACCATAACAATACACTGGCACCCACAAAAAAATAGTTTAATTTTCTTTATAAGTTAGAAACACCTTTGTTGTAGTATTTTAAAATAGACTATGTTTAGATAAGAGCAGCACCATTAGGAGTAATTAGATATTGGTTAGTACTGAGTTTGAAGTGACCTGATCTAAACAATAGGAAACACAAATGACTTCTAAACGATATCACCATAACTTTTCTTCATAGGAAAGAACATTATTCCCTACATTCTTAACCCAAATAATTTAATTTATTCATTCTACTAAGGATATTTTTGTGCGTGTGTAAGATATTAAATATCAATAAAATGAAAGTGAGTTAATTCATTTAGTGCATTATTGAAAGGAGGCTTAAGACATAGTTACATAGTAACGGTTTTAATTTAAATGAATGACACCATGAACAAAGTTTAATACACACTTGTAACTAGAACAAATAAATAAACAAAGAGACCATGTCCATCCATTCCATGTTCATAATTTGCATAAAAATCAAGCTGAATAATAAAAGGTATATAGAATAAAATAAAATAATAATACACTATATAATATAGTAAATTATTGCATTATATCAAACAATACATATTCAATATTATAATTGTGTGTAGTGAAAATCCCCTAGTCTAGAATGCAAAATGAAACGAATGCAAGACAAAGAAAACACAACAACACCTTAATGATTATGCCTAGTTGAAACTAAAAAAACAACAATAAAATAACAATAACTATTATACCTTTTTCTTGCTTAGCTTGTTGAAGTGGTTGGCCCTTGAAGGTGCTTTTGATGTATGCTCATTGATGACAATTTGCTTGCAATAATGGAGGTGGTTGAATGATGGAAGATGGTAGGTGAGATACTAAATAGCTAATATGGCTTGAATGCAAGAATGCAAGAATGCAAAATGGCTTGAGTGAATTGAATGCTACAATAATGGCTTCAAAATCCTTAACCTTTAACTTGAGGCCAAGGCTCTCCATTTAAAGAAAAATGGACAGTTGAGATTGATCCACCATGGACAAGATGAAGGGTTGTGGTGAGTTGAGGACTCACAAGCCCTCACATCTTGCCATGTGGAGGGTGAGATGGATAAAGGACAAGGTGACATGGAAAAGACCATGTGGTCCCAAGGTACTTGCAAGTACCTTCAGATTGGAGAGGATTTTCTCACAAAGGAATTCCTTGTCCCCAAGTGGGGCTGAAAGTGAAAAGTGAGGAATTTTAGGAAGTCCAATCTTGTCACCATGGGGATTTGAAAGGGCATTGGAGAAATAAAAGTGAATTTTAAATTCACAAGCTTGAAAGAAACCCATGGATAAGACAAGGTCCTCCTAAAGGAGGTCCTTGACCCATGTTCTTGATGTGACCTATGACATGAGGAAGATAAATGCATGGGGGTAATAAGTGTGAATTTATAATTCACATGGGGAAGAGGTCAAACCTGATAAGGTAAGTACCATGAAAGGTTGATTTAAGGACATGCTAGAAAAGGTAAGTTATTAAGATTAAGGTTGTGCAAATAGGTGATTAGGAAAATTAATGAACATTAAAGGCAAGTGGCTAAATATGGAGGATGTGACATTAATCCTAATTAAGGATATGCACATCCTAATGAAGGATTAATGAAAAGGTTATGCAGGATGGGACAAGGAGAGAGAAAGAATAAATTTAAAATTGAAGAGGATAATTGAATAAATTAAATAAATAGATTGATTTATTTAATTTAGAGAGGAAATGGTAAAGGATTAAGTATTTAATTAAATACTTTTAGAAACCTTAGAGGAAGGGGATAATATTAATTAAATATGTCATTTAATTAATATAGATGAATTAGACAATTAAATGATAGGATTTTGACCATATGGAAGTGGCCAAATTTGGATGTCTATTTTTCCCCTCTTTGAAGTATTGTTAGAATAACAGTGTTTTGAAGAAAAATAAAATGTAGATGACTCTATAGAGGAAGCGACTAGAAAAGAGATTCCCTAGCATGGGAGAGGTTGCGTGAGCTGGCCAAATGGAGGGGAGGGAAAGGAGATGCCTCAATCACATGGGAAAATGAACAAGATGGAAGTATGGATGGATATGGTAGGGTATGCCCCCTCGAGAGGGCAGTTGGGGAAAAAAAAGGGGCCTTGGGCAACTTCTTGATAGTAAGAAATGAAAGGTACCATTCGATAGAGCTCAAAAAACCATGAAGATTGGATTTTGAAGGAATTCAAACGGATGCACAAGGCACCCAGAAAAAGGGAGGACACCAAGGGCATGAAGGGGGGGTAAGAAGAAGATAGAAAAAGAGTAAAGTGCTAGAAAGAAAAAGATTGTAAAGGGGAACAACTTAGGAAAGTTATCCTAAGAAGGAGTGTTAGTGCGAAAAGGAACTCGAGGTCGAGAAAGAAATGAAGGCAAGGATTTGGTGATTGACAGGTTGTGTGATGTAGTTGCAGCAGTTCAATAGCTTGTGAACATGAGAGAGGAGATCAAAGGTGATGGAGGCGATGCGATGAGTGATGATCAAGGCAGATCATCAAGCCTTAGCCTAGGCGGGGTTACTGCACATGTTGGGGTATCCATCCATCAGAGCGCATTGAGCGATGCTAATAGCCTTGATCGAGCCTGGGACTCAGTGACTTTGACTTTTCATCTCTCGATAGGGGAGATGACAGTGATGTTGGAGGATGTTTGGTGAATATTGAGGCTTCCCATAGTAGGGCGTATGGTGAGTGCTACGAGATCATAGGGAGAGGCGTTGGATCAGACCATGTGGGTCCTATTCGGGTGAGATGACTTACCTATGTAGAAGGGGCTAGATGTGGATAGATGTTTTGGATTGAGAGTATCACCATTACCATTGTATATGTGTGTGATGATCAGAAAGATACTCGTATCAAAGAGGAGTGGTCAGTTCTATAGCCTCGGCTACATGGAGGTGATTCAACATATTGTTGAGGGGAGGGAGGGAGAGTTTGCATGGGGTCCATGAGTCCTGGTGTAGTTATACAGGGATATGCATGTGCCATGTTACATTGCTTCAGGTATGGGCATGGGAGCACATCAGTGTGACCAAGCCAGATGTAGTGAGAGTGGGACATGAGGATACGACACTGCCAATGGAATATTGGTATGGTGCATAGTATGACTAAGTGTTATGATATAAGGGCTTGGAAGATTTAGATGAATGGAGAAGGTTATTTGATGATCTAGAGGAGGAGATAGTGTGGAGGCCGTATATGACATGATGCTTCACCAAGTGGAGGGAGGATGAGGTGAGACATAGGAGGCATTTCCTAACCCGATGTTATATAGTCAGGAAGGAGCCTTGGATAGTGGAGTAACACAGGCCAGAGCAAGTGACGAGGTAGTTTGGGTTGATACAAGATATTCCACAAGCAACAGAGAGGTTCAGATGGATTTCATGAGAGAGACCGTGGGGGAGCCAATTCTGCTAGAGTTTGTGTGGGAACACTAGGAGACACTAGAGCATGATCTAGTGGAGTACCTAAGGAGGGATGATAGATGCAGGAGTGACTATTAGATATGTAGCATGGTTCATGTGTCACTAACCTGTATGGATTACATCGGAGGAGCCGATCAGGGAGGTATTAGGATTCAAACTAGAGGATGAGATCAGATTGGCAAGATAGGGAAGAGGGAGAGGTAGAAGGCCAAGGAGAGAGCCAGAGGTAGAAAGGGTAGGAGGGCATTGGAGGAGAGGGCTAGGGGTAGCCGTAGTAGGAGGAGAGCAGCCAAGGGTAGCTATAGAAGGAGAAGGTCAACAACGGAGAGTGACAGAGGTAGGCAGGGTAGGAGGACAACAAAGGAGAGTGCCAGAGGTAGCTAGAGTAGTAGAGCCATAAGAGGGAGGGCAGCGGGAGGATGAGGCTGAAGTTCAATGAAGGCTAGGAAGGAGGAGGAGGAGATGGAGGGTGTGAGTCAAGCTCAATGAGGAGAGACATGAGGAAAAGGTGATGAGGGAGAGGGAGGAGGCTAAGGTGATGGAGATAAGAGATGAGTGGGGGTAGAGGAGATGAATATGGACATACATGGTATTTGTCCATTGGCCATGATGCTTCCAATAATAGAGGATCTATCCACGCAATTGAGAGGAGCCGAGGTGAGATTAAATATTGTGGAGCAGAGGTTGAGAGAATTAGAGGTGGCAAGGAGTAGATTGGAGGCTAAGGTGATCAGGTTGTGAGCTCAGATAGCCAAGAGTGAGAGAGAGTTTCGAGCAATGGCTGATGAAGATCCAGAGGGAGGGAGAGAGGGTGCGAGCCAAGATAGATGAGCTACAAGCAAAGATGAGCAAGTTATAGATAGAGGTGACTCATTTGGAGGGAGAGATATCAAGGGAGCGCAAGGAAGGGGAGGCAATGAGATGGGAGAGAGACAGACTAGAGGTGACTATGATGATACTATAGGTAGGGGGTCAGCAAGAGTCTAGAGGAGTGGTAGGGTAGATATTGGTAGAGACTCTGGTGGAGGTAGAGAGGGATATGGAGGATCTGAGGAGACAGCTAGAGGGACTGTTAAGAGAGAGGAGGGAGTTGAGGCAAGAGCGAGACAAGCTCCATGATAGGGTTGAGGTGGTAGAGGAGATAGTGGGAGACATGAGATTGATGCAAGAGAGAGAGGAGACCATGAGGGCTTAGGTACAGGTGATGGAGATAGAGAGGGATGCCTTACAAACATAGATGCAGGTCCTATAGGGGGAGAGGGATGCAACATTGGTAGAGATACAATTTATGGATAGAGATGTGGTGTAGGGGTAGGCACAAGTAGCACATGGTGGTGAGACAGGGGCAGAGGTTTAGATACTATAGGCATAGGTACAGGCTATCTAGAAGGAGAGGAATAGATCCATGGCTCAGGTGTCACAGATGGGAGCAGAGATTGAGCAGCTATGGCTAGCACAACGTGCATGTGCACATGAGAGTAGGTCCATTTGTGGATATCGGGACAGGTATAGGGTAGAGCAAGACTTAGCCAGATAGTAGGTGGGAGATTGGGAGGAGTATATGAGAGAGACGAGCTACTATATGTGTTCCTATTACTCGACAGTGCCAGATCCAACACAATGGGTACTTGCCTATGTTCGAGTGGTGCCATAGATGCCAACGCCATCCTACTGAGCATGGACACATACCCAGGGATATAGTAGCATGAGAGAGACACCACCACATAGAGGGCTAGTGTTAGAGTCACCACATAGGTTGGATGTAAGAAACTCATGGTTTAGGGGATCAGAGGGATAGGATCCTAGTTACTAACAAGTACAGGATGGGATATAGTATAGAGTAACAAAGATCATAGTTGAGTCATAGCTCTTTACTCATATTTTATTTGATGACATATATGATGGATATATTTTGTGATGTATATGATGGACATTATTATGGATGATGCGATGGACATTATATTTGTGTTATTTTTGATATGATATGGGAGAGCCCTTATTGACATTATGTGATGTGTATGTGATGGATAATCCACTTTTGCATATGTATATGTTTATGGTTTTATTGTGGATGATTATTGTGATGCGATGTATGGATATTCCTATAATGATTTATGTTTATGATATGTAGGATTCCTAATGTTTATGATGCAAGATGTGATGGAAGAATTATGATATTATCTATGTGATATGTATGATGTCTAATGTTTGTGATGTAGGATGTGATATTATATGCTATGGATGTGGACATGAACCTAATAATGTATTATGCAAGTGACAATGCATAGGATATTGTAATGATATGTACTAAAGTGAATATGCCAATGTAATAGATTAATAATGAAATGAATTTTAAGATGTATAGAATAATTAATTAAAATTAATCTACACAACTTAAAAATGAGTATGCACATGAAATGAAATGCAGTTTAGCGATCCTGAAATATGGGATGAGAATGCAACTAAATCCTAAGAAGTAAATGAAATGCAATGTGATCATGAATGTAAATAAGGGCTTGCATAATGATGGAATCAGAGGAGGTGATGGGTGCGCAAATGCACCTATCAAAAACCATAGGAATTTTGAGGAATAGGGGGAAGATGGAAGGAATCACCATTTGCACAACCAAAATCATAAGTCATGGGTTGGAAGAAGGAGAGATGGAGGATGCATGCATTACAAAAAATGAAATGCAATTCTAATGCAATTTTCCATCTTCGGAGCATTGATTTTTTCTATATCATAAGACACCAAGTACCATGGTATACAGACGAAGGTGGATTGATGTCTAATGCATAAAAAAACACAACAAACAAGAAGGCAATCCCAAAACCCCAAAGTCATGATGACTTTGGTCAGGCTAGGTATTGGGATAACCACAAGAATAGATGGATGTCCTAGCATAACACAAGACCTTAGAGGTCCTCGTGGGTACTACGTGGGACAACTAGAAAAACAACAAACAAGAGAAAAATCAAGATATGCCCCTATGTAAACTAGTCAAAACATACCATAATATGATAGATCATGGTGGCCTTGACGGGTGATGATAGGGAGCTCAAATGATAAACAAAAGTCAAAAGCATCAAAATATCGCAATCAATTTTAGAACGTCCTTTTCCATAGAATCAAGATTATGGATGGGGTTGATGAGGTCTGTTAGGAAGGATACATCCTATTGAGACCAAAGATGAATGCTAAACTAAAAGATCGATGATGTAGGATATTCAAAAATTGATTAAATCTCATGACATAAATGGATTCCATTTATGAGGAACCAGCTAGATAAGGACATACTTGAAAACATGACACAAGACATAAGACACAAGACTAACACACCCTAAAGACCTAGGGGCTCAGGGGTTGATCAAAGATCAACCTTGTCTACGTGAAAGCACAAAGCCCTCATAGTTCAGGAAAATACCATGGATAAAAGAAGAAAGAGGATGATGGAGATAGATGATGGAGGACACCAACCAGATGGACCAACAACAAGACAACAACAATGAAAAGAAAAGGAAAAAAAAGCCACAGAGGTGGATCAAATGATCGACCTTGTCTATGTGCAAGTGTAGGGGAAGCGTAGTTCAAAAAGGATGAAAGACCAATGATGGAGAAGAGAGAAAAGGGGATAATGAGGACAAATGATGAAGGAAAAAATGCCTCGAGGGGTGGATCAAATGATCAGCCTTGCCTACGTGCAAGCACAAGGGAAACGTAGTTTGATAGAGACAAGAACAGATAGGGGGGACGACAATAAATAAAGCCCCAGGGGTGGATCAAATGATCGGCCTTGCCTATGTGAAAGCGTAGGGGCAATGTAGTTCGCCAGAGACAGGATCGGATCTAGATGGAGACATACACAATGAAAGAACCTAGATGGAGATGACCAAAAAACTATGAGATGACACAAGCTCAGATTAGGATAAAAGCTCAAGATGATGGATAGCGGATGAATTTCGTCCAATGCTCAACCAAAATATACCAAGTGACTAGATGATGCAAGTGGGTGGAAGGATAGGATTGATAGGATGATGAGGATAATGAGGATTTGGATGGATAAATCATGAAGTAACTGGGACATGATGTAGATAATGATTAATCCCTATACGAATGGCACCTGTTGCCAGGTTTTCACCAATCATACATATCTAAGGTGCCACTAGGGTGGTTTTCACCATAGGACGAATTATTTCTCTTTACTATTTTTTGGATTTTTTGATATTTTTTGTATTTTTACAATTTTTTACTTTTTTTTACTTTTTTTGGTTTTTATCAAGAAGGATACCCTAGCTGACCTAAGTATAAAACTTATTTAGATGCATGATATTGATGGGTTCTTCTAGGGGCTCTCCTTCAGGTGTAGATAGCCTATATGATCCATAACCATATTTTATGGTGATGAGGTAGGGGCCTAACCAATTTGCTTTGAACTTGCCCTTCTTATCCCTATCTTGTTGATTCCATTGATTTTATTTAAGGACTAAGTCACCAATATTGAATTGGTGAGGGAAAACCTTCTTATTGTAGCTTCTCTTGAGCCGATGTTGATAGGCTTGTAGATGGTTGTAGGGTTTGATCCATTTTTCATCTAGGAGTTCCAATTGAGCAAGTCATACAACCCAAGTATCTTCATCACTGATTAGATTCTTCAAAGATATACGAAGTGATAGGATTTTGACTTCAATCGACAAGATAGATTCAAAACCATAAACTAGTGAGTATGGAGTGGCACCATTGGGGGTGTGGATGGAAGTGCAGTAGACCCAAAGGGTGGGATGGAGGTGGAGATTGCAATATCGACCAGTTTTGTTAACCATCTTTTTAATTATTTTAATCAAGGTTTTGTTGGTTTCTTTTGCTTGACCATTACCCTAGGGGTAATATGGGGTAGACCAACGATGTTGGATTTGATAAGTCTCGCAGAGGAATTTCATGCACTTGTTTTTGAATGCCTTTCCATTGCCAGTAATGATAGTGGAGGGGATTCCATACCTGTAGAGGATATGGTAAAGGATGAATTTGGATATCTAAACACCAGTAATTTGGGTGAGTGGTATGGCTTCCACCCACTTAGTAAAATATTCAGTGGCTATGATGATGAATGTGTGAACATCAGAGGATGGAGGGTAAATATTGTCAATCAAATCAAAACCCAATTGTGAAAATGGCCATGGTGTTGTAATGGGTTGTAACTCTCTTACAAGAGCATGAATTAGATCTGCATGTTGTTGATAGGGAAGGCACCTCTTAAAAAAATCACAAGAATCGTGTTCCATAGTAGGCTAGTTATATCTCGCTTTGAGAATCCTCTTGGCTAGGGCCATACCATTACAATGGGCCCCAGAGACACCACTATGTACTTCTACCAATGTAGTGTGGGCTTCGGTCTCATTTAAACACCAAAGGAGGGTTCCATCAATAAAGAGTATCACCTATGATGGTGTAATGGGTTGTGCATTGGATAAAGGATTTTTTTTGGTTATGTGTGAGGTTAGAGGGTAAGGTGTTGTCATGGAAATAAGTGTAGATGTATTGGTACCAGGGGGATTCAGGACCTACAATGTTGCATACCATTTTACTCTCAAGGATGTCATATGCAAGGATTAACAGTTGATCCACAAGGAACTCACATTCAGTATGATCTTTGGGCATGTCAAGGTGAGAACCAATGGTGGCCATGGCGTCAACTACTTTATTCTGTACTCTAGGGATTTGATCAAATTTGATGGAGGAGAAATACTTCTTGAAGTCATCTACCATTCATTTGTAGGGTAAAAAATTATCATATTTTGTTAGGAAATCATCATTGACCTGCTTGATAGCTAGTTGGGAGTCACCAAAGACATGTAGGTGAGAGATACACCATTGGACTACAATCTTAAGGCCTGTAAGAAGAGCTTCATATTCAAAAATGTTGTTGGTACAAGGAAAGGCCAATCTAAATGATTTCAATATGTAGTCACCTTGGGGGGTGACAGGAAAGACTCCTTCTCTAGATCCATTGTTTGTGTGTGATCCATCAAAGTATAGTGTCCATGTGGTGACTTCTGAAACTACAAAGACCCCTTCATCAGGAAACTCTATTTCTAAATGATAAGTATCTACGAGTGGAGCATCTACCATTTTATATGCAATTACTTGTCCTTTGATTAATTTATGATCCACATAATCTATGTCGAATTCACTTAGTAGCATGACCCATTTATCGATGTGACCAATCAATGTTGTTCTGGATAGAAAATATTTAAGTGGATCAACCTTAGAGATTAGCTTCACTGGATGACTAAGCATGTAATGTCTGAGTTTCTATGAGCTAAAGACTACGATGAGGCAAGCCTTCTCCATTGGGGAATAGTTGATCTCATAACCTACTAAGGTCTGACCGATGTAGTAAATTTATTTTTCATTGGACGACTCATCATGTTGTGCTAACAATGCCCCTAGTGCCATAGGAGTAGCTGAAATATAAAGTAGGAGTGTTTTTCCTGTAATAGGCGGCATAAGAATAGGTGGATGAGCCAAATATTCTTTGATTTGATCAAAGCCAAGTTGACATTATTGATTCCACTTAAATGAAATATCTTTCTCGAGGAGATGCGTGAATGACTAACACTTGTCAGCTAATTGAGCAATGAACCTTTAGATGGATTGGAGCTTACCTTGCAGACTTCTTATATGTTTCAAATTGCGGGGTGGAGGCGTTTCCATGATTTCCCTGACCTTAGCAGGATCAACCTCAATTCATTTGTGGGAGACAATGAACCCTAAGAGTTTTTCAGATGTGACAATGAAGACACATTTCCTTGTTTTGAGACATAGATTATACTATTCCAGGCGTTCAAAGATCTTTTTGAGGATGGCAGGGTGTTCTTCCCTTGTTCTCGATTTTCCTAATAGATCATCAACATAGTCTTCCATTATTATGTGGATGAGGTCATGGAAGATAAATTTCATAGCACGCTAATATTTTTTCCCCGCATTCTTAAGGCCGAAAGGCATGAAATTATAGCAAAATGTACTCCAAGGTGTAGTGAAGGCAGTATTGTGTTGATCCTCAGGGGCAATCTTAATCTAGTTGTAGCTGAAGAAACCATCCATGAGGGACAAAATCTCATGTCTTGAGGTGAGATTGACTAACATATTAGTATTTGGAAAAGGGAAGTCATCCTTGGGACAAGCTTTGTTAAGGTCACATTAATCTATATAGATTCAGATATCCGTGTTAGGTTTAGTGACTGAGACTATATTGGAGATCCAGTCAGAGTAGTCAATTGGTTGAATGAATCCTGCCTCCAACAATTTTTCCAATTCTTTCTTAACTAATAGAGCCACTTGAGGGTGCATTTTTTGGAGTTTCTGCTTGACAGGTTTTGCATCAGGATGGACATCTAGGTGATGTACCACCAAGGTAGGATCAAGGCCATGTATGTCAGAATATTTCCAGGTGAAGTTGATGATTCCATCTTTAAGGAGCTTGGTGATAGTAGATTTTTCTACTTCTGATAGTGCCTTATCCACATAGGTGATCTTGGGGTTTTCCTCGGTTGCCAAGTTTACTGCTTGTTTTTGTTCAATTAAGATGGATGATCGGCTGAATAATTGAGTCCCTACAATGGGAAGATGAACGTCCCCATATTCTAGTGCCTCGTTGAGGTTTTCACTAGTAGATACACCCTTTGTTTTTACTTTTTCAAAGTCACTAAGTGCCTCAGGGAGGTTTTCACAAGGTGACTCCTTTGGATTTTGTTTCTTTTTATTTTTGTGGCTGGGGTATTCATCTTCCCCCAATCCCATGAGATGCACATATTGGTCCACTCGGAGGAAGGTGTTGGGATGTGTGGTACCTTGTAGGTCATAGTCTATAAGCTCAGGGTGTTTGATGGATAAGGTGATGGTGCAAACGGATAGGCATTTGAACATGGAAGGGAGGTCGATGTGATCAACGTCATCATACACATGTATGATGGACTCCTCATCTGGTATTTCCTCGAGGGAACCATCATCTACACTAACATTGTTAGAGGCACTGGAGTATGCCACATGACCCTTTTGTTTAGTATCATATCCCAAGCCTATCTTCTTCAAATGAATAAAAGCTTCTATTGGTTGTTGTCTAACTTTTTCTATTACACCAAGGCCTCCCCCCTGATAGTTATGATTTTCTATAAACTTGGAAGGCCAAGGATAGGCCTCTTAAAAGTATTGTTTTAAGAGGGGAGATGGTTCAGGTTCCTCATGGTACACCCACTGGCTGATGTCATCTTTGGGTGTATCTTGTCATAAGCTAGGAGAGCGGAAAGTGCTAGACCCCACATTTGGAGCATTGAGGGTGATTGTCTTTGATGATACAAAATAATGACTCATATTTTAGCCATATAAAAATGTATATTTTTCCTAATTATGAAGTTATCAAGACTAAGCATGATGATGAAAGAAAGATATTTTTAGTTGCAGCAGTCAAAGATTTCATCATATCTTTCAAATTACGATCTGGGTTCTAGATATTTTTGGTTTGAAATTCAAAGACAATATGGTGACAAAACCTATTAAATTTCACAAAAACATAGTTTGTGGTTTGAAAGAAAAATTCACCAGAATATGTTGCTCTAGAATTTGTGGAGAGTTGCTCCGGAACTTGTGGGACAACACTTGACATTGTTCCAAAATTTGTGGGTTGCTCCAGAACCTTTCCCAAATTTGTAAAAGCAACAATTGTGAGCATTAAAATAGATTGGGGTGACTTGGACTGAAGTTGAGAGCATCTAGGAGGTAGTTCCAAGAATTAAGGCAAGTTTTTGGGTTGTGCAAACAAATGGAGAATATGTAGAAGACAATTTTGGGTAGTTTGAACCGTTTTGCAAGCATCTAGGAATTGTTTTATGAGATTTAATGATACACAAGGGAAATACATGAATTTTTCAGTAGTCAACTGCCTTTTTGGAGCTTGTTTAGGGGCTGAAAAATAGGCATATTTGTTTTGGACGACCAAAGAAGATTGACTCAACAAGATGAAGAAAGACTTATCTTTTTCCCTTAACACATGTTCCTATCTTCTAGCAAGTGGTTGCACAATCATAAAACTTATCTTTCAAATTAGTTGAAGACAAGAATTCTGTAAATTCATTGTAATCAAGAAAATAAAATGGGGGAAGATTTTATAAAATAATATAGTTCAGTATTTTAGCAGCAATCTCTTTGTTTGTAGTTTCATTTCTTAGTAGTCATTTCATTTCTAGCTCTTTACATTTCCAGTATTCCCTTTTACAAGTTTCTTAGTATAGATTTGATTCAAGCATTCCATTTACAAGCTCTTAGATTATATTTGATTTTAGCAATTTCTTTCATGCATTGTCTTTCAATTCTGTTTGTAGAAAAAACATGTCATTCAAATGATTTCTTCTCCCTATTGCATATTGCCATGGACACCACCCTGGATTGACATTTATAGTTTAATGATGAGGATTGCAGCGACACTCATCAATCTTCTCTTCGTATTTTGGAACAAACTGAGATGGTTGACCATATGTATGTGGTGAGGGTGGCATGGTTTCCATGTTCAATACTGTACGCATTTCATACTCGCCACACCCTTTGTCAATGATCTGGACCTTAGTGATGGTGGAATCGAGTGTGGATGACAATGTGGATGAAGTGGTGTTTAATGTGTTGGTGGATGGATGAGAATATGATGTCTGAGATGCCCCAATTTCTACCCCAGGGCAGTAATGAGAATGGGGAAAGGAAGCCTCTAGTGCTCGGCAATATTTGAATGGCTGCTTGTCAGCGTGTATAGTTACTTCCATTCCTTGAAATGGGAATTTTAGACATTGGTGATAGGTTGATGGGATGACTTGCATAGTGTGAATCCATGGATGACCAAGAAGGATGTTATATGGAAGTTCAAGGTCTAGAACATGACACATAGTGTACTGCACAATGGGGCCCGCCTGAATAGGAAGAAAAATAGTGCCTTCAGAATCTCATTCTACGTTACCATATGTTTTGATGGTGACAACCTGATTATTTAGGTCAGCTTGGGTGTATCCCACCTATTGTATAAACTTTAATGTACAAAGATTTAGGGCAGAACCATTATCTACCAATACCCTTTTTACTTAATGACAATTCACACCAACCTCAAGGTGAAGGGGACAATTATAACTTGAGTCAAGGCATGGCATATCTTTTTGGCTGAAACCTAATTGGTAGGTTGCTAAGATATTTCCTACCAATGCTTGGAATTGTGTGGGATCGATGTCATTAGGGACTTGAGTTCTCTATAAGGCCTTATTCAGGATGTCTTGATGCATGGGGGAAGACTTAAGCAGATCCAGGATAGAAATCTAAGCCGAGGTTTTTCCTAAGTGATCAAGGATGTTGTACTGTGAACTAACAGATGGAAGTTGAGTAGATGTGGGGGCTACTAGGACTGTGATGCAGGTACGATGGGTGGTAACAACACATTTTGGGTATTTTACTTTGACACGTATCATGGATACATGCGGCTCCACTTGTTCTATGTATGTGAGAAAACCTTGCGAATTGTATGGCACATTTTTATAAATGATGTTATTAGAGCTATTATTCTGGTTGTTGTTGTTGCTAGGTCCAAGATTGGAGTTGGATGTACTAGGACCCTAATTATGCTTGGGAAAAGCATTATGATATATTTGAAGTTGAGCATTAGATGAGGTTGTCATGTTAGCATCCACATGTATTTAGCCCCAATCTATGAGACCTTGGACATATGTTTTTAGATTTTGGCACTTATCCAATGTATGTCCCTTAATCTTGTGAAATTCACAATACTCATTCTTTGAACCAAGTCGGTTGGGCTTGGAATCGTCAAGGGGCTTGGTTACAGGATAAGTGATGGGGTAATTATCTTGGAGGAGCTTCTTAAAAATGACACTAAGGGGTTTTTTGATGGGTGTTTTAGCACTTTCTCAACATAAGTAATTCATAGGTGCATCACCTCTCTTGAAAAGAGATCTCCAACAACAAGCTACTGAAAATCATCCCAAGGTCTCCCAGGTGTTAGGTCATGATATGCATGGAATAACTCAATGGTTTAAATGTGATTTTGCTAGTAATCAAAGGGAAGACTTATGGAAGTTAGGCTGGAAGGAAGTTGGATCTTGAGATGGAGTTCTTGAGATGGGAAGTTAGTTTGCAATTCGTTATAGGTTTGGAAAACAATCTTAAACCCCTATCTTATCTTGAGATTTGGATTTACAATGTGCAATGAACATTAGCATAGGCTATTTATTAAAAAAAAGGAAAAAGGTAGAGAAGGGAAGAGGTTCTTGGATTTGAAACTAGCAATGAGCAGTGATCATGGAGGATTCTACTATGAATAACTTCCTTAAAAAAAAAAATCATTTAACCAGATTAACTCACAGTATTATGAAACTTGTGCAAGCTTCTAAGGACTACAAATATTGAACCATTCATTCAACATAAACATGCATGAACAAAAGATAGAAGTTTGGAGTTTCTTTTAGTTTATGACCACACTAACTTTACATAGTTATCTACCATCAATAAACAAGAAAAAGTATGGACAAGAAATGCATCAACATAGAAGAATACTACACAATCATTGAACATCATCAACTACACTACCAAAGCAAACTAAAACATTCTAAACAACAGAGTAAATCTTTCTAAATTAGCTAACTATGGGATATGAACCATGTAACATGCAATAGAAACCCAAGAGTCCACCAAAATCCAATGAGCTTGTATTAAAATTTCTATAGCATTCCTTTACAACAACTCAAATCTCTTAAAATGAGAGGAGGAGACCCCTATTTATAGTTTTCAAAAAGAAAAATGAGTGGCCATGATTTCATTTCATTGTGTGGCTAGGATTCACTTTACACTAGGGTTTCACCTACCCCCAAATATTTTACAATTTAAAATACATCCCTTTGTCTTCTAGCCTATTTTGTCTTTTGTGGCAGCATTGTAGCTCTTTTTCCATTTAGTAGATAGCTATTTTTTCTCTGGCCGCAAATACACAGTGACAAACTCATCCTCAATAACAGGCTTTCCAACTTCTTTTTATAGTGTGGCATACTTCACAAATCTTCCAATCAAAGGATGAAGCTTACCCCACTCCAAGATATCAGATTGAAGCACCTAAAAATTTAGCTTCTTGGACAAGCGAGTGAGAGTATTCCAATATTTGTCATATCTGGTTGTATTCTGCACCATCTGTTCTGATGGGGTGAAGGCACAAGCAGAAAAACCCATGAAATCTACTATGAGCTCACCCAAGGTTCCATCTTCCATCTTCTTATGGAAGTAGGGCCTTACCTTCTTCAAATCCATCTCAACAGTAGGTATGTCAAAATATGTCATTAGCTTGAGGTACTTCTCGCATGTCATTCTGATTTATTTTACCCAATCAAGATCCCTCTCCACCTCATGGAGCACCTGCTCTAAGATTTCCTTTCTATGAGAGAGGCATACTCTCCAATTCTCCACAAGCTTGCAATCACTCTTTGCCATTGCAAGCTCCTTCTTCACCATTTTCTTGGGCAACTTGAGGATTGCCTCAATTTTAGGATATGTAATCCTATATATCTCTGGGAAGTTGAGGTAGGTTTTTCTCATATCCTCAAGATACTTCTACATGCCTAGAAACTTGTTTTTTGTTCTAATAGCCCATCCAATACCCATGTTCCCATTATAGAGAACTTGTTTGAACCAATCTTCAGTGGCCTTGGTCTAGCTCTTTCTTTTCTCCATCTTGTTGATATGTTCCTTTGATAGCAGCAACGAGTTAGTTGTGGACATTGTAGGGAGCTCGTCAGCTGAGGAGCATTGTTGAATGTATGATGTTAGATCCACCACTTGTACCTTGAGCTCCTCCTTCAAGGTCTTGTCCTTATTCATCTGGTGCACAATGGTGGAAACAAATCCTTGGAGATGATTGATCTTCTGCTCCCTTGTTGTTGTCCCTAGATCAATGGTGGAGATGTTATAACCGACTACTTCCTCACCCACTACTGGGGTGGCGATTTGTACAGTTTTTGATCCTGAGGCATCCATAGTCAACTGAGACCTGATCTTAGGCTTCTTCTTTTTCTACGTATTTATTTGAGTTCAATCCAGGATGGCCTCCAACCTCGCCTTTGAATCTATTAGAGTTGGGGTTTTCTTTTCTAATTGCTTCCCAAGCCACTCAAGTATCTAAGTTTCCTTCTTTGATAATTAATGATCACCCTCTTCTTCATGGGCATGCTGAATTTTTGATATCTTCTTGCCTGAGGCCTCTTGTTCCTACTTCTTCCCTTCTTCTTCATCTAAATCCTAGGTGACTACTCTTACTTTCTTTGGTGATCCAACAACCTCATGCTTCTTAGGACTAGCTTCCTTTTTAGAGGCTTCTTCTTCTTCCTCTTTTCCATGCTTCTCATGATGTTCTGACCTTGGATCCTCCCTTATTTCAGCCTCTCCTTTAGGCTTGTCTTCATATTTATTTTCTTCCTCTCCCTTTTCTTTCTCTTCGGGAAGAGGCATCCTCTCATCATGTTTGGGGCTTTGATTCATTTCCTTGTCATCACCCTTCTCTTCAATGGTAGGCAAGTTTTCAGCCTCTTTCTCTTCAACATCTTTGAGCTACCGAGCCAACTCCTCTTCAAGGCTGGGATTAGAGGTCTCCTCAATAACCTTTGCATTTGAATCCTCGTCATCCTCCTCAAAGGATTCATAGACAACCTTGTCAATTACTAGATGCTCAAATATGGGATGCTCATGATAATCATCCACTTTTTCCTCCAACTTCTTGGCTACTTCCCTCTGCTTCCTATCCAATTATTTGGAAATTTACATTTTAGCCTCCATTGAAGGTGGATTAGTAGGAGGAAGAGGAACTGGGAGACTATTTATGGCATGGGAAAGGGCAACCTACACCATAGGGCTCACAAACATTCAAGAAATATCTGATGACATATTTTGCACGTATTTGGTAAAATCTTCTGGAAGGGTGAGAGCAGGCATTATGGTTGTTGTAGTGGAAACCAGAAGAGATGATGATGGAGGCATAGATGAGGAGGAAAGTGTGAAAGTAGTGGCTACAAAGGATTCAATAATTATAACCTGTGCTACAAGAGGGGTGGAGGCAAGGTGGACGAAGATGTACACCATAGGTGGAGAGGTAGCAACTGTTGCCTGTGAAATAGGCGGGGTAGTGGAAATGGAAGCAACAGTCGTAGTAGGGGAAAAAATTGTGATAGGTGGGGACTTTGGTAGCTCTTCTCCCTCATGGAGAGGGTCCTCCTATATAGTGGGCATCCCTGTGAAACCACTCGACTTCTTTGAATTTTTCAAAGTCATAGCCTCTGCAGTCTTCCCTGAAGATCCCTTGGATTTAGGCTAATCTTCAGATGTCTCCTTTCTCTTCTCTGATCTTCTGAGGGGGGTAGATTCCTAGGTCTCTCTTGTAGATGTGTCATTAGTAGTGGCACTGTCAGTTTTTCCCTTGTGTGGATGCTCGGGCTCTACAAATGTTAACTCTACTCCTTGTCACTTCAATTGAGCAATTTTCCCATCAATCCATTGTTTAGTTCTTTCCTCAATAGGATTTGTGATAATATCGAGGTAATTGACCTCCTCTTCATTCTAATCTATTGCTGGTAATGTAAATTTGGTGATGGCATCGTACCTTAGGTCCATCACTATGCTTTCTTCTTCAACTACTTTCTCTATTACAAAAAACAATTTGACCATCTTAACAAAGTAGGCCATGATGCACATGTATTGCCACATATGTACCTCCTTCTCATCCTTAGAATTTTCCCAAAATTCCTCAATTATGCAAGTGGGCATACTCTACTCCAACCATTTCCCTTAGCTTTGCATATAGATCCATCCGCAGTCGAGCAGTATAGAAATACAAATTGTATTCACTCAGCTCCTTGTCAAAGATTTCGACATATTGAGATGTGTGGAGCTCATACTGTCATTGTCCGAAGGAATGGGTATAGGGGACCCCTGCCCTATGCTTGTCACTCAAAAGAGTATGTGATTGATGTAGCTGCTGGGAGACTTCGAGTAGTACTATCCGGTCATTTGGATATCGAGGCAACTTATATGGTTTATCTGAGAATCCCTCAGCTCTGATATAGGTGAATTTTGGAAATTGTATAAACTGGATTCCAAACCAATGGATGAAGGCACTTGCACTATGTGAAATTATCTTGTCAAGATCACCCCCAATCAATCTGATGATGTGGCTTGTGAAGGCATCATTAACTGTGCAGTAATCCCTTTTGAAATTTCTGTACTATAATTGAGGATACTTGTCATACACTTTTAGCATTGTTTGTGGGTCTTGATCTGGTGCTGCAAATAAACCCCTATATTGGGTATAGTTAGCGAGCAAGTACATAAGGTATGATGTCATGTAGAACTTCAAATTTTTCTTCATTGCCACAAATTGCTCATGTAGGCAGTCATTGATCATTCTAGCATAGTAGAAAAATGTGTCCCCCCGAATGATTTCGTCAATGAAATTAAACATCCAATCCTGAAAGAAGGTCATGGTCAGAAGGCCCATAACCCTACTTAGAAGAGTTACCAAGTCATGGTAATATTTGAAGAATTCACTGTGGAAGAGTTCCTAAGGTACCTTATTAGCACTACTCCTTTTATCCTTCAACCAATATTGATTAATTAATTTCTTGCACCTTGGGGGATCTACATCCCACATCTGCTAGCTATAATCCTTTGGAGTTTTCTCCATTTCGGTGAAGGTAGGGATGTGAAATATTTTCCCTATTGACTTGGCAGAAAATCAACCAATATGTTTCCATCTTTGTCCATTATTGTTCTGGTGGCCTCCTGGTATGCCTCTCTTCAGGCCATTAAAATTTCAGGAGCAATGAGGGTTGGCGAGAACCCTACAGCCTTGGCCAACCCACTACTTATGATTTTCCTAGTGTTTTCCATCTTAGGATTGAGCCTAACCCTTTGTTTGAACTCATATATATCTATGTGCCCCAGATTAGTATCTGAGATAACCTTCCATTCTATGAGGACTTTGGATTTAAGGGGCTCCCTTGGAACTTGTACTTCATCTGGTCTTTGTCTTCATTGTCATGAGGTGCTTTTGCAATTTTCTTCCCCTTTTCTTTTTCTATGACTGCCCTCAAGGATCTAGCAGTTGGTTGTATATATCCTACAACTAGGGGAGTAGTAAATGATTCAATCATAAAGTATGAGGAACATTAGCTAAAATCCTACAAAACAATATTAGATCAGATAATTCATGCTTTAAAGGGCATTAAAATCCTCTAAAAATCACCTTCATCTTTCGTTTGGAAGAAATTGGGCAAGGAGGGCCCATAGGTGTAGATCTCCCTGGGCTGGTAATTGTTTTAGTGTCTCTACCATTAAAACGACACTAGTAGGACATCATCCTCTCAAATGGAATCCCGCATTGTAGGATCTGCGAGGTTGGAGGACAGTAGAGTGTGTGGGCTGGAAGACGTAGGAGGGCATAAGGGATTGGTTGTTTGGAATGGTCGAGAGGGAATGGCGGTCTGTAGACGGAGTCCCACGGTACCTGGTCCATGGAGGGCCATGGCTATCTACTTTTGTTTTATTTTTCTTAGGTAATCCGGAGGTGAATGAAACATCAAGTTCTAGAGCATGGGGAGATAGGGGCTGAAGGCCATTTGGAATGGAAAAAACCAGACGAAGTTCCATAGACAAAAGTCCATAGGACCTAACCCATAGAGCTCAAGACTTAGTCATTTTGTGCATGCTTAAACCTAGATGGCATTTTTGGCAGCGGGGTCTGATGGTTGGAGGGATGACACCAAGTGACCATTTGAGATGGCGAGGAGGGGATGACTGATAGCAAGCAGATGACCACATCAGCGGGCCTGAGGAGGATGACAAATAATTCTCTTTGTTTATCGATTTGCACTGTTTTTGAATGACCGACGCAAGGGAAAGATCCAATAAGTGGAGTGGCATGTTTGAAAGGACGTTTTGGAGTGGATGATCTTAAGAGCTTTTAGCAGGTGAAAGCCTACATAGACGAACCTCACGGGGTCAATGGATGCACCACTTAACTTATGAAATAATTAAGGCTTTCATTTTGTCAACTGCTTAGGTGAAATTTGATGGATGGAAAGGTGCAGTAAGATGGCCATTTGAAATGACAAATTTCAAAGGGAAAAATGCACGTAGAGGTCTGCACCAATAGATCCATGAAGGGTGATAGATGACCCATTTTAACTTGTGAAATTTGGAAGCTTGGATGATTGAGAGGGGAGATCACTCCGTGAAGGCAGGCCCAATGGGATCGATAGCTGATTTTGGAAAGTTTACATTTTCATGGGAAAGGGGAACAATCAAGAGGGAAAAACAGGCTTGCGGGGAATGGTCGACGTGAACTAGAATGACAACAGAGCCACCAAGTTCTAAAGGACTTCAAATCATTGTTTTGAAAGTTTTCTAAGGTTTTGACTTATGGGTTTTACAAGGAATCTACCTCTTTACCTAGTTTTACCATTTTGCCGAAGAAACACTTAATCATTTTTTGCCATTTAGAAGAAACGAAGGTGGCATGGTAAATGGTGAAATCACCTAATGATCCTATGTAGAATGATGTTTGAATTACTTGGAAGATGCTAGACTTGATGGATGCAAGTTGTGGGCATGATGATGAAAATTTGGAGGGGGAAAAATGTGATTGACTTAGGTGATTCTTGAAGGGCTCCTCAATCATCTAGAACTCAAAATAGGGGCATGCAAAATGAGGTGACTTGAGAGTGGCCTGACTCAAATGAAAAGAGAGGGTCCTCATTCTGAATGGGGCATGTGTGTTATAGGGACAACAAATGGCAACTCTGCTAGGGAGAACATTCCTGGAATTCTAATGATAAACATTCATTCGGGACCCAAAATCTCTGGTTATGCAGACTAGAGGCTATTTTCCCAGTGAAAACTAAGAAGCAAATTGAGGATATGATCCTAGGTTGCATCGAATTACAGGGTTATCATGGAAGTGTGTGCATGGTGATTTCGTTTATTTTCCTTAGAGGTTGTGTAGGAGATCACTGATCAGGAAAGGGTAAGCTACGTGAATGGTCTAACCCCAAAAGTAACATGGACATTTCTCTGCTACCAGTCAGGAATCCATAGCCTTGAAAGAGTTTTCATTGTGACCCCACGAACATAGCTCTACTACCAGTCGGGAGTGCATAGCCTCGATAGAGGTATTCGTACACCCATACAGTTGCATAATTTTGACTTTTATTTTCTTTTCTCTTTCAATGTTCCTTAGCAGTACCTTCCTTTCTTTTTCTCAACTATCTAAGCATTGAAGCTCACTATGGGTTTGGAAATCACAGTGATCACTGGAGTAGACTTGAGATTTTTCACTTGTCCAACCCTCTTAGCAATTACCACACAATTCTTTGGAAACATTTAAGGTGTGCTTCATGTATGATCCATGATAAGCGTAAAAATATTCAAACAAGGATGCAACCCTAGGTTAGTCCCATGTTCAAAGGACAAAACCGAATCCCATAAGCGTTCAAAAATCAATAGTCAAGAATGAAGGATTATCTAGAGAACAAACAAGGGCAGGCAACAGAATGAACCATTCATCAAACCGAGCATGGCCATGGCACCAAGAATAGAAGACACCCTCAACAAAGGAAAAACAACCAAGAGATAAGAAAAACATAACAAAAGCAGAACAACAAAGAAAATGAAACCTATCCTAACCTATGTACAAATATTTACAAAAGATGAGCTGCAATAGCTTAGGGGAGGAAATAATCTTGAGGTGTTTCCCATTGATCAACAATGGGACGTCTTCACCAGTTAAGGTATTGAGGTGAAAAGAATTATCCTCTAGGATTTCAGCAATCTGGAAGGGGCCAAGCCATAGCTTGTCGAATTTATCATGTCCCCATTTCTTCTCATGTGACTTGTCCTAGCATAGGACCAGATCAACAATTCTAAAGGCCTTCACTTTGGCTCGGCGATTGAACCATCTTTTGATGATGCCCTGATGTTTGGAAAAAATTTCAATGGTGTTAATGAACTATAGGGCTGGTATTTTTAGGTGGATTGAGAATATATGCTCTAAGTCATAGACGAGGTGGCACATGGAGTCACCAAGGGTAGCCTTGTGGTGTGTGCGATCTGCCCAAAGTAAAAAATAGAGTTGGGTATGATAGTCCTTGGGATTCCTATCGAGCAACTTCTTGATGATGGTGATTAGGTTCTTGTTGGTGGATTCAGCAAGGCCATTGCCTTGGGGGTGATATTTGAAAAATAACTTGAGGATAGTCCATAATTGAATTCCCAACTAGAAAATTTAAGCAAAGAAAAGGTAGGGCCATTATCACATACTAAGGCATATGGGCAACCAAAACGATTTAAAATGAAGCTTTCAAGAAAATTTATAGCTACCTCCGTTGTGCATTGTCTATAGGAAATGGCTTCAGTCCATCTAGTGCAATAATCATAGGTGGTTAGAATGTACCTGTGACCCACAGAAGATGGAGGGCTTACTGAACCAATGAAGTCAAAACCCCATTGTGCGAACGACCTTGCCGCTAGGACTGGTTGCAATGGGACAACAATGTTATTTCCCTGGTTGTCATGGTCTAGCATACATGGTTATGAGAATCTTTAAAGATTGTCAGCCAATAGTACCCTACCCTCAAGATTTGATGTGTGGTAGAAGGACTAGAACCATGACTAGTACCAAACTTGTCATGAAACTCCCTCAAAACCCGATCTACTACTTCCTTGCTAAGGCATCTCAGATATACACCTTCGTGATTCCTCTTGTACAACATGGATCCTTGTAGCATGTAGCTATTTATTTTTATTCAGAGATCCCACTTCTGAACTCCTTGAAAGTGGGATGGACATTTTTGGTTCAACAAGTAATAGACAATATCATCGTACCATTCCCCTCGGGAGACATCCTCTAGTTGATATTGCTAAACTATCAGTTCAGGTCCAATTGCAATTGTTGCTTTGGCTATCGTTTAGGTGAGTGCCTATCCTCTAACCAATTTCATTGGCTATATTTACACATCATATTCTTGTAGCAAGGTAACCCACTTTTCTCATCTTTCTCCTAGTTCATTTTTCATCAGCAACGTCTTCACTGTTGGGTTAGGCACTATGGCAAATACCTTGTTGAGTAGGATGTAGTGTCTAAATTTCTTGACTCCTCTAACAAGAGCATATGTTTTCTTTTATACATTGTGATATCTCAACTCAGCATCCTTTAAAGGAGCACTCATGAAGGAAATTGGGTGCTCATTCCCGTCGCCATCTTTCTGGGTCAATATGCTGGCACATGAGTGATTTGAAGTGAATGAGTAAATATAGAATGGCTTTAGATAATCAGGACTGACCAACACAGGTGCATCAAAAATAGATTTCTTTATTTCTTCAAAGGTTGTATTTTCCTCTAGATTCCACTTGATCTTGGTGTCTTTCTTTAGCATGGCATTAAGAGGCTTGACAATTTTAGCGAAGCCCGTGATAATTTTTTTGACAAAGTTTATCTTTTCGAAGAAAGATTTTAGTTCTTTCTTGTTGCCTAGTAGATTTATCTTCAAGAAAGAATGGATAAGCTCAAGATATATGGATATTCCTTATTCTAAGATGACATGCCCAAGCAACTTGCCCTCTTTGACCCCAAAAATGAATTTCTTCGGATTCATGGAAATGCCAAATTCTCTACATTTCTGGAAGACCTTACATAAATCAGAGACAGATCATCCATATAGATGATAATGCATTTACCAATAATGTCCTTGAAAGTGATGTCCATAGCATGCTAGAAGGTGGCACCTGTGTTGATCAATCCAAAAGGCATTCTCCTATATGCAAAGCTCCCCCACTTAGTGGTGAATATTGTTTTGTGCCTATCCTCATACTGCACCATTAAATGATTGTACCCAGAGTAACCATCTAGAAAGGAAATCATCTAGGAACCATTAACTATCTACAATACCTCATCCAATGAATGCACGAGGTAGTTGTCTTTCTCAGAAGCTTTGTTCAAATTGCAGAAATCAACACACAACCTAATTTCACCATTCTTTTTCCTAGCCAGACCCAAATTCACCACCCATGTGGAGTGTCCAACTAGAAATATAATCCTGGAAGACAAAAACTTATGTACTTCCTTTTAAATGATTGGTTCCAACAACGCATTGATGGGGCGTTGTCGTTGTCGTAACAGTCGCACATCTGGCCTAAGAGGAATAGTGCGCATGATGATTGATGTGTCGTATGTTTTCAAATCTTCATAGATTGTTTTCAAATCTTCATAGCTCCAAGAAACCACATCAGGCTACTTCTGTAGGGCATGAATGATTCCTTTCTTTTCTTCTAGCATGCACACTTTTCCTATGAACACATTCTTTGCATCCTCAACTATTTCGAGGTTATGGGTGTCACATTGGTTGCTGATGGAATCTTTCTTTGCCTATTGATCCTGGTCTTTGATTTGATCTAGATCAAATATATACTCCACTTGGACCATACCTCTTGGAATGGTTTTGGTCTTGAGTTTGATGACCCCTTCTATGTCTAGCTCAGCCTCTTTAGACTCAGCGTCATCAATTATTTGGGTAGCAAACACATCAAAGCTGGTGATGAAATCCAAGACATGTTTATCATCATTAAACACTTGAAAATTTGTCGCATTGTCTGGTACAGATAGAATGGAGGTGAGTTCAATAGTAAATCTCTTGAGGCCAAACAATGATAGGGGCTACAAGGTACTAGCTGCTTGTGCTAGGGCATTAGTAGTGTAGTTTTGAGAGCTTGGGATCAATTGAATGTTAAACACATCTAGACCTTCTAATAGGTCCCATACCCTATGTATGTAGTTGGTTAGCCTTCTATCATAACAAGAGTAGATTTTCCTTACTTGTTTCACAACTAACTCCGAGTCTCCAAAGACTTGTAACATTTTAACCTTCTTCCTTAATTATATTAGGAGGCCAAGGACCAATGGCTCATATTCTACTATGTTGTTTGTGAAATAAACCTAAAGTCTATGAGCAGAAAAATATAACTTACCCATGGGGTTGATCAGCTCAAACAAAGCTCCAACTCCCTACTTGGACTTAGACCCATCAAAGCGTAGTGTCTAGAATTTGGAAGAGTCCTTGACCTTGGAATCAACAGACCTGATTTTTACTTTTGATGGTGACTTTCCCTTAGCAACGTTAGGAGGTGACATAGATTCAAAGTGGCTTTGATCTAGGGGTGTCCATTGAGTCCCCTCCTTAGGAGTGACCTATCCTTTGATATGTTCAATCTCTATTTGGCATAAGCAACACTCGAATTTTGAATGGGCAACATTGTGTACCCTGCACCAACTAGGCAACAAAAGTTCTTGAAAATTCATTCTAGCCCCCAAACTGAGCTGATTTTGCATGCATTGTCATCTGATTCAATTAACATTTTTGTGCTCTAAGGAATGTGGGCTAGGTTAACGGGTGGACTACACAAAACAAGAAGGACCTCCTCGGCTGCCTCTTCTTCATAGAATTCCTACTCATCTGAATATGCCATAGGGAAATAATTCCCTAAATTTTTTTCAACAAACAACACTTCATTCCTATTGATGTATTTCATAATCATGAACTTCATGTGTGGCTCCCGATCTATACGGATCTGGTTTGGCATTCCCTTCCATGGTAGCGACAAGTGGGAATAGTCTGTGGTGGAATACCCATTCAATGCTCAGGTAAAATCCCTTCCTAAGATAATACCATAGGTGTCGAGTATATTAACAACTTGGATGTCAATGGTTTGTTGTATCCTTGGATCAACAACAATCTGCATGGGTATTCTATTGATCTCACCAACTATGTTCATCTCAATTTTATCAAGCTATGTCACTTTGTGGTGGGAAGGAGTTGGAAATATTCCCAAAGCCTTGCACACGCTCAAGAGCATGACATTGGTGGAGGCTCCTGAATCGAGAAAATAATTGTGAAGATTCTTCCCAAATATTTTGATGGTGGTCAAGAAGGGAGGGGTTTCAAATTTCCCTTGAAACAACCCTCTAGAGATGTCCACTTGGGCAACCTGACCTTTTTCCTTATCATTTCCTTTGCTTTGATTTTGGGCATGTTTCGTTTCCTTGGTGGGTTGTTTTTTTGTCTCTTGATTTGAAGGAAGACCTTGGAAACCTGTTGGATGATAGGCTCGCTCTATGAATCCTCAAAGAAGACCCTCTTAGTGGGTGCTTCTTGATTTAACCTGAATGAAGGGGCCTCATTGATCATTCTAAAAAAGGCATTCCTAATGGTAAGGAGCTTAAGCAATTCAAAGTCCGATATGCTTAACTTGACCTTCTTAAATTCCTCTACAATATATTCTCCCATTTGCTCTTTTTCGGCATCATAAGTGGTACTCTCGGTGGAGCTGGTGGGCTGATTTTGGTTTTGACGCTATTGCCTATTCTTGTTAAAGTACCATGTAGGTACATGGGGGTATCCTAGGTTGTTGCTGGCATGTGGGTTTGGAGGGGTACTAAAGTTATTAGGAAAAGTAGAAGTGGTAAAAGGACCACCTACTTGGTCGCCGACCTACCTATTTCTTAAATCATATTGGGTAGTCCTTTGGTGAAACATGTGAACTTCATCCTCTATTAGCTCTTCTTCATCTACTAGACCATTATCCACATAATTGAAAAGCTAGGCCAAAGCACTTTCATTACTCACCTCTTCACCTTTGTCATCGCTTGGGGTGGTGTCCACCTTTTCCAACATGTTTCTCTCAGTGTTCGGGAAAGGAGACTAGTTGACCACCGACACCAAAGAGTCATATGGTTCAAAAGGAATGATGTTCCTACACTCCAAGCTATCCACATCATTTTGGACCTTTATCTAAAAAATCTTTGTGGTCATCTAGAATTCTGGACAATCCAACTCAAAATGCCAGCTTGTTTTATGGATGCAACACCAACCATACAAGGAAACCTCAGCCATGTATACCCCGCTCGTAGTCTTGTCATTGTTGTTGGGCTGATCAAGTGGCATGGGAACACCACCATTGTTTGGCCTTATGTTATACGTCCGATTCTATTTCTGGGAAGGCCTTCTGTCAAAGTTTTTTCCTAAGTTTTATCTTGAGTTCTGGCCTCTTTTGTAATTTTGTCTAGAGGATGTGTTGGCATCACGGTTATCAACGTTGTCACTACTATCACGATTGAGGTTGACCTAGATGCTTCTTTGCAAGGCCTACAACTAGTTGTTTTGATTCCTCAAATGGGTCATTTTGGTTGGCATATTCTTGATCATTTCCGTGAGCTCATCAATTCGGTCCTTCTCTACGTTGTTTGGCTACGAGGCTGAATTTTGAAGGAAAACCGGTTGTGTTGCTAGCCGATTTTGGTGAGTGGGCGGGAATTCAAAAGCTCAAAGTTATTTCAGCACCTGGGGTGGCTGAGAATGAACTTGCTGCTATTGAGGCTATAAATAATGAGGAACTAGGGGCTCTTGGTTCATAGGTTGCCTTGGATGAGGCACTATGGGCAGATGTGGAATTGGATTCATGGGGGGCACCTGATGATGTTGAGCTTGAGTAAGTCCTTGAATCTATCTGGGATGAGCAACTTGTCCCAAGGAGGGCAATGAACCAAAAATATTTTATCTGAAGTCGGTGCTGGCTATGACAACCTTCGCATAAGGATCCACTAGTCTGATAGGAGGTGGTTGCATCCTTTTCACCAATGTTGTTGTGAGGTTGTTTAGTGCTGCATGGTACATGGGAGGAGTAGCGACATTGTTGAATTCATATGGGGGTTGCAACTTGGTGTATTTCCAATGGAACAGGTCATTGAAGGAGTTGATGGGTTCATTGATCTCCCTTTGGATAGACATAAACTGCTGGTACAATTTTGAAGGGTTGATTGGGATCTTGAATTTTTGCAAGAAAGTATCCTTTAGAAGGTTCCACGTGTTAATTGGTCCCATCAGCAAGTTGATGTACCAGTAAAAGGTCTCTTCCCCCAAGGAGTAGGGAAAGAGCCGGCAAGCAACATCTTCATGTATGATCTACATATTCTTCAAGGCTATCTGGAGGATCTTAATGTGTTCTTCTGCTATCCTTTGCAGGTCCCATGGGTTGAACTTCATGCAGAAGCCCTCTAGATTCTTTAGCATATCATGGTAAAGGTTGAAGGCTAGAGGAGATGGATTATTTCCTAACCACTCCATGGGATGCAACAGTGGAGGTGGCTGCACTAGATTGAATTGGGGCTACAAACGGGTGGTGACAGTTATTGGGATAGCTCCAAAAAAGGGAGCTACGTTGGGCTAAAAAGCAGTGCCTAAGCCATGGGAAGTGGCATCCTGGAAGGCTATTTGGAACGGATGAGAGGAGAGATGTGCTGCCAATGGTGGAGGAGAAAGTGGGGGTGAATGGAAGGAGGGAGAGGATGATGGTGAAGGTGAAACAGGCTGGTTGGATGTATTGGAGATGGATGCTTCCCCTCTTTTAGCTCTTCTAGCTCGACTGGGGGGTGGTAGCTCTTGAAATTCCCCTTTTTTCATTGTAGACCTTAACACCCTGTAAAATATTTTTGGGGAGCATGATCCAATTCAATCCAGCTTAGCTCCAAAGAGGCCCACCTTCTAGCACCAATTCTGTTGATGGGTGTATTAGCACTTTCTCAACACATGTAATACATAGGTGCATCACCTCTCTTGAAAAGAGATCTCCAACAACAAGTTGCTAGAAATCACCCCAAGGTCTCTCAGGTGTCAGGTCATGACATGCATGGAATATCTCAATGGTTTTAATGTGATTTTGCTGGTAATCACAGGGAAGAATTACAAAATTTAGGCTGGAAGGAAGTTAGATCTTGAGATGGAGTTCCTGAGATGGGAAGTTAGTTTGCAATTCACTGCAGGTTTGGACAACAATCTTAAACCCCTATCTTATCTTTAGATTTGGCTTTACAATGTGTAATAAACCTTAACATAGGTTGTTTATTAAAAAAAAAGGAAAAAGGCAAGGAAGGGAAGAGGTTCCTGGATCTGAAGCTAGAAATGCACAGTGATCATGGAGGATTCTACTATGGACAACTTCCTTAAAACAAAATTTCACTTAACCAGATTAACTCACGGTATTATGAAACTTGTGCAAGATTCTAAGGACTGCAAATATTCAACCATTCATTCAACATAAACATGCATGAACAAGAGATAGAAGTTTGGAGTAGCTTTTAGTTTATGCCTAGACTAACTTTACATAGCTATCTACCATCATTAAACAACAAAAAGTATGAACAAGAAAGGCATCAACACAACAAAATACTACACAATCATTGAGCAAAATCAACTAAACTACCAAAGAAAACTAAAACATTCTAAACAACAAAGTAAATCTTTCTAAATCAGCTAACTATGGGAGATGAACCATGTAACATGCAATAGAAACCCAAGAGGCCAGCAAAAGCCAATGAAATTCTATTAATATTTCTACAGCATGCCTTTATAACAACTCAAATCTCTTAAAATGATAGGAGGAGACCCCTATTTATAGTTTTCAAAAAGAAAAATGAGTGGCCAATATTTCATTTCATTGTGTGGCCAGGATTCACTTTACACTAGGGTTTCACCTACCCACAACTATTTTACAATTTAAAATACATCCCTTTGTATTCTAGCCTGTTTTGTCTTTTTGTGGCAACACTGTAGCTCTTTTGTCATTTAGCAAATCGCTATTTTTCTCTAGCTACAGCTACACAGGTTAAAACTCATCCTCATTAATAGGATTGAAGCACCTGAAAATTCAGCTTCTTGGATCGGTGAGTAAGAGTATTCCAATCTTCGTCATATTTGGTTGTATTTTGTACTATCTACTCTAACTGGGTGAATGCACGAGCAACAAAACCCATGAAATATGTTGTGAGCTCGCCCAAGGTTCCATCTTCCATCTTCTTATGGAAGTAGGGCCTTACCTTCTCCGGATCCATCTTAGTAGTAGGTATGTCAAAATATGTCATTAGCTTGAGGTACTCCTCGCATGTCATTCTGATTTCTTTTACATAATCAAGATCCTGCTCCACCTCATGGAGCACCTGCTCTAAGATTTCCTTTCTATGATTGAGGCCCAGTCTCCAGTTCTCCACAAGCCAGAAATCACTCTCTTCCATTGCAAGCTCCTTCTTCACCATTTTCTTGGGAATCTTAAGGATTGCCTCAATTTTAGGATATGTAATTCTATATATCTCTAAGAAGTCAAGGCAGGTTTCTCTCATATCCTCAAGATACTTTTGCATGTCTAGAAACTTGTTTTTTGTTCTAACAACCCATCCAATACCCATGTTCCCATTATAGAGAACTTGTTTGAACCAATCTTCAGTGGCCTTGGTCCAATTCTTTATTTTCTCCATTTTCCAATACGTTCCTTTGATAGCAGTAGAAGGGTAGCGTTGGATGTTGTAGGGAGCTAATCAGCTGAGGACCATTGCTGAATGTATGATGTTAGATCTACCACTTGTGCCTTGAGATCCTCCTTGGAGGTCTTGTCCTTATTCATCTGGTGAAAAATAGTGGCAACAGATCCTTGGAGATGATTGATCTTCTACTCCCTAATTGTTGTCTCTAGATCAATGGTAGAGATATTATAACTGACCCCTTTCTAACCCACTACTAGGGTGGTGATTTGTACAATTCTTGATCCTGAGTCATCCATAGTCAACTGAGACCTGATCTTAGGCTTCTTCTTTTTCTACGTACTAATTTGAGTTCGAGTGAGGATGGTCTCCAGCCTCACCTTCAGATCTATTAGAGTTGGGGTTTTCTTTTCTAATTGCTTCTTGAGCCACTCAGATATCTAAGTTTCCTTCTTTGATAATTCAGGATCACCCTCTTCTTCATGGGCATGCTAAATTTTGATGTCTTATCGCTTGAGGCCTCTTGTTCCTTCTTCTCCCCTCCTTCTTCATCTAAATCCTGGGTGACTACTATTAATTTCTTTGGGGATCCAACAACCTCATGCTTCTTGGGACTACCTTCCTTTTCAGAGGCTTCTTCTTCTTCCTTGTGTCTATGCTCCTCATGATGTTCTAACCCTAGATCCTCCCTTATTTTAGCCTCTCCTTCAGGCTTGTCTTCATCTTTATTTTCTTTCTCTCCCTCTTCTTTCTCTTTGGGAAGAGTCATCCTCTCATCATGTTTGGAGATTTGATCTTGCTCCCCTATTGGAAGTTCAATGTCCTTCATTTCTGTGTCAGCACCCTTCTCTTCAATGACAGGCAAGTTTTCAACCTCTTTATCTTCAACAACTTTGATCTACCAATCCAACTCCTCTTCAAGGTTGGGATCAGAGGTCTCCTCAAAAACCTTTATGTTTGAATCCTCATCATCCTCCTTAGAGGATTCATAGACGACCTTTTCAATTACTAGATTCTCATGATATTCATCTGCTTCTTCCTCCAACTTCTCGGCTGCTTCTCTCTGCTTCCTATCCAATTATTTGGAAATTTGCATTGTAGCCTGCATTGAGGGTGGCTCAGTAGGAGGAGAAGGGACTGGGAGACCAGTTATGGCATGGGCAAGGGCAGCCTGCACCATAGGGTTTGCAAACATTCCAGAAAGATCTGATGGAATATTTTGCATGTTTTTGGTAAAAGCTTCTAGAGGGGTGAAATCGGGCATTGTGGTTGTAGTGGCTGAAGAGGAGTCCACAGTTATAACCTATTATGTAGGAGGGGTGGAGGCAAGGTGGACGAAGATGTCCACCATGGGCGAAGAGGTAGCACCTACTACCTATTAAATAGGAGGGGTAGTGGAAATGGTAGCAACAGTTGTAGTAGGGAAAACAAGTGTGACAGGTAGGGACTTTGGTTGCTCTTCTCCCTCATGGAGAGGGTCCTCTTATATAGTGGGGATCACCATAAAATTGCCCGACTTGTTTGACTTTTTTGAAGTCCCTGCCTCTACAGTCTTCCTCAGAGATCCCTTGGATTTAGGTTGATCTTTTGATGTCTCCTTTATCTTCTTTGATCTTGTGAGGGGGGGAGATGCCGAGGTCTCTCCTATAGAGGTGTCATCAGTAGTGGCACTATCGGTTTCACCGTTATGTGGATGCTCGAGCTCTACAAATGTTAACTCTACTCCTTGTTGCTTCAATTGAGAAATTTTCCCATCAATCCATTGTCTAGTTCTTGCCTCAATAGCCTTTGTGATAATATCGAGGTCATTGACCTCCTCTTCATTCCAATCTATTGTTGGTAATGGAAAGTTGGCTACGACATCGTACCTCGGGTCCATCACTATGCTTTCTTCTTCAAATACTTTCTTCGGCACAGGAAATAATTTGACCATCTTGACAAAGTAGGTTGTCATGCGCATGTATTGCCGCATACGCACCTCCTTGTCATCCTTGAAATTTTCCCAAAATTCATCGACATTATGCAAGTGGGAATACTCTACTCCAACCATTTTGCTTAGCTTGACATACGGATCTATCCGCGACTGAGCAGTATAGAACTTCAAATTGTATTCACTCAGCTCCTTGTCAAAGTTTTCCATACATTGAGATGCATGGAGCTCATATTGTCATTGTCATTGAGAAGAGTATGTGATCGATGTAGCTATTAGGAGACTTTGAGTAGTACTATCCGGTCATTTGGATACCGAGGTAGCTTATATGGTTTATCCGAGAATCCCTCGGCTCAAATATAGGTGAATTTTGGAAATTGTATAAATAGGAATCCAAACCGACAGGTGAAGGCACTTGCACTATGTGAAATTATCCTTTTAGGATCACATCGGAGCAATATAATGATGTGGCCTATGAAGGCATCGTTAACCCTGTAGTAATCTCTCTTGAAATTCCTATACTATAATTGAGGGTACTTGTCATACACTTTTATCACTATTTATGGGTCTCGATCTAGTGCTGCAAATAAACCCCTATATTGAGTACGGTTGGAAAGTAAGTACACAAGGTATGATGTCATGTAGAACTTATAAGTTTTCTTCATTGCCACAAATTTCTCGTGCAGGCAGTCTCTTATCATTATGGCCCAGTAGAAAAATATGTCCCCCCAAATGATTTCCTCAATGAAATAAACCATCCAATCCTAGAAGAAGGCCATCGTCAGAAGGCCCATAACCCTACTTAGAAGAGTTACCAAGTCATGGTAATCTTTGAAGAAGTCACTACGGAAGAGTTCCTAAGGTACCTTATTAGCATTGCCCCTCTTGTCCTTCAGCCAATATTGATTAATTTATTTCCTACACTTGACGGGATCTACATCCCACATCTGTTGGTCGTACTCCTTGGGGGTTTGCTCCATTTCGGTGTAGGTAGGGATATGAAAGGTTTTCCCTATTGACATGGCTGACAAGTCAGCCAATATGTTTCCATCTCTGTTCACTATTCTTTTGGTGGCCTCTTGGTACGCCTCTCTGCAGGCCATTACAAGTTCAGGAGAAATGAGGGTTGGTGGGAACCCTGCAGCCTTGGCCAACCCACTACTAATTTTCTTTGTGTTTTTTCATGTTAGGATTGATCCTACCCATTTTTTTAAACTCATCTATATCTATGTGCCCCAGATTAGTAACTGAGATATCCTTCCATTCTATGATGACTTTGGAGTTAAGGGGCTCCCCTGGAACTTGTACTTCATCTGGTCTTTGTATTTCTTGCCGCGAGGTGCTTTTGCAATTTTTTGCCCCTTTTCCTTTTTTGTGGCCACCCTCGAGGATCCAGCAGCTAGTTCCATATATCCTGCAACTAGGGGAGTAGTAAATGACACAAGCATAAAGTAAAAGGAATATTAGCCAAAATCTTGCAAAACAACGTTAAATTAGATAATTCATGCTTTAAAGGGCATATAAATCCTCTAAAAATCATCTTCATCTTTCATTCAGAGGAAATTGGGAAAGGTGGGCCCATAGGTGCAGATTTCCTTGGGTTGGCAACTATTTAGTGTCTCTATCATTAAAATGGCACTAGTGGGACAACATCCTATAGACGAAATCCCTCATTGTGGGATTTGTGAGGTTGGAGGATGACGGAGTGCGCGACTCGGAAGATGTGGAAGGATGCAAGGGATTGGTTGTGCAGAACAACCAAGAGGGCATGGCGGTACATAGATGGAGTTTCACGATGCTAGGTCCACGAAGGGACATGGTTGTCTACTTTCATTTGATTTTTCTTAAGTAATCCAAAGGCAAATGAAATGTCAGGTTCTGCAATGTGGGGAGACACGAGCTAAAGGTTGTTTGGAATGGAGAAAGCCAAATGAAGTCCCATTGATGGAAGTCCGTAGGACGTCACCTGTAGAGCTCAAGACTTAGTCATTTTGTGCATGCTTAAACCTAGATGACATTTTCTATAGCGGGGTCTGATGGTCGGAGGGACAACACCAAGTGACTGTTTGAGACAGCGAGGAGGTGACAACCAGTAGCAAGAAGAGGGCCGTGTCAGTGGGACCGAGGGGGATGGTGGATAATTCTCTTCGTTTATGGATTTGTAATATTTTCGAACGACCGACGCAAGGGCAAGATCCGATAAGCGGAGCGTTGGGTTTGAAAGGCCATTTTAGAGTGGCGGATCTTAAGATATTTTAGCAGGTGGAAGCCTGCATAGTTGGACCCGACAGGGTTGATGGACATGCCACTTAACTTGTGAAATATTTAAGGTCTACATTTTTTCAACCGCTTAGGCAAAATTTGATGGTCAAAAAGGCGTAGTAAGATGGCTGTTTGAAATGGAAGATTTCAAAGGGTGAAACACACACAGAGGTCTGCACCGACGGATCCATGAAGGGTGATGGATGACCCATTTTAACTTGTGAAATTTGGAAGCTTGGATGGCCGAGAGGGGATATCACTCCGCGAAGACGGGCCCGATGGGGTCAATAGCCGATTTTGAAAAGTTTACATTTTCACGTGAAAGGGGAATGAACGAGAGGGTCGAGCGGGGCATGGTCGACGTGAACAAGAATGGCGGCAAAGCCACCAAGTTCTGAAGGTCTTCAGATCACTATTTTCAAAGTTTTCTAAGGTTTTGACTTATGGGTTTTACAGGGAAGTTACCTCTTTACCTAGTTTTACCATTTTTTCGAAGAAACACTTAATCAATTTTTGCCATTTAGAAGAAACGAAGGTGGCAAGGGAAACATTGAACTCACTTGAAGATCCTATGTAGAATGATGGTCAAATTCCTTAGAAGATGCTAGACTCAGCAGATGCAAGTTGTGAGTGTGATGACGATGATGGCTAAGGTCTGAATCCTTATTGCAAAAAAGAATTTGGTTAAAATGATAGGTCGAGCATGATATTTATAGGTAATTTTAGCATTAAATGCCCATAATTAATGTTCATACAACAACTGATTTAGTTGTTGAATGGTCACTTCAGAACGACGTCTGGGTTAGCGGAGTCTCGTGGGAAGATGGTAGTCAGGTGATTGTTGTCCAGAACGACCGTTGATGGAAAAGGGCCAACCGGAGTGTGGGTCCCACACAAATGGAGGATGGCAGGCGTCCGTCATCCAGAATGGTAAAGACATCAAGGAGTCTTGCATACGACGGCCCATAAGGGTGGACCCACACCGATCCAAGGACGCCAGCATTGATCTTTGAAGGCAAACAACCAAAGGGGGCCCCACAAGGACTTAGGACTTAGAAAATTTGGAGGGGGGAAAATGTGACTAACTTAAGGTGATTATTCAATGGCTCCTCAATCATCTTGAACTCAAAATAGGGGCACACAAAATGAGGCGATGTGAGAGCGAACCAGTTTGAAAGAAAACAGAGGGTCCTTGTTCTGAATAGGGTGTGTGTGTTATAGGCACAATAGGGTTTTCCCAATTGAGTAAACTAGCATTAATGTCCCCCTTGGTTGTTTTGATTTGATTTTTGTTGAGGATAGGGTGCTCCTTGTGGCATGGATATGGAATTTGGGATTGACTACTACTATTAAGGATGATACTTTTTTGAGGTAGTAGCCACTTGGACATGTTTGGTGTCAGTCACACCATCATTTAAATTTTTTTTATTCTTATTCTAATAACGAGGTTTATCAGCAAAGGATCTCTCTTTATCAGAATTGAAAACTTTGACCTTCCCTTTAGCAACAAGGGCTCTTTCTAGGATAAGACCCTTCTCCACTAGTGCCACAAAGGTGGTGATACAGTGGAGTCATAAATTGTGACCCATGTTTGGATAGAAATTTTTGATAAATAATGTAACCATGTATTTTTCCTATAGTGGGGATTTCATCCGGTTGGGCAAGGCTCACCATCTTTGTAGATAGATTACAAAGGTTTCTCCATCATGTTGTTTTTCTTTCAAGAGATCAAGCATGTCAATATCCTTCTCCAGATTAAAGGAGAAATGGGAGACAAATTCTTCTGATAGCTGCACAAAGGATTTGATGGATCCCTTCTCAAGACCCATGAACCAGTTAAGAGCAACTCCCTGTAGGCTCTTAGGGACCAATTTCATGAGGTAGTTGTCATTGTGCATGACTTCATGGAAATGGCAATAAAACTCTTGAAGATGAGCTTTGGAGTCTTTGGTTCCCTTGTACTTATCGAATTTTGGTATTTCAAAGTGTTTAGGGAAGGGAACCAAGGAAAGGGAGGGATCAAATGGATAAGGACAAATTTCCTCAAATTTGAATGATTGTTTGCTCGTCCCAGATTGTAGGTCTTTCAACTTAGCCTTGAATTCTTCCAAGTCTTTGTTGATAGGTGCTACAGGAGTTGGAGTAGGCTTATTGTATGGATGGTATTTTTGGTATGATGAGGATTGTACAACAACAGTTGGATCATAGGCGGGTTGAGGTGTGTAAGGAGATGCTTGCTAGCTTGGATTGGTGTAAGCGGATTGAGGATTAATGTATGACAAATATGAAGATGACGGATTGTGATGGTAAGAGGCTGGAAGTCGTTTGTTGGTAGGATGGTTGTTGTTGATAATAAGAAGTGGATGAGGCACCCTACTGATATTGTGTAGGATTTTGATAATATGAAGAGGTAGAAGCCCCTTGTTGATATGGTAATGGTTATTGGTATTAAGATGTGGAAGGTGCACCTTGTTGATAAGACTGTTGTTGCTAGTGATAGGGTGGATAAGATTGGTATTGATGCATAACGGTGGGATGCTACGTGACGTATGGGGGTGGTTATAGTTTTGATGACTATTGATAGGGATTGATATGTGACTGTAGAGGGTTGGTGTACAATGGTATTTGGGTCTATATTTGATTATGATCAACCTAATGAGGATTGGAATTAGGATTAGATGAAGCAATGCACGTGCTGGATGGATGATAAATATATTTCATAAGATGATTATGTTGTGTTTTTGTAGGAATATGTATATTCTATGATGGAGGTTGTTGTTGTGGCAGTTGTTGGTAAGATGGGTGAGATGGAATATTTTGTTGTTGTGGGACTACTACTGAAGTGCCTCGTGGCAGTTGCGATGGCTAGGATGTAGTTTGTGTCCCCTAGTGTGGTGGTTGGGTAGGAATCGAGATGATTTGTTGTGGGATGGGGATGTTGTGCTATGAAGGTTGCTGATGAGGCGATAGGGATGAAGCAACAATAGTAGTAGTGTGTTGTGGTAGTGCTTGCACTACAGTGGATTGGTGAGGATTAGCGGGAGGCTGTTGGAATGCAGGTGGTGGTAAGTTATTAGCTGGTGCAAATCTTGGAGGTGGCATTAATGAAAGGATAGGTGTGCCCCTAGCATTGATGGGTGGTTGACTAGGATGTTGAGAGGGAAGTGGTGGAGTGGATGGGATGTACGAAGGCATGTCATAGGTGTAAGGTTTGTGATGCTTGGGTTGTGCTACAAAGGTTGCAGTTCAGAGGTGAGGATAACTAGCAACTTGGTGTATCACAACTTTTTCAAACTTAGGATGATACCAATTATCCATGGGTGCACCTTCGGGGACATATGAATTCCCTGGGACATTTTTTGAATTTTATGGATCTGTAGGTGTGGAAAGAGTTTGGGTACCGACATATTGTGATGCATCAAAATTGGATGGTGGTTTGACTCCTCTCATGAGCAGAGTGGCAAGAATCTTATCCCCATGTTTGTTGAGGAGGCGATCTGTCATCTAAACACTAACAGGATCATTAAGGTATTCATCAATAGTGACTTCGGGTTGATTAACCATGTTCTCATCACCAGGTGGTGTGGTGTTTTGTATGTCAACGTTGGATTGTGATGAGGCACTGTTATGGGGATCTTGTGGGATATTTGGGATGTTGTTAGGATCTTGTGGTATGTTCAACTAGGAACCTTGAGATTGTTAGTCTATCATTTAATTTTTTTCTTATGAGCGGGTTTGAATGTGCATGAAAGTGCAAAAGAACTAGGTGACCTAAGATTTAACTAAACTCCTAGGATGCGATGTAAAGATGATCTAAATGATGATTGGATTGATTGATTAGATCACACGATAGATCAATTGATTGGATAGTTGGATGAATTGATTAGATAATTGGATAAAGATGTGATCGGATTGATCGATAAAATGATTAATAGGATTCGATGGGATTGGATTAAGGATCAATTGATTGGATGATTGGAAGGGTTTCTAAAGTGCATTTCGAGATCACCCTAGGTGACTTAAGGTGCTGATTGATCGAATTAAATGATGAAATGATGATTACAGCACCGAACCTACCTTGAGATGGAAGGGGATTGATAGGGCTAAGGATGATGATCAAATTAGGATGGATGGTGATCCTAAGAAGATGTTAAAGGATGACGATCAATTTCAGGCACCTAGGTCAATATGGATAACAACTTCAAATGAAGCTCAGAGGATTTGGATCAAGGAAACGATAATGGATGTGTAACCTAAGGATGATTAAGGATGCACCTATATTATTTTGATGCAAATGGACTGATGTGAGGATTATGCGCAGACGAGATGTGCAAATGACTATGCAGACAACAAAAATTTTAGAATCTCAATGGGCTAGTTTTTCGGATCAGACTTGAGTGACAGATTTAGTCTTGGGGCAGGGCCGCCCAGACTTGCGTAGGGTTGCCCAAACTAGGGTAGGGTCACCCAAATAGGGGTAGGGTTTCCCAAATAGGGGAAGGGTCACCCAAACAGATTTTGGTTTAAACTTAGTCCAAAAAATGGTCAAGTGATATCCGATAAATGGGGTAAACGAACTTTCAAGATAGGAAAACGGGTTCATGGAATGAGTGAACGATCACTCAGAATGGGTGAACGGATTCTCAGAATGCATGAACGGGTACTAGGAATGGGAGAATGGGTTCTCAGAATAGATGAATGGGTACTCGAAAAGAGAGAACGACTGGACGGAATGAGGGAATGATATTCAGAATGAGAAAGTGGATATTTGGAATGGGCATATGGATGGTTAGAATGGTTAAATGAATACCCAGAATGAGGGAATGACACTCAGAACCAGGAAACGGGTATCTAAAATAGGATAATGGCTACTGAACGAAAGTTGAAAATAGCTATTCAGAGGGAAATTCTGCCCCTTTGATGGAAGGGTCACCCCTTTGGAGGGCAAGGTCACCCTTTCAGAGGGTAGGGTCACCCAAATAGGGGGCAAGGTTGCCCGAATAGGGGAAAGGTCGCTTGTTCAGGAAAATTTGCTTAGATTTGACTTGGACAAGGTAAAAAAAAGCTAAGATAGGAGGGCAGGGTCACCCCTTTGAGGGAAAGGTTGCCTGTTCTAGGGAAATTGGTGAATTTGGACTTGGTCCAGGTGAAAAACAACTAAAATAGGAAGGGTGGGGTCATCCCTTTGAGCGAAGGGTCACCCCTTTGAGGGTAGGGTTTCCTTTGTATGTTGGTTTGAACTTAACCTAGGCAAAAAAAACTATGACAAATGATGAAAAAATAAGAAACAAAAGGCCAAAAATGACTGATAGACACTAGTTTTGCACAAGAAGACAGTTCAAACAACACAAGCCTAAGTTTAGTATTAAGGGTATGGTCAACATAGTCCTCTATCTAGGCTTAACAAGGATTCTAGGGGAGTCCATGATATACACACGGTATGTGGTGCACAACCGTGAACACCAACCCATCTACAAGCGTGAGTCAGGAACTTCTAGCGAGAGACTGGGAGCTCAAACTAAATCTTCACATCTTTTTTAGGTATCACCCTAGCTTCGACACTCTACCAGACACGACGTGATTGGATTGAGGTAAGACTTTAGCCTCCCCCCTTTATATACCTCACTGGTAACAAGTGGTTGGGATCGTCCCTTGGGGTGATGAAATCCCCAAGCAGGTCCCGCTAAGAAAAATAAAAAAGGGTAAAAAGGACTCAAGTGGACTATGATTTAAATGGTGCAAGGGGATTCGATACATCATTAGGCCACTTGCAAGAAAAACAAACAAGTTCTTTGACCCTTTTTAATTAAATCTATATGCCTGGTTAGAAATGAAAACAATAAGTAACTAACTAGATAAAATAGATTTTCTCCCCCTACAACAAATGTGTTAGTAGTTTTTTTTTTCGTTGTCTTCAATAAATGAGCTACACAAACATTAGTAAACAACACAATCACCAAAAAATAGATATTAGTAAGTCATAAATAATGAAAAACAACCTAAATCTGGTCTTTGGAATGAAAAGTTGACTCTTTGTTTACCTGATTTACCTCATTTATGGGCAGGGCCGCCTTTGTGTTTTGGGCACAACAAGATCTTAGGGCAGGGTCGCCTATCCATGGGCGGGGTCACCCCTTTATGGGTGGGGTCACCTGTTAAGTACAAAATCTACAAAAACAATTAAAAACAAAAAACCAAAAAAAAATAGAGATTCATAGCGCAAGGTGGGGTCGCCTATCCGTGGGTGGGGTCACCCCTTTGTGGGCGGGGTTGCCTGTTTGTGGGTAGGGTCACCCGTTTGTGAACCTGAACATACATAATGTCAGAAAATAAAAACATAGAAAATAGAAGCTGGGTGGGGTCACCCCTCTGTGGGTGGATTCACCTCTGCATTTTGGGCAAGACCGCCTCTACATTCCTGAACTTGCAAAATGTCAAAAACAGAAAATGTGAAAGAACACACCCATGATGTGGGTCCCACCGGGCATGCCAAAAATGTGTGCAGTGAAAATCCCCTAGTTTAGAATACAAAATGAAATGAATGCAAGACAAAGAAAACACAACAACACCTCAATGATTAGGCCTAGTTGAAACTAAACAAACAAAAATAACTATTATACCTTTTGCTTTCTTAGCTTGTTGAAGTGGTTGGCCCTTGAAGATGCTTTTGATTTATGCTCCTTGATGACAATATGCTTGCAATAATGAAGGTGGTTAAATGATGGAAGATGGTAGGTGAGATACTAAATAGCTAATATGGCTTGAATGCAAGAATGGGAAATGGCTTGAGTGACTTGAATGTTGCAATAATGGCTTGTATGCAATAATGGCTTCAAAATCCTTAACCTTTAACTTGATGCCAAGGATCTCCATTTTAAAAAAATGGACAGCTGAGATTGATCCACCATGGACAAGATGAAGGGTTGTGGTGAGTTGATGACTCACAATCCCTCACATCTTTCCATGTGGAGGGTGAAATAGATAAAGGACAAGGTGACATGGAAAAGGCCATGTGGTTCCAAGGTACTTGCAAGTACCTTGGGATTGGAGAGGATTTCCTAAAAAAAAAATTCTTTGTCCCCAAGTGGGGCTGAAAGTGACAAGTGAGGACTTTTAGGAAGTCCACTCTTGTCACCATGGGTATTTGAAAGGGCATTGGAGAAATAAAAGTGAATTTTAAATTCACAAGCTTGGAAGAAACCCATGGATAAGATAAGGTTTTCTTAAAGGAGGTCCTTGTCCCATGTGCTTGATGTGACCTATGAGAGGTCATGGGGAAGATAAATGCATGGGGGGAATAAGTGTGAATTTTTAATTCACATGGGGAAGAGGTCAAACCTGATAATGTAAGTACCATGAAAGGTTGGTTTAAGGACATGCTAGAAAATGTAAGTGATTAAGATTAAGGTTGTGCAAATAGGTGAATAAGAAAATTAATGAAGATTAGAGGCAAGTGGCTAAATATGGAGGATGTGACATTAATCTTGATTAAGAATATGCACATCCTAATGAAGGATTAATTAGATTAATCTAGATTAATGAAAAGGTTATGGAGGATGAGACACGGGGAGAGAAATAATGAATTTAAAATTGAAGAGGATAATTGACTAAATTAAATAAATAGATTGATTTATTTAATTTAGAGGAAATGGTAAAGGATAAAGTATTTAATTAAATACTTTTAGAAACCTTAGAGGAAGGGGATAATATTAATTAAATGTCATTTAATTAATATAGACGAACTAGACAATTAAATGATAGGATTTTAACCATATGGAAGTGGTCAAATTTGGATGTCTACAATGATTATAAACTATATAGATGAATTCTTGAGGTAAGGATTTTGTAAGGATAAACCTAAATGCACTCGGAAATATTATTAGGATCCTAACCGTAATTTTTATTTTAATAATCATACTCTAAAATCACATTTCTAATATTATGAACTCGGCCACGATTTTCATTCTAATAATCACACTCCAAGCATCACATTAAAGAGTTCAAAGTTAAACAATGTGTTCATTTAATTGATAATAGTAGAATAGTTTTGAATGAAATAAAACATAGCCAAAAGTAGCTCAAGCATGTACAAAATGGATTTATTAGAAAGGCTTTAGAAACTTTCAAGAAAATGCAATCAACAGGTGTAAGGCATGAATCAAGAAGTCTATTTAAACCTTTAAACTTCCTATTATTCTTCAGTGCTACGGATGAGACAGGTTGACAATGGAATCAACAAGATTATTTAAACCTCTACAATATTCCATTTACAAGTACTGCAGATGTGACAGGTTGTCAATGGAATCAGGAAGGCTATTTACGCCTCTACAGTCTTCTATGTTCTAGTGTTGTTGCTGAGATAGGTTGCGAATGGTATCTGGGGGATTGTTTAAATTTATACACCCTCCACAATCTAAACACTGCCGCAAAAATAGGCACAAAATGGCTTTGTTGAAATGCAAAAATTTAGACGAAATGACAAGGAATGTAAACTGTTCACAGAATTCCTCTAAGAAATGTGATCTCATGGAATGCCATAACTATAGGATATGCACTATTGGATTTGTTGAGAAGGCTTTATAAATTTCAAGGAAAATGCATTTGTCAGGTTTAAATCAGAATTCCGTAACCTTTGCTAACACCATCCCTTCCCCTGCCAAAATGGGAACTTTGGAGTAGTATGGACATCCATCGAAGCCTAAAGGATAGAGGAACTTTGTCGCCTATTATAGTTGCAACTTGCAATTTCCCTAAAAGACATGGATGCAAAAAGTGGAAGCATTAACATGGTACGAGAATTGTTTGACAAAATATCTGAAAACGATGTCACCTCATGTATTGCAATGATTGCAGGAGATATATACAAAATGTGTTTATTAGAAATGATTAAGAAACTTACAAGCGACTGCAATTGAAAGGTGTAGAGCCAATTTCCACCACTGTTTCCCTTTTCCAACGTTCCTCTTTTGCCTTCCCACCATAGTAACCCTTAGTGAATTACATATATCACTAATCATTAGGAGTGCCTGGTTACCCTTCATACTCGTAATCCCACTTAGAGACCACCTCCCTCCTCTTTGTGCCCCCCCTCAACCTAGGTAGACTTGTCTTCCAAAAAAGATGTGAATCACCCACAAGGCACATTACTCTCCTTCCACCTTATGCATAGCTTCCCTCCAAATACATGCATGTAGAATGTGGATGAAGGACAAGGCACGTGGGTGAGGGAGAAAAAGCTTCAAGCAAGAACATTTGTGTAATCTTAGCTGCTTGCAAAAGTTTCTTATTATATCAATTATATATATAATATTTATTCCTATCTATCATTTATTTAATTGATTACTAATTAAACAGATAATTAACAACATATTTATTCATTTATTTATTTTTTAAAATTACAAGAATGATTTGTAATAATGAGTCGCTATTAAAATATTTAATATATCTTCCATACTAGCATTGATAATGCTTATCAACACTACCATTTAATTAATTATTTCCACTTAATTATTAAATTTGGATCTGATTATCATAATTAAGAAGAGAGAGTATTTAATATTAAATCTATTAATACTTGTGTCAATTATTAATATTTATATTAAATCTATATAGTAATAATTAGACCCATTAATATTAATATAGTATTTACTTTTTTCCCACCGATTAAACTCTATGCCATGAATCAGTTATACATATATATATAAATATTATAATAAAAATCCTTTCTTTATTAACCCTACTCCAAAATACAATCTTAACCGGACACTATACAAAGTAGTATAAGTAGATATATTATTAATGCCAAGTAAATACAGATGGCAGTATTGAAAATTCAATTTATATATCAATCAATCATTTAAATTCTTCAATACAGTCAAAATAATAATATAAATGAAACACATTTTATATCATCACAACCATTAAATTATCTCTTCTAATAATCAGCCAAAGAGCAAACATAATTAATTGACCAAATAGATTGAATGACAAACTCAACATGACCTCACAAGTCACCAATAAATGACTTACTCACAATTCAAAGATGGCTGAAATGGAGGGACACTACACTTAACGCTGTGAGAGAGAAGGAGAATAACAGGATTCAAATTTTGGCCATTGTATCGCTATTAGAGTTGTTAATAACTTTGAGGATGTTCTTATTACCATGCTGCAAGTAAATGCATCTCCAAGATTGTTGCAATAGATATTGTTTTGAGAGATGTGAACCATCAAATTATCTATCTAATCAGTTTTCCAACCAAGATACAACAACATTAACATTTTATGTATATATCTAAAATTTGGATAGTATCCTTGAAGAAAAAACTTAAGACTACCATTAAATACAACATTAAGTGTATGCACAACGAATACTAATTCAACGAACTTCCCATAAAACAATACATTCATTGAACCGTAAACTACACAAAGCAATGATTGATAGATAGTCGACTTGTCATAAATGGAGCATAGCCATCGACTAAGGTCGAATCAGTAAAGTTTTAGAAATAGAGATTTAAATACCATCAATAATCAGGAGAGAGATCAATATTACCTATGAATGAGGGTCGGTTTAGAAGATCGATGTGGATAAATGGACGATAGGAGCAGCTAATGAAAATACTACAGATTGGAATATTCAATGGTGCCCTAGCTTATGAATGAGATAATTCATTTATAATACAACCAAGGAAAATAAAATAAAAGAAGACTATCGAATGCCAAGACAATACCTATAAGCCGAACTCTAAGCATAATGCTCTTTCCATCAAATACCCAATGAGTTACACCTACAACCTGGTTTCCAATGCAATTCAAAGATGGATGAATGGTGTCAATCTCACCCATCCATTCGCAACGATCCCCTTCCAAGAATACCAATCGCATTCCATTTTCAAACTATATTTTTTTCATTGAGATATTTTGCAGAGCAATATTTTATTTTTGATAATGAAAAACTAACTCTCTATTTTCCCAAAACAACATTATAAAAATCTGAGAGATACGCTTTCGAAAACCAGATCAATAAATTTTATTTTTTTTCCTTTTTCAACATTAGTTCGAGGTTATGCATGATCTGCATGTGAAATCTTTTTCCGATTTTATAGCTTTTTACTATCCTTCATTTATTTAACATTATCACTTTAAATTTCATTTAGTTTTATCCCAAAATATAAATTCAAATAAAACATATAATCTATTCCATGAATTTAAATATAAACAATATTAATATTAAAATATTATTTTACCTCTCTCTCTAGTAAAATATTTACCATTATCAACACAATTAATATACTCTATATATAAACTTAACAAACCATTCTAATTTATGAATTAATTTAATAATTTAATTCGATACTCTAATTAAATCAACATAAAACTACTGAACATCATTGAATCAAACTAACTAACTAAACGACATTTATCAATGGATTTAAATCAAACTACCCAAATCAAATTTTATCGAACCTCGTAAATGGGCGAATCGTGGAGGGCACTACATCCTTCCCCCAAGAATTTGACTTACTCTTGAAAGTCGCAAGGTGAAAAAAAAACACATGCAATCATATGCACAACAACATAATGAACCAACAACAATATCAACAATTAAAATGACATCAATTGGACAACTAAAATTAAACAACTAAAAACGAGATGATACCAAAAATGGAAATGGGATTGCAAATGGACTTCATGGTCAAGCATAATGGTGGGGTGATGGATAAGGATGGGAAAATTTCTTGTCAAATCCATTTTTTCACATTGTATCCATTGGGTATGTAAGGCACGCTCAGACCCGACGGTGCGGGTGGAGTCGGTGCCCGGTACCTGCAAACCTGTATAAAATCAAGTGTTGAATCAACATATATATTCAATGTCAAACACACCATGCGAGAGAGTTGCAATGTAGCAGGGCGCTCACGGATGAGTGATGAAACACAATCCCTCTCACCCAAACCTTAACAATAACCACATCAATGATCACATCGAAATAACATAATCAATCATAGTTAGTGCCCAATAAATATAATCAACAGTTGCATGACACTCATAAACAAATTAACTCAACACATAGATAAACCATAAATCCATCATTGCCATGTACATAGAATAATAGAATCATGATCATCAATAGACTGGCCCCAAATCCAACCAAAATAGTACAATAAGTGTCAAAATTCATAACATAACATAAATAAATAGTGATATGAACACCAAATTCAGATAAAAAGTCATCCTAACCCACACCAAAATGGTAAGCAAGTATCAACAGAATCTGAGGTGCACATCATAATCGACAAAAGATTGAAAGTTTACACTTTTTAGAATCAAGATAAACACAACACACACAAGATTCCAAATTTAACACACACATTCACCACAAAAACACACAAACTCACATCACTAATAAATGCATCTCAAGGCTACACCATGGTCCATGATGCATCCCCAATAGATAGGATATTGGTGCATTGTGCACTACGAGGGTCCTATCCTTTCCATCGGTTTTCCGTACCATCAGATCAGCATCACCTAAAGACAAACTCAGGTTGCTAAGTAAGGATGATAGAAGGGTGAACACCTAAACTCAAGAGTCTAAACACAAGGTTAACATAATGGGCTCATAGTGCCCAGTGTATGAACCTATGCTTTGATACCATGTTATAATGGCCCACCACACAAACCCCATAGGACACAACAAACTAACTAAAGAAAGAATATATTTTTTTAAAAAGGATAACAACTATGCAATAACCATTAATTAAATGAACATATATCATTATGGATATTACATAAGAACACCTAACTAGCCCTATGGGGCTACATGGTTGCATTACTCGTAATGATCCCAACTAATTAATATTGTTATAAACTAAATGCCAAGAGAATAAATGATAGAAGCATACATATACAAGATAACATAATGATCACATATAACTACCTATAATTCAACAAAGAAGATAAAAGTACGTATATTTTATTACATTTCATTTTGTAGTTTAGTTTTACAATTGTTGAGCATATTTTCATAGATACAACACATCAAAGATATAATAATACATTACAAGAAGCTTCCCTTATATCCATAGGAAGAGTACAAGGTGTACAAGAGTAATACATCACTGAAGAATGAAATAAAAAACATAGAATGATCTTAAATCAAGAGAATCTCTAGAAACTCTACATCTACTTCCACAACACGAACATAACCTGGGAACACAATGGGGTGCATAGCATGTTCCACTCGACCATCTGGACCCGAAGGTCCACCCCCTGTGCCAGGAAATGACAAGAAAGGATTCACATCCAACAAGGTCAAACAAACAAGGCTAACACATCCCAACAAATAACTACCTCGAACGAAGTAAACCGCATAACGCAAAGGCATCAATAATACTTGTAGAGGCAACCAAAGCAAGGGAAAACAACAAGTATAGTAGGAGAGTTTCATTGTATGGCCTTACATGAATTAATCAGACTACCTAACACTAGGAGCCGCCTCCATCTATGGTTAACTTGAAAGCCTATCTCAAGGCTCCGCCCCATAGGGTGACTGATGTAGAGCCACTTACCTTTTACGAAGACAAGGTAGTGACCTTACCAACCAGGTCTTCCCATCCCATCCTTAGCCTTTTTAGAACACTAATGGCATGCGTGAGGCACATAATTAATCTTGTTAAGAGTTTGATTATCCCTGTAGACACCTAAAAATGACCTAGGCCTGCAAGCTTCATTTTTACCAATTTCGTCCTAGCATAATTAAGACATTTAATTATGTCCTTCGTCCACATTCGACTATTGATTAAATAATTCATAATTATTTAATTAATTCATGTCAGTTATTCTTCATGATTATTAAATAAATAAATTTTATTTATTTATTAAATATGTCATTAACTGTCTAGGTCTTTCTTTAATTTATTTAATTCCCTCTTCTGCATTTAATTCTTATTGATTATTAAATAAATGAATTTCATTTATTTATTTAATACGTCACTGATTGTCTTAATTAAATAAATTGATTAATTTAATTAATTGGTCTTATCTCCTAAATTAAATAATTAAAATTTAATTATTTAATTGCCAATTTCATATTCTTCTCATTTTAAATAAATTAAATTATTTAAAATGTCATGTCAATCCTAACTATGAGTCCATTTTGATAAATAATCTGAAAAAGATTATTTATTATCTCATAAAATCATTATTTTGAATTAATTTAATTCAAAATAGTAAATAATCTTCCAAAAATCAAGTAATCGGGCAGATTCTTGATTTTCCAAATCTGATTTTCAGTCCAAATCTTATCTTCTTGATTTTTCAAATCTCGCAAATCAGGCAATCTTATCTTCTTGATTTTTTGAAAATCTTTATTTTCTAATTAATTGTCTCATTTATTTTCCACCGTCGATCCGATTTTATTCTGACCGTTTGATTAAGGATTTTGCCCTAACCCTAATTAGGGATTCTTAGGTTTAATCTAGATCGTTCATTTCATCAATTTATCTCGTCCGTCCATTCAAAATGGCCTTTTCTATAAAATGCCATCTTCTTCTCATTTTTGGGAGACACGCACATTTTGACATTTTGCATAGTTATTATAGGCATTTGCTTTCACACTTAAATCTCCATAGGCAATTTCATTATTTATTATTATAGTCATTTAATCAAGGCATAGGCATTGTCAATCATAGGCTTTTAGACATAGGCATTTAGATTTTGAGTAAATCTTTCAAAACTTGCTTTAGTCTTGTCATTCGTCATAGTTGCTCATACAAATCTGAGGGCATCTTCATTTACTGCAAGCAAAGGAGGTGTAACGAAGGTCAATCATGAAAGATGGAGATTCTTGGTAATATCATTCCTTTTCTTTTCATCATTTTCCTTTGTACTTCGTTATTTCAATGGATTTTAGTGTTATTTGATTTAACCATCTAACAAGCTGATTTTTCCCTTGATTACATTGGTGAACCCGACATTTTGTAGAGAAATTTGTGTGTGTTCTTGTTTGCTTTCACTGTTTTGCGGGTTACAGCCAAGACATCATATGAAATCCCGTCACCTTCATTAGAGCACAGAAAAATGGGCGAATAAAAGATTTTCAAACGGTTTCTGGGTTTTGTAGATCTCGCTCCCAGCTTTCCAGAATATCAAACGGTTTTAAATTTCATTGAGATTTGAGAAAGTTATGGGCATTTCAGTGATCGCAGTTTTTTTCAATTTAATTTTTAAACCCACGTTTTTCTTTTGTCTATAACATTCTTTTTGTGCAGAATCATGGAAAAAATTTTCTGAGTTTTGAAGGTCTATCATTTAGCTTTCCATAGATATCTACCACTTAAAATTTTGTTAAGTTTTGAGCAAGTTATCGCTGTTTTAATTTGCTGCTGTCATTAATGTTTTATTTATTTATTTTTTGTTTGTGTTGCTAATCTTCTCTTGTAGCATGTGGCGATCCCCATTCGTGTGTCGAAGACCATTGATTAAAGAGATTACTAATTCATTGTTTGCAGATTCGAATGTCGAAGACAAGATAAACAAACATTGTGCTTGTTTTTCTTTCATAGATTAGCAAACATTTGATTTTGGTGCATATAAAAAGAACACATGTCTTCTTTGATTGATTGTGCTTGCAAGATGGTAGGTGAGTATGCTCTCACTTGGTGAAAACCTCGTGATCAGAAAACCAGACCCATCTTTATTTGTTAATTACCCTTCACGATTCGGTATATCGGAGTATCCTCTCCCCTTGCGCATTCGTGCGATCCTGGGTGTAAGAGAAACAGTTACTGACTCTAGAACTTGGGCCTATTCTGGTGGGAAAAAGTACTCACCCCAGAACGACTCAGACCGGTAGCACCCTGACACCGAGGGATTCCAGCCGGTATATAAAAGTGGGTTCTTGGGGAAAGCCCAAGAATCACGAGCGTGGTTCCAACGAGATGGATCTGAAAGGGGACTCTCGCCGCATGGATCACACCCCACGAACGGAATGCCCGAATTAAAAACCTCTTGTCTTAGTGTCCAACCATTCTATTGGCTGTTGCTTGGTATAGTGCAGGGTACAGTATCATGCCCGAAGACACTCACTACTGATCCCCTGGAGTAGAGATAGCAATTCTTGGGATGTCACTACCCAAAGAATCTGAATTTGGTGTGCTCGAATGAAGTTAATGAGCCGTGGAGGGGAGCCAATGCCACCAAAATTCTAAGCTATCCGCTCTCAAGAAGCAAAGGTGTTTATCACCAATCCGGGGTATATCGGTGGGCTATACCAAGTATACAAACCCTTGGCCTATTGGCCTTTTTAGGATTGTGCTTATCTAATGTGTGATTGGTTACATTCAAAAAGTTGTGTTTGTCAAGTGTTTTCTGGTTTTATCACAGTTCAAAACAAAACTTTCATCAGACAGACCAAATTTTCCATCAAAAATGACAAGACAAACTTTTCGCATCTATCAAACTGCATTTAAATGTCTGAAGTGCAATCGCTCTGATCAATCGCATTTGAGTTTACTGAACCGCATTTGCATATCCAAGACGCAACTGAAACTTCAAACGACGCATTTTCCTATCAAAACTTAAAACTCCACATCCGAGACTGGAAGTCCTCAACTTGTCCACCATTTGTCAAACACTGTCATCAAGAAGATTCTGTCAGAAACCAAACTTAATATTGCTCAAAGTCTTGTCTATTAGCTTGCATTAGTCACCATAGGTTTCATACCTCATTCATTTTTCGTTGCATACATTTGACATTAGACTATTCATAGGTTCACATTTTGCATACTTAGGATTAGGCAAATCTTAGTACACTTTGCAAAATCATTGTTTTCGAAATTAGACCCTCTTGGACCAAGTTATCAAACCTCCTTTTAGTCATTGTCCTCTTTTGTGAGATTCTTCCAACTCAAAAGTCTAGTTAGGGAGACTCACTAGTCATTTCCAACAAAGTCCTTTAGCAGTGAAAATCAAAAACAAAGTTCGAGCTTAGAAGTGCTTAGATAACCTTGTCTTACATTGCATACAAATTGCATACCTTACTCACGAAAATCCAAAAATATTAGTCATTCTAGTGGTCATCTTGAACCATAGACTTCACATAGTGCCATACTTGCATCTAGTTGTCATTCCCATTTGAGCAATCTCATTTCATGGTTGAAACCAGACTTCAAAAACAAAAGAGACAAATAGAAAACTTTAGGCAAGACCCCCCGTATAATGTCAAAAATCCTCCACATGACCCAAATTGCACCTTTTACGATCCATTTACCAATGTAGACAATCAACCTCCAACAACAATGCAATCCACATCAAACAGTCCATTCGAACAATTTTTGCAAAGAGATGAAAATGGTCAACTACTCCAGGAAAACATAGAGGCATTGACACAAGACCTAGAGGCCTGTCAGATGGCTGAAGCAATAGCTCGTCAGGACAGAGACAGATTCGTAGCTATGCTTTTGAGTGAAGGAGCTAAGTTACCACCAGGATTTGACACTACTACCAACAACACACATAACATGTCACATAGTGGTCAACCTCTAAATACGACGAGCAATACTTCCTTTGGGACCACAATGACAATGCATACCACTCCCAACATCCCAAACACCACCAACATCCCCAACATCACAAATACCACGACAGCCAATACCACGACAGTAAATGCCATGGGGGCATCATCAAGTCAAAACAAAGCCCCTTTGACAACTTCATTTACTACCATGAACACAACTTCGACACATTCATCTAGTGGTATTTCACAAAATCCTTTGGGAGGAGCCACAAGACGTATCTTTATCCAAGGACAACAACAAAACGTCAACACGACAACACAGTCAAATGTCATTGCCTCCCAAGGTCCAAACACAAACGTTCCTCTTGTTCAAAATCAACAATTTACACAAGGTGGCCAAATAACACAACCCATGACATCATCGACACACTATAACAGTCATGGCCACAACATCCCTCAACTAGCGACACACATGGCTGGGGGACACATCCCAACATATTCATCCAACATTCATACTCATCAACATGCACCCAATCATAACTTCCAATACCAACAACACACGTCATACGTACCACAACAATCCATACCACCACAATACACCAACATTCATGCACACCAGATAGGAACACATGGTGTGCCAAGCAATCCAACATATGGAAACGTAAACGACCCTACCATAGATGAACTCAAAGCAAGAATGAGGGATATGGAGAAAACTATGCAAAACATGTACATTTCAGGCAGGAAATCAGAAATATCATATGACCTGGATGTATACCCATTTGACACGAGCTTATACATGCCTGCATTTCTACCAGGATACGTGTCACCCAACTTCACAAAATATAGAGGCAAGACAAATCCCATTGAACATGTTCGCGAATTCGCAAGCAACTGTATGGATATCGCCTATGAACCAACATACTTGATGAGACTTTTCTCCAAAAGTCTGGCGGGTCAAGCCCTTGAATGGTTTTCAACTCAAAAAGATATCCAGACATGGGATGAGCTCAAACAAAAATTCATAAGAAATTACGCGTACAACATTGACATGGATACCTCTATCACTAGCTTGTGCAATCTCACGCAAGAAGACTCTGGTGAGACATTTATTCCATTCTTTCAAAAATGGAGAAGCCTTGCTAGTCGATGTCACATTGACATTCCTGAAAGGGAAAAAGTCGACATGTTCGTCCAAACACTCCTAGGACCCCTAAAATTCGCATTGCAAATACATTGTTGCACAAACTTCACAGAATTGGTCGAAAAGGGAGTCCAGATTGAGAAAGCACTTATCGCAAAGGGAGAACTGAGATATGGTTCCAAAAACATGAACGTCAATCCACCAGCTGACAAAAACAAATATTGGGTTAAGAATAAGCATGTTACAAATGACGGTGTTGTTGATGCCAAGACTGCAAACAATGTAGGTCCCTTATTGGCCCTGAAAGGGGTTCAACAACAAAACAGACCAACAACGACATTGATACCTCCTCCCAATACTTCTTCAAACAATCAAAGTGGTCAAAACAGTTAAGGACAATATCGTCAAATGAGGCAATTTCCTAGGGGTCGCACATACACTCATTTGGGTGAACCCATTGAAGAAGTCCTTAAGAAATGCATCTAGCATGGGGTCATCACACTTCCAGAAATAAAACCATATGACCCGGGACAATTCAAACCAGCATGGTGGAATGACAATGCACTTTGTGAATACCATCGAGTAAAAGGGCACACAACCTCCAACTGTCGTCAATTGAAAAATATAATACAAGACCTTATTGAAAATCGCACCATTGAAGTAGGTGGATCGCAATTCACCACCAATTCGGATCATACTATCCACAAGAATCCACTACAGGATCATGGTTCTCATAATGCTTCCACTTCAGGTTCACAGAACCAAACTAACTTTTCCCGAGCCAAGTACGACTATTCTGGTGGACCTATTATAAATAATGTCAGAATTGATGATGAATACATCAATACCATTACGATCAAGAGAGCACCCCAGTGTAATGCTACTACACGAAGTGGCAAGGTCACTATAGCTGGTCTGCCTCCCCCTAGACAAGCCAAGATCACTATACCGGGCCCATCAGCTAAACAACCACAACCTGCTAAATAGCCAAACCCTATCTCAACCCCACAGCAATGGAAACCCAAGAGTCAGTTCAACCTCATTGACCAACTAGGAAAGACTCCCACACAAATATCTATCCTTGAGCTGCTTCGTATCTCTCCTACGCACAAAGAAATCCTAGACAAAACTCTCCTAGATTCATCGGTCCCTAAGGACATCGATGCCAATCAGTTTGAAACTATGGTGGGATATCTCACCACACCGCACCATGTCACCTTTTCCGACCAAGACTACTCATCACATAAAACCAACCACAATGACGCATTACACATAGAAACTTTTGTCCACAAGCACAAAGTTAGACGGGTTTTAGTAGATGGTGGAGCAAGGTTGAATATATGCTCCCTCAAATTGGTTAAGGCTCTTGGGTTCTCTGATGCGTGCGTAGACCCAATGAAAAGCATAGTGATCAAAGCATATGATGACGAGGAATGCTCTTCACGGGGTGTTATCTCTCTCCCTATCAGAGTGGGACCGGTCATTGTAGACACAACCTGCCAGGTCCTGGATTTGGAACTACCATATAACATATTACTTGGTTGTCCATGGATCCACGCATTAAAAGTTGTTCCATCGACATACCACCAATGCCTCAAGTTTCCTTTCGATGGCACAGAAGTAACCATATACAGAGACCCCAACCCTTTCCAATATTGTACCAACTTAAGGGGTATCTCCGAAAACCGAGTACCTATTAATCGAGAAGCACTTGGCTCCTCGTCGTCCAAATACATCAACCCTTCCATGCTCATGTCATATTCCACATCCGCTCCATCCACGTCTTCCACCGTACCACCACCTTCCACCAACCCTAAGACTGAATCAACTGTCAAAATCTAGGACCTCGGTTGCGGAGAATTCAAACTAAATACAGCATATAGCATAACTACAATACCCACTCCTCCAAAGATACATGGTCGGCCATGTTTTAGAATGGAACCTCAAAAAACTTTCAAAGTTCCACCGAATATAGTTTTTATCAAGTGGGGAGACATGAGTGATGAAGACCTTGCGGACATCACAGGATGGATCTATAAGGATACAGTCGCATTACCTCCATTACCAGTTCAAAAATATGGCAAGGGTTACAACATCATGAAGGCTAAAGGCTATGATGGTACTAGTGGCCTTGGAAAAAGTAAAAATGGTTGAAGGGAACCCATAGAAACTTTTCAAACTCTGAAGTATCTTGGATTAGGGTTTGGATCACCTGACAATGATGATCGACATACCTTTGGACTTTCAAATGAGCGAGTACATGCTTCTGACAGTGTCAAGACTACTAGGGAAACCCTCACCGAAACAGACTCCCATGAGTGGGAATTTGGCTCGGAACGATCCCTAAGTGACTGTTGTCTTGACGATTTATTTGTCGAACCAGGGGAACTAACCTCTGAACAACAATTCTAGCAAACATTCAAAATCGAATAGGCACCAAACAGTCAAAGTCCTACTACCTCCTCCCATGCCATACAACACCCGTCATCTGAACCCCATCAGTCCAATCAATCCAATCAGTCCAATCAGTCCAAAGTGTCAGATGACATTGATAACTAGAACTCTAAAACCTTCACTCCTTATTACGACAACGAATATGACACTAGTGAAGGAGAATATTGGATAGAGTCCGATGTAGAGTTGGATGATGATAACCTCATATACAACATCACTGAATCCATCTGCATGCTATCCGCATCCTCACCCCAGTTCACTAGCCTTGACAATGGCATCTCCTTAGTTTACCCTAAATTAGTCGATTGGGACCAACAAGGACCGCCAGTTCTGGACACATTTCAGAATGATGAGGCAATCGCCGAATTCATGGGACTACGAGAAAGCATACCCAGTGGGGACCAAAAATCAAGATTTTCCATTGATTTGGACTGCACGACATACTTCGACGAGACTGTTCAGTACTCTAGTCGCAAAAGTAAAAATAAAGTAAAAAATGAAACGTCTCTAGGTGAAAACCGAAAGGCACCTCTTGATGATAAAATAGTAAAAATAAAGGACGTATCTGCAGGTGAAAACCTCTCGGAGGCGACCAAAGATGGACGACTGGACTTTCTCCCCATACAACAGGAGAAATCGGCCATGCTTATTGAGGACACAATAGAGGATAACATTTCAACTGCAAAAGACCCCAAGATGGTCCTATTTGCAGCATCATTGACTGATGAAGAGAAACCAGAATTTCATAAATTCTTTGCAGAACGGAAAATCAACTTTGCATGGTCCTACGCTGACATGCCAGGATTGGACCCAAAACTGGTTCTGCATCATCTGCCACTATTACCCAATGCTAAACCAGTCAAGCAGAAGTTGCGCAAAATGCACCCTCAAGTTGCTCTATTGGTCAAGGCCGAGTTAAAGAAATTACTGGATGCCGGATTCATAAGGTCTATAGATTATGCTGAATGGATTTCCAAACTAGTGCCGGTGACAAAGCCAAATGGTCTGATTCAGGTATGTACAGACTTTCGGGATCTAAATAAAGCATGTCCCAAGGACAACTTTCCTTTGCCCAACATTGACATCATAGTTGACCTAACTGCAGGACATGAGATGCTATCCCTCATGGATGGTTTCTCCGACTATAACCAAATTCGCATTGCTCCTGAGGATCAGCACAAAACAACATTTACTTGCCCATGGGGTACATACTGTTGGAACGTCATGCCCTTTGGTCTCAAAAATGTAGGTGCCACATATCAAAGGGCTATGACCACGATCTTCCATGACATGATGCACAATATAATGGAAGATTATGTAGATGACCTGTTGGCCAAATCAGCAACTAGGAAAGATCATTTGAAGATACTCGACAAAATTTTTAAGAGACTTGAAGAGTACAAAGTTCGGCTAAACCCTAAGAAGTGTGTTTTTGGGGTCACATCAGGAAAACTATTGGGATACATAGTCTCCCGAAGAGGCATAGAGGTCTATCCGGCAAAGGTCAAAGCAATCATAGACATGCCTCCACCCAAAGGGATCAGTGAACTCAGAACTTTGCAGGGCAGAGTACAATCTATTCGTTGTTTCATAGCCCAATTGGCAGATAAGTGCCACCCATTCCAGTATCTGTTGCGCAAGAGTGTCCCCTTTGTATGGACGGACAAATGTCAAGAGGCCTTCCAACAAATCAAAGATTATCTGCTGTCAACACCAGTCCTCATGCCGCCCATTCATGGAAAGCCGTTAATTCTATACATCTCAACTACTAGTTCAGCACTGGGGGCATTGCTGGCCCAAAATGATCATGAACGAAAAGAAAGAGCAATCTATTACATCAGCCGCACACTGATAGGCTATGAGTTGAATTATACATACATTGAACATGCATGCCTCGCTATTGTCTTTGCATCCCAAAAACTAGGACACTATATGCTCAGTCATCAGACACAACTGGTTGCCAAAATTGATCCGTTGAAATATCTACTAAGTCGAACAACATTAACAGGCCGGTTGGAAAAATGGGTCATGATGCTAAGCGAGTATGACATACAGTATGTTGAGCGTAAGGCAATAAAAGGGAAAGTAATAGCAGATCAACTAGCGGATGCACCAATTCAAGCCACTCATCCACTAGTAACTGATTTTCCCGATGAGTCCATTTTTCATGCAGAACCGACAACACCATGGAAGCTATATTTTGATGGGTCACATACTGGTCATGGCTCAGGCGCTGGAATCTTGTTTATCACACCGCAGGGAGATTCAATTCCTAAGTCATTCAGGATCGCTTTCCCTTGTACAAATAACATTGTTGAATATGAAGCACTAGTCATAGGTCTCAAGTTGGTAATCAAATGGAAAATTCAGACATTGCTTGTATTCGGGGATTCCTAGCTGGTAATCAACCAAGTGAATGATGATTATGAAACAAAGGATGAGAAGTTGCTTCCCTACAAGAGGATGGTGGATAGTTTCCTGACATACTTTCAATCAATCTCTTTTGAACAAATCCCTAGGGTACAGAATAAGGCAGCTGATGCAATGGCTACTATCAGTTCTCTCTTGGACATCCCTAAAAATGTGCCACAATTTGAATTTTTGGTAGAACAGCTTTTAATACCAGCATATGATATCCCAGAGTCGGAAATGGTTTGCGAACTTGTTGGTCCCAACTCTCCTTGGTATCAGGACATTTACGACTACTTAAAATCTCAACCCTTCCACCGAACTCATCCAATAACCTTCATCAGAAAATCCGCAAGGTATACCATTGTCAGTGACACCCTATACCGTCGTAGTTTCGACGATACCCTCCTTAGATGTCTTAACACCGAGGAAGCATGTACGACCTTATGAGAAGTACACGATGGTATATGCAGATCTCATTCGAGTGGTCCTATGCTAGCTAAGAAACTAATGAGACTTGGGTATTATTGGCTGATAATGGAAAAGGATGCAATTGAATATGTCAGGAATTGTCACAAATGTCAAATACACAGTGACTTGGTCCATGCTCCAGCGTAGGAACTTCGGCCGATCACTTCTCCTTGGCCCTTCGCTCAATGGGGACTCGACCTCATGGGTAAGATTCATCCAACCTCATCCAACGGCCATAAATTCATTATTACTGCCACTGAGTATTTCACAAAGTGGATTGAGGCCATCCCATTGACATACATTACCAGCAAGCAAATATCAAAGTTCATCCTTAACTACATCATTTGTCGATATGGCCTTCCACAGTCAATCATCACTGACAATGAACGTCCATTCAAAAACCAAGACGTACGTGAGTTATGTGAATGATTCCATATCCAACACCACTTTTCATCTCCATACTACCCCCAAGGAAACGGCCAAGCTGAGGCATCCAATAAAACCATTGTCAAGATATTAAAAAAGACTGTCAATGACGCTGGCTGCGACTGGCACATACAACTTAACCCTGCTTTGTGGGCTTACCGAACTACCATTCATACACCTACAGGAGCTACCCCATTTGCTCTAGTCTTCAGCGCTGAAGCCATCTTACCCATTGAGGTCGAAATTCCTTCGCTACGAGTTTCCTTGAAGGGTCTAACTAATGAGGAGGAGTACCGACAATCATGCTTGCACGGGCTGGAAATGCTGGATGAAAGATGACAAAACTCACTGAATCATCTCCAAGCATATCAAAACCGCCTTTGTCACAGCTACAATAAAAAGGTTATGGTCAGAAAGTTTGACATTGGCGACCTAGTTCTCATGCAGAACCCCAAGAACCAAGTAGACAGAGAAAAGCCAGGAAAATTTGAACCAAACTGGCTGGGTCCCTATATTATCATATCTTCCTTTGGTTCTGGGGCATATCAATTGGCAACTCCAGATGGGGAACAGTTGACTGAGCCCATCAACAGTTTACATCTTCGAAAGTTCTACGCATAGCATCAGAGGATGGAGCTAAAAACCATAAAATACAAAAAAATTGAAAAATGATAACAATCGTCACCTTGATGAAAACCTAGCAAACAGGCGTCTTGGTGACACCAAAAAAATCAAAAAATCATGAAAATAGTAAAGAGAAAAATGATTCGTTCAATAGTGAAAACCTGGCAAACAGGCACTTTGGACAAGTACCATGGTGAAAACCTTGCAAACAGGCGCCATGCATAATCAATCATTACTCTGCCATCTACTGTCACTTTGTCTAACTTGGCCTAGGATGAAAGGTATTTTCTGCCATTATTCTGCAAATCGCTATCACATCCTACCTGACCTGTCATAGTAGCTAAATGATTGACATCAGGTCCTGACAATTGTCTGTCTAACAAGTCAGCAGCATCCTATCCTTATCCCTTGCAAGTGGCCAAGTCTTAGACCTGACTGGGGGCAAAATGTTTACCATGCAACTGTAATGGATGTCATGTATGATCACAAAAACATCATAAAAAGTCTTGAAAAAAGACAAAAAATCATAAGAAGTCCTGAAAAAAGACAAAAACATCGCAAAATGTCTTGAAAAAAGACAAAAAAATCATAAAACGTCTTGAAGAAAACCAAACAAAACATCAGACTGCTCAAAGCACACAAGCACACTGTCATCTCTGGTCAAAGTCAATTAAGTCAATCAGTCCTTGTCATCTGTCTTAACTACGTTGTCTCTGCGCATTTGCTACGTAGGCAAGACTCATACTTGAGTCCCCGAGACATTAGGTCAGTCCTTTAGGTTTGTCAAAATAAAATCATGATGCAATTTTTGATCAAGACAAAGTCATTGGTCGTGTCGAACTACGAGGTCTCTAAGTGTATGATGTAGGCAAGGCCATCTATCGATGAGCCCCCGAGGCCGCACTAGGTTAGTCCATTAGGGTTCATGGCACTACACTGGCACACACGTCAAAGGTCTTCAATCGTTTTCCACATGGGAAAACTCCTAAAACAAAGTAAAACAATCTCTTATTCAACATGACAATCTCATCAGTGCATCACTCATATCATCAAGGTAATATCAGCATCTAGTCAAACACAAGTCAAATTCGGTCAAATCAACTCAAATCATTAGAAACTAGTCAAACTGTCAAATTTCGGTTAGTCTTTAGATGAATCCTTCTGAACGATAACCGTTGTCATTTATGCCTTAGGATGTGTCCTTCCTAGGCGTCGTCATCGTCCTTTCGACATTTTGAGCGATCTTCTTGATAATTAAAGATCACTCTTCCTGATATCAATATTCTTCAGATGAGTCCTTCTGAAGAACCAACTCTGTCATTTATGCCTTAGGATGTGTCCTTCCTAGGCATCGTCATTAGTTCAAGGGACCCCTTATGACCATTAGGGATCAAATCCTCTCGACATCAGCATTATTCAGGATGTGTCCTTCCTGAATTCACCAAGTCTCAACATTTTTCAAGGTCATCAAAACTTTAAACATTCGGACATCTTGACATTATCAAACATGGCATCTTGACATCAGAACAGTGGATATCCAGACGCACTTGGAAAACACTTGAAAATTGTCTTTTGATGTTTTATCATGTTATTAGTTTTTCAGCGAGATCCCACTAAGCAGGATTTAGAGAAGCAGTGACGTAGCATGACAATTGACACGCATGACTACTAGCTTCTCAGCGAGGTCTTGATCCTGGGATTTAGAAAAGCAACGACATATCATGATAGGGACTTTATTTTTGTATTTTGGCAATCATGTCACTAGTTTCTCAAGGATGTCCTAGAAACAGGATTTAGAGAAGCAGCGATGTTTCATGATCTATCCTTGTCTTTTTCTGCTTGTGGTTGATTCGGACAAAGACTGGGGCAATAACGCTCTTGGTATGAGTCACGATCTTCCTTGTCTATGACTACTTGTCTTATGTGATGGTACGGCCTTGCACACCTTGATCTTTGTCATATCATGGTGTTTGTTGGCCATCACAACAATCTGCCCAATGATGATTAAGAGCAATAAATATTAAAAGTCCTACGGTAAGGTTTGAAGGATTTGGTCTAGGAATTAACATGCATCATCTTTAGTCATGTCATCTTCTCTCACCCATCTCATATAAGCATTGCATCCATATCATCATCCATATCTTTTGCACTAACATTCCTTTGTCTCTTCATATTCTAGTCTCCTAACCAATTTCGAGAGCACACCCATGTTCTTGGAACCTGTCTGTCCTCTCGAGGGGGCATACCATAACCCTCCTCATCATTCTTCCTCATCTTATTTTGCACTGGGGCATTTTTCGACTTATTTTCTTTGTCACAATGCGACATGCTACATTATGACAAAGAGGGGCAAAATGTAGACACCTAAAAATGACCTAGGCCTGCAAGCTTCATTTTTACCACTTTCGTCCTAGCATAATTAAGACATTTAATTATGTCCTTCGTCCACATTCGACTATTGATTAAATAATTCATAATTATTTAATTAATTCATGTCAGTTATTCTTCATGATTATTAAATAAATAAATTTTATTTATTTATTAAATACGTCATTAACTGTCTAGGTCTTTCTTTAATTTATTTAATTCCCTCTTCTGCATTTAATTCTTATTGATTATTAAATAAATGAATTTCATTTATTTATTTAATACGTCACTGATTGTCTTAATTAAATAAATTGATTAATTTAATTAATTGGTCTTATCTCCTAAATTAAATAATTAAAATTTAATTATTTAATTGCCAATTTCATATTCTTCTCATTTTAAATAAATTAAATTATTTAAAATGTCATGTCAATCCTAACTGTGAGTCCATTTTGATAAATAATCTGAAAAAGATTATTTATTATCTCATAAAATCATTATTTTGAATTAATTTAATTCAAAATAGTAAATAATCTTCCAAAAATCAAGTAATCAGGCAGATTCTTGATTTTCCAAATCTGATTTTCAGTCCAAATCTTATCTTCTTGATTTTTCAAATCTTGCAAATCAGGCAATCTTATCTTCTTGATTTTTTGAAAATCTTTATTTTCTAATTAATTGTCACATTTATTTTCCACCGTCGATCCGATTTTATTCTGACCGTTCGATTAAGGATTTTGCCCTAACCCTAATTAGGGATTCTTAGGTTTAATCTGGATCGTTCATTTCATCAATTTATCTCGTCCGTCCATTCAAAATGGCCTTTTCTATAAAATGCCATCTTCTTCTCATTTTTGGGAGACACGCACATTTTGACATTTTGCATAGTTATTATAGGCATTTGCTTTCACACTTAAATCTCCATAGGCAATTTCATTATTTATTATTATAGTCATTTAATCAAGGCATAGGCATTGTCAATCATAGGCTTTTAGACATAGGCATTTAGATTTTGAGTAAATCCTTCAAAACTTGCTTTAGTCTTGTCATTCGTCATAGTTGCTCATACAAATCTGAGGGCATCTTCATTTACTGCAAGCAAAGGAGGTGTAACGAAGGTCAATCATGGAAGATGGAGATTCTTGGTAATATCATTCCTTTTCTTTTCATCATTTTCCTTTGTACTTCGTTATTTCAATGGATTTTAGTGTTATTTGATTTAACCATCTAACAATCTGATTTTTCCCTTGATTACAATCCCAACCCATTATTTCTATAATTAGGTTATCACTTAATAAGGAAACTCTTCCATGTGGGTTAACCTAACAACTTCTTTGTGCGCCGCCTCCCATGAAGAGCCACTCTCCCTACGGTTACCCAAAAACCCAAAACAAGCAAAGGGGTGTACCTCATCTCACATAAAAAAATAAAGTGTAATCACACAACATGAGAGGCATGAACCATCCCACAACACACATATCATAACTCTAAACCAAGAAAAAAGGAGGTACCATTATCCACATAATTAACTTGAATTCCACAAATGCACCAAAACAATGAAGTTCCCAAAAGAATCAAATTTTCCCCCAAGCATCTAGAAGCTACAAAAAAAATAATCCACCCATAGCTCCCAAAACATAAGACAAAGAAATGAGCATAAATCATGGGTTCCCGTGACTCAAAATCAAACAAAGATAAACCAAAACATGAAATTAAACTAAACACTATATAACCCTTCATTTTGAACAAATAGAAAGTTAAAGGATAATCACATAAACCATGAAATACATTGTACAAATCAATTCACAATAACTAGTAATCGCAAAGGCATCACTTCCACATTCTTTACCACTAAGCCACCAATCATTAAATAAAATCCATTTAAGTTAAAACAACCCATCAATTTCCTTAGCAACTTAAATAAAAGGGCTACATACAACAAATAACAATATCACAAGGTTAACTCCATCACCAACTAAACGTCATATGTAGCCAATCTAATCACATTCATCGAATGATAATAACATTGCTCGAACACAAATGCATTCAAACGATACATCTTTCTAATGAAAATAATGCTAGGGATTATCAAATGATTTCAATGCATAATTAAAATCACTATTTAAATAAACTAACACTCAATCTACACATCTAACTAATTGAAAGAATAAGAGATCACTATTACTTCTATCAATACATTTTTTCTTTAAACAATCTTATCGATTATAGAATAACAATTCGATTAATTCAATATTACTATTATGTTTAAAGCTACAATTTTATAATAAACATTATTCCTCTATCTTGTCCCTGAAGTAAAACACATTTATATTCAAGAATACATTCCTTAAATTAAGCATTATTTCAACCTTATTATCACTCCTTTATCATAACCACTAAATTCTATAGATAGATTATTCACCACCCAAAATTTGTATTTGCAAGTAATTAACGTAACCCTATTCTAATTAATTAAATCTCATAGCAAGTTTACAAATCAATTATTAACTAATATAAATAAAATCAATATTCACTTATTGATAAATCAGCAAAGAGTCATCTAAGCCCCTTTATTTATGCTTATTCATGGACATTATCTAATGTACTACAACCTAATACAAATTTTAAAGTTAATTACTTGGTCTTTACGATACTCTCAAATATTATCAAAATGAATAATACTATGTTATAAGATTATCATTTAACCTACATTAATGGAACCTCTATATCGTGATCAATATTAATTTTTCACTACTAAGCATAATAATGAATACATCCCCAAGAAGGAAAATGAAGTTTTGAGAGCTTTGAAATTACAACTAATATAAAAAAAAATCTTAAAGTCCTCTATATGCAACCTTGGATACCCAAGCAATGCACCAAGTTATAGGGTTTGTTTTACTATATCTGAATAGGCTTTCATCGTACTTTTTACTTAAACACTCTCTTGTGCTAGAGTGGTTAACATTGTTCAGTCAAATCCCTTATTTATTTTCTAGTGTCATTATTGTAAATAGTTTGATAAATTTCCAAGAAAATTTCAATAAATTGAATCAAGCCCAAATTAGAAAAAGGAATTCATTCTGTGTGCTAGATTAATGAGTAGGGAGATATATTTCAAGGGGAAATTGTGTGGTTCACAAAATATGGATTTGATGATGTGCATAAAAGAAAGAAAAACCACCACTACGTGATTTCTTCTGACCTTAGAGCTAAATGTAAGTTGCAGAGTATGCATGCGAGTATGGGAGCTAAACAACTATGAAAAAGATGAATTGTTGCAGTGCTATGAGGGTAGATATAATCAACGCACTTTATCATGTGCCAAAATATTAACATTCCTACATTCCTCACATACATATTATTTGGAAAACGACCCTTCAAAGATACTTAAGCCAATATGAAGGGGTTTTCTGCAACATTAAGAAGGGGTGTCAATTTAATAAGAGATTGTGTTTCTATGACACTAAATTTTGTAACCGTTAAAATTCATCATCATCCATTTCTTATTAATAATCACCCTTAGAAACTAACTAACTATACATCGACTATTTTTTTATTAGAGTGTGATGTAGAAATCCTATATTATCACCGATTGCATATTAATGAAGAGAAAATAAAATGAGCAGAGTTAGAGACAACAAATATTTAGCAAAATAGAACAATAAATGATAGGTATGCAAGGTTGGAGGAATTGACTTAAAGTGAATTAAAGTAGCAAGGTATCTCTAGATTTGATACCTTTACTTAACATTGTGAGAGAGAAGGAGAATAACAAGATTCAAACTATGGCCAATGTATCGCTATTAGAGTTGTTAAGAACTTTGAGGATGTTCTGATTACCTCGCTTCATGTAAATGCATCTCCAAGATTGTTGCAATAGAAATTGTTCTAAGAGATGTGAACCATCGAATTATCTATCTAATCGATTTTCCAACCAAGATACAGTAGCATCAACATTTTATGTATATATCTGAAATCTGGATAGTATCCTTGAAGAACAAACTTAAGACTACCATTAAATACAACATTAAGTGTATGCACAATGAGTACCAATTTAGTGAACTTCCCAAACAACAATACATTCATCGAACCATAAACTACACAAATCAATGATTGATAGATAGTTGATTTATCATAAATGGAGCATGTGTTGGGAAAACTAAACCCAATTGCAGTGGACAAAGAAGAAAACACAAACCAAATAAAATGGACAGCAAGAAGAGGAAGAATATTTTCTTGTTTCATTCAACTAAACCAAAAAGATTACAAACTTCAATTCTTACATACAAAAACTCAGAGCAAGGCTCTGTACATTCCTTCATACAAAAACTATGCATGTTTTGGAGCAAACTAGTTGTGGTTGTGTACTGTTGCGAACATTCTAGAGCACTAGGCCTCTATCAATATTCTGGAGAACTTTCCTCTGCTGCTGCAGGTTCACCTAAACATTCCTCCTTTCATTCTTCTACTGCTCTCTGTCTTCTGTCTCTAACTCTTCTTCTTTCTCTAACTAAAAAACATTCTATTCTGTTCTTTTGTCTTTCCCAGCCTTTTCCAAAATTGGCGCTCAATTCAAATTCACCTACCAAGAGTTAATTCTCTGCCAAAATTAATTGGCCAGCATTGGACACGGAAGGTGGAGGATCCCAATGGATCATATCAAGTTGTGCATTAAATGCACTCTTCCATGGCTGCTCAAGATTAGATTTTCCAACACTCCCCCTTAATCTTGAGTCTTTCTAATTTACATCTCCATTCAAAAGTTTCAGACCATAAGTTCTAGAGCATATATGCTTCTCCAAAGTTCTGAAGCATCTGCGCTTTTTTGTGTTCCTAAACACAAGTTCTGGAGCATCTACGCCAAGTTCCAGAGCACCTATGCCAAGTTATGGAGCACCTGCGCTCCTTTGTGTTTTTCTGAACCAAGGTTCTAGAGCATCTTTGCTTTTCTGTGTTTACCAGAACCAAAGTTCCAGCACATTCCTGCATACCCAGCCTATCTCTTAGGTGTTCAAAGGAGTGTTTTGACAATGCCTTTGTGAAAATATCGGCGAGCTGCTGCTCAGATCTGCAATACTGAAGCTCGATCTCTCCATGCTCCACCAACTCCCTTATGAAATGGTAATGGATTTCTATGTGCTTGCTTCGTCCATGAAAGACGAGATTCTTGGTCAAGGAAATAGAAGATACGTTGTCACAAAATATGGTTGTACCATTTTCTTGCTGCTCATTCAAATCTGCAAGGATTCTTCTAAGCCAAATGGTTTGGCATGCTACTGCATTTGCTACAATATATTCTACTTCAGCCATGGAGAGAGAAACTATGGGTTGCTTCTTTGATGCCCATGATATTGCTCCTAAACCCATGTGGAATGCATATCCCAAAGTGCTTTTCCTGTCATCTACATTTTCTGCCCAATCACTATCTGTGTACCCAACAAGTTGAAACTCATTAGAGGCGGTATACATAATGCCATAGCCTTTCGTGCCATTGACATACCTTAAAATTATTTTTCCTGCTTGCCAATGTGCGTCCTTAGGCTACTCCATGAACCTAGAATTTAGGCTTACCCTATACATCAGATCAGGTCTTGTTGTTGTCAAATGCATGAGGCTTCCAACCATGCTCTTATAGAGGGTTGGATTAACATCTTTGTTGCTGTCCTCTTTGCTTAATTTCAAAACTGTAGCTATTGGTGTTGGGGCTGGTTTGCTGTCCAACATTCTAAATCTTTTCAAGATTTGATTAGCATAACTTGTTTGAGAAATAAAGATGCCATCATCTGTTTGTTGGACCTCTATGCCTAGAAAATATTTTAGAAAACCTAGGTCTTTCATTTCAAACTCATTTTTCATTGCCTCTTTGAAATCAGCAATGAAAAGATTACTATTACCTATGAAAATTAAATCATCTACATACAAAACATCAATAAGTATCTCACCATTGGCTGACTTGATATAGAGTGTGGGCTCACTGCTACTTTTGTTGAAGCCATTGCTCAAAAGGTACGTATCAATTTTGTTGTACCATGCTCATGGTGCTTGTTTCAGCCCATAGAGAGCTTTCCAGAGCCTATAGACTTTGTCTTCTTTCCCTGCAATTTACTAGCCAGGTGGCTGCTCCACATACACCTCTTCTTTCAACACTCCATTCAAGAAGGCTAACTTTACATCCATTTGTGTTGGGCTACAATTGCTAGGACTGCCCGCACTATTTCGAGCCTTGCAACTGGTGCAAAAGTCTCATCATAGTCTCTTCCAGGCTACTATTTATATCCCTTAACAACCAGCCTTGCTTTATGCCTTTCAACCTTACCATCAACAGTGCATTTGGTCTTATAGACCCACTTAACTCCAATGGTTGATTTCCCTTTGGGTAAATCAGTGCGCTCCCATGTTTTGTTTCTCACTATAGCATCCAACTCTTCATCCATGGCGTTACACCATTTTTCTTCTTTCACGGCTTCTTCAAAATACATTGGATCACGTGAGAAAACAAAGCAAAATACAAATTCCCATCAAAATCTTCATACCTTGTGTTGTCATAAATTTCCCTCACGCTTCTAGTCTTTTGTGGCATCAATGATGCAAGCGTAGGGTCTGAATTTTTGGAGCTGCTTGACTGTTGTTTTGATGAAGAAGACTGTTGATGTATTGTTCTGGAGCATCCGCCCTACTGAAAGGTTCCAGAGTTATTGCTGCAATTTTCAGAACTGTCACCTTGTTGTAAGGTTCCAGAGCTTCTTCATCCTCAAAAGGTATTGAAACAAAAATACTTGTGTTGCTATCAATTGTTCCATCCCATGATTCATTTTCAATGAACTCAACGTCCCTACTAATCACCACTTTCTTGGTGATGGAATTGTACAATCTATAGGCTTTGGATTCTTCACTATAGCCTATGAAAATGCATTTTTTACCTTTGTCATCAAATTTTTGCCTTTTCTATTTTGGCACGAGAGAATATGTCACACATCCAAATATTCTCAAATGCTCAACACTCCATTTGCATTTTGTCCACCTTCTTGTGGAATTTGTATACACCTAAAATTGGTCTGGAGCATCTGATTAATTAAATACATATTATTTGATTAATTATTCTATTTCCTCTACTATTTAAATAAATAGAAATATTTATTTAATATTGTTCACTCTCAAATTCATCTTAATTAAATAAATAAAATTAAATACTTTGTTCAATTTAATTATCAAATCCCTATTTCAATCTATCACATCATTCTCGAATTAATTAAATAAAGACAAAACACTTTATTTATTAATTACCATATTTCTCTAATTAATTTAATAAACGACTATCCTATAGTTTGTTTTATTAAATTATTTATCTCCCTTTTCCTAATTTAAATAAATCAAAATATTTGAATTAGAGCATAAAGGAATATTCCAATCTACATTTCCTCAAAAATGAATTAGATTTCCTATGTCTAATCTATGTCTAAATTTGTCACAATTAATGCTTTGAAACTTCACGGGAAGTTTTGGAGACAAATTTGGAATTTGATCTCTCAATCCTCTTCCATCAATCCTTCCTCTTCTCTTGCCTGGTGTTTTCATGGGTAGATAGAATCTCCATCTTTCTCTCAATCTCCTCCATCTCTCACCATTCAATCCTCTAGATTGAATCTAAGCCTCTCAAAGCTTTCCCTGTGCATTTCTACAGCCAGGAAATCTATAAATACAAGCCTCATTGAACCAAAAAAAGGATCTAGATAATCAAGCTCTTACACTCTTACTCTGCAGGAATCCAGCCATCAACATTCAAGCAATTCAACAATCAAGCTTCACATCAATGGCTGCCTCTTGTAGCTGCAATTATCTGTTTCATACATGCTAGTTTATATTGTTATAATCTAGTATTGCATTTTAGTATCATTTCATTCTTGAGATAGTCATTTTAGCAGTCATAGTGCTTAACAATCTGAGAGCAATAATGATTTAATAAATCTTTGAGGATAGAGAGCAATAGGATGCTTTCATTTGATTACTTTGTTGAATTGATTCAATTGAGTTATCTTTGATATAATGTCATATTAAGAAGTGTATTTATGTTATTTACCTCATTCCACACTTACAATTTGGCGCCCACCGTGGGGCATTAACCCCATTTTATCAAAATTACAATTTTTTTTCTAGAAAGTGTTACGCAGGTTTACAGCGTGATTTGTTTTAGTGCTTTCGTTAAAAGTTTCAGCGCTTCTGGTCCCTGTTCTAGCGCTTTCAAAGTTTCGGCGCTTTCGATTACTATTCTAGCACATCCAGTGTTTTAATGCTTTTATGACAAACTTCAGCGCTTCAGTACACTGTTTCAGCGCTTTGGTGATTTAGCACGTCTAAGACAAACTTTGACGCTTCGGTACACTGTTTCAGCGCTTTTGGGTTTTAGTGCCTCAGGTAACTGTTCTAGTGCTTCGGTTCCATCTTCTGACGCTTCTGTAAAAATAGACTAGATCCGACGTTTCCACGGCCAGATTGTATTTATTTTTCACAGTTGAGATAAAATTAATCAATCTAGGGTAGTCACTTCAAAGTTTTTAAAAATTCATCAATCCTAGGATAGTCATTTCAAAGTTGGAATAAAATCTATCAATCCTAGGATAGTCACCGCATTTTACAATAGAAGTTAAAAAGAACATCATGATTTTAGTGAGGCAACACCTTCACTTAGATTAAGAATCTTTCTTTTTGGGCTTAAAATAGAACAAATCTATATGTTGTGCTTGTAGTGATTAGGCTTATGCTCTCCCCTTAACTGGGTGACCAAAGTGCCAGATTCACTTTTCTTTTATGTCATTTATGCTTTATTAAAACCTTTAGCAGGCCTACCGTAGTGGGAAAAAGTACTCACCCTACGGGAATGACCTAAGTGGGAACAACCAAAGCCAGGTTATCCAACCCACTATAATAAAAATGCAATTTATTGATGAATGTCCAAATTGACGGTAGTAGTCAAGATAACCATCCCCAAAATCTTTGTTCTAAAGATTGGGAGGTCTCCTGAGGGAGTTTATCTATTTGCCACACTGAACAGAACCCTATCTATGAACCATAGAGTAGTTTCCTGCCGAGTCAGTATCCATACATTGTCATACTCACGGTGCAAGGGCAGGGAAGAATCTACCCCCAAGACACTAACCATATAATTACCAAGGAATGCTTGCTCAAGGGATTCGGTATCCACTTCCGTCACTTTGAGTACGCACCTGACAATGAAAAAAACATGGGCGCCCTCTAGGGGGTGACATGGCTATGTGAGTCAATGTAATTCAAGATGTGGGCTATGAGTATAATGATGACCCTTTTGACCTTAAGAGTGAGTCTGCTTGAAGTGTATTCTTTATCAAAAGCCAGTAAAAATCAAGAAGGATCATGTTTTGATTCTTAAACATACACTTGTTTTTTTTTGACTCTAGATCTTAAAGAAACAATTGTTTTACAAATGCTTGTTGTGTTTTCAAAACATTAATTCAGATAAGATCATCCTAAAAAACACAAGAAAACAAAACACTATTGGAATCCCCTGTCAGGCAATTAACATCAAAATTTGGATTTTTATCAGAACATAAACTTTCCTAAATCAAAACAGAGTCTTAAACTTGCATAAATTGGACTTTACAATTGAATTTGTTCAAATCAAACCAAGATCTACCATCCAAAAGTGTCTCAATCAAACACATTTGATTAGTAAGTTAAGTTTCGGGATCAGTCATCCTAAATCAAAGAAACGAAACCCTATAATCAAACTCATCAACTTAGTCTAATCAATAGAATCTATCATTCTATTTGACTTAAGTTAATATCCTTGACACTATACCAAACTAAGATCAAAAGTTTATTGGAAACAATAATGTTCATATATCCATTTTAAAAAGGTCACAAAGAGTAAAAATCCAAAAAAATTGAAACTCAAACCACCATGGCCAAAATAGATGAGAATCAATTGAATTCTCTAACTCATCAAATGAAAAAACTTCAACAACAAATCTGGGATGTGCAAAGGGAAAGAGCCACAAAGAGATATTTGCTGCCAGAAATTTGTGCTTATTCCTCTGACAAAAATATTGACATGACACCCTCTCCACCAACAACTACATCATCCAAGTTTGATGTCTTTGGATTTTTACAAAAGATCCATAAGCCCAAATCTAAATCCTCAAACACAAATGATATTGAGAAATCCTATCATGTGATGCATTTATCTCCATCCACAATAAGCCAAAATAAATGTCAAGATTCTTTCACTCAAGCTAAAAAATCAATCCAATATCCTCTTCTATCATATCTTCAACATCCAATGATTCATGTCAATCTCTCAATCCAAAGCATGCTAGCATAGAATCCCCTACACATCAACATCAAAATATTCTTTCCACTCCATCCAATGATATCAACATTCCAAAAACTCTTCCAATATTTGATCAATATCCCATTTCTCAAGAATCTTATGATGATCCCCTCCTTTCACTTTTCATCCAAAATAATTCCCTTCCATCTCAAGAGACAAGTATCCTTCCAGATTCTTCTTCCACATCATCTCATCAATCCATATCATCTCATGATTCTATTTCATCACAAGAGCATGGTAGTTCTTCCATCCTATCTAATCATGTCTTACCAACTGATGATCAAGACATGCTTTCTACACAATATCATGATTCCCTTCCTCATCAAGTTTAAGATATGCTTCCATTCAAGGATACCCTTTCATCCCATGAATATGTTTATTCTTCTCATGATCAAGATATGCCTTTCATACCACCTCATGATACTTTTCCAAGTCAAGATCAAAACACCCCATCATCCCCATGTCAAGATCCTATCACACCTATAAATTGGGATCCTCCACCTTTATCCATTCTGGTTTACTTCCAACACCTATCCTCTCATCCATGTCATATCCTCCCCAAAATGGACTCGCATCTTGTTTCACAAACAATACATATCCCATTGGTAAACAAATGTGTCAAAGTATGAATTACAAAGGAAAAGGATTAGGCCTTCATGAACAAGGTATCCTAGAACCCCTTTTTGTTCAAAGAAACCCATATCACCACGGCCTTGGTTATACACCAAAGTGTCTTAGTTCATCAGACCTACCATCTATCTTAGGTCCTCATCCTAATCCTCCAAACATACCATCTATCCTAGGTCCTCATCCTAGTCCATCAAATCTTCCCTCTATCCTAGGTCCATATCCTATTTCTCAAGAACAACAAAGGCACACATCCTTGATGCCCTTTCAAAATTCTACCCACCTTAACTCATCCATAATACCTCCATATCATTCATCTCAATCCACCCCTCCCATTGCTCTTGGAATAAATTTGGGTGCCAAATATCAAAAGCTTCTATATCGAAATCCGCATGTATCAAAGGATCAACATGTCTCCTCGAAGAGACATGCAAAAAGAAAAGAAAAATTGATCCAAAATCAAAAGAAATTTTCAAAAGGCCACAAAGGCCCATCAAAGCAAAAAGAAAATTTTCAAAGACCACAAAGATCCATAAATCAAAAGAAAATTTCAAAAGGCCACAAAGTCCCATCAAAGCAAAAAGGAAATTTTCAAAGACCACAAAGGTCCATAAATCAAAAAGAAAAATGTGAAAGGCCGCAAAGGCCCACAAAGAAAAAATCAAAATCAAAAGTCATGTGGATTCCTAAAAGTCTCATAGAAGCAATAAAATATAAATTGGCATCCAAATTTTCTAATCCAAAAGCTTCCTCCAATTTTCCCTCTAATAACCTATCACCTTCCAAATCCATTTTTCCTCCATCACTCCACCACCCTTCAAGGTGTGTGCCAATGTTGATCTTTCCATCCTTTCCATCTATCCATCAACAAGCCTTCCAACCTCCTATCCATTATCCAAAATTCATCCCTCATCATTTTCCTTTAATCCAAACCTTTGCATAAGTCCTTAGCTTCTTCCATCATATCATTTATCTACCAACATTTAGGAGTCTAATTCCCATTCCCATGGTTTATTAAAGAGATATTTTGTTGTGAAACTTGATGATTAAGTCCTTCCTCCATTTCCCTATCATCCATATCCTATCTTCCATATTCTTCATGCACTCTACACTTAGGTACAAGTTTCATCCATCTTATCATTCATGGTCATTATCCTTTCTATGCTCATTCCTTACATTTCCACCTTTGATCTTGACAAGGTTAAGGATCTTCTTGAACATCATATATCTTATCCTATACGCTTTATCTATATCTTCCATACCATATCTTTTATCTTATCCATATTCCATCATTCTTACTAAATACATCCTTTCTTCCTTTCCTTGGTCTTGATGAGGAACATGAGCAAAATACTTGGGCCTTGTGTCTATATCTTATCTAGTTAATCTTCATCATCTCCATTCATCATTTTTTTCCTCACTTTCTTCCATTCCATATCTTCTAGCATATCAAAATCCATGTCATCATGTCTCTTTTCAACCTCGGACCTTATCATACAAATCATATTTAAGCCTAGCTACAAAACATTATCCAATCCTCATATCTTTTGTCAATCAATCATCATCAATCATCAATCTTATCATCATCATATCTTATGGAATCGATCATTCCTGGCATCTTAATCAATCATACCATTATCATCTTTCAACAAGAGATATGTTGCTTGTTTGACATGTTTTGTAGTGAAAATTTCATTTTGATCTATCAATTATCCATGGTTGCATTAACCCTATTGTGGGGCATCTTCTTCCTTCAATCAACCATATCATCTCATTTCATCTTAAAATATCTTCAAAAATACAAAAAAATCATAAAATTTGAAAAAGGTGCAATAAAATCTCAAGTACATATCATTGCAATGTGGTCATGTCTCACCCTAGCTTGGGGGAAAAATCTTGAAATCATTGGGGGAAATAAAACAATGAGCTTAACCAAAACGCAACAAAAATAGTGATCGAAGTGCAAAACATCAATCACCATCAGAACACTTCGAACATTCGTATCATATCAAAAATCCAAACAAAAAAAAAATGTCAAAATTCAATAAAAAATCCAAAAACATGTCAAAAATTCAGTCAAAATCACAAAAACATCACAAAATCAGGATGGATGATCTAATCTGAATAATGATTGAAATACTTTAAGAAAATTTGAACATGTTGCATTTTGATCATGATTATCATTTCTTTGGAGTAACTCAATGATGTATTGAACTAGAGATACGAGGAGAAAGAATGATGTTTTTATTATCTATTGTCTGTATGTTAATCATTTACATGTATGAATTATCGGGGGATGTGCTATGCAAATGGATCACCGATGACATTCAAAATTCAGACATTCAAATGATTAATCACTTGTCTGTTTACGCAATGAATGCTCAGGTCATCTCGGTTTAATTATACCTCGATGCTTGTGTTCACTTGCAATATCAAAAATCATGAAAGTAGTACTCAGGTCGTCATTGGATTAACACAACCATTGACGCTTGTATCCACTTTCAACATTTTTAAAGCTCTATGATGATACAAAGCACAAAAGGACTGTTAAAATGATAATAGCTTGCATATAGTTGCATGATAAAATTAGATTGCATTCATATTAGTTTTGCATCTGCATTATAGATTTTTCACACTGATTAATGATATCTATATCAGCCTACGCTGGATGCGGAATCATGTCCCACATCTTTGGGAAAAACTCTAAAATCCTCCTATAATCAATCAAAAATCAAGTAGCCTATCAATCTCATCGGCTCTGGTGAGACTTCGATCAAATCTCATGAGCGACTATCATTAAACCTTGCATATCATGAGGTCAATCAATCAATCTATCATTGATCCTCACCTATCATGAGGTCAATCAATCAATCTATCATTCATCCTCACCTATCATGAGGTCAATCATCAATCTATCATTGATCCTCGCCTATCATGAGGTCAATCATCAATCTATCATTGATCCTTGCCTATAATGAGGTCAATCATCAATCTATCATTGATCCTCGCCTATCATGAGGTCAATCATCAATCTATCATTGATCCTCGCCTATCATGAGGTCAATCAATCAATCTATCATTGATCCTCACCTATCATGAGGTCAATCAATCAATCAATCATTGAATCTCACCTATCATGAGATCAATAATCTTCTAATCTATCTGAATCAACAATCAATATCAAATCAAAGGCTAACATGATCAAAAATCATCAAACACAAGGAGGTAAGGCAGGGCAACATTTTATGATCTCCAGGCTATATTTCTTCATCATTGTCGGGAGATAAATTATTTCTTAATCATAACATAAATACACTTCTTAATATGACATTATATCAAAGATAACTCAATTGAATCAATTCAACAAAGTAATCAAATGAAAGCGTCCTATTGCTCTCTATCCTCAAAGATTTATTAAATCATTATTGCTCTCAAATTGTTAAGCACTATGACTGTTAAAATGACTATCTGAAGAATGAGATGATACTAAAATGCAATACTAGATTATAACAATATAAACTAACATGTATGAAATAGATAATTGCAGCTACAAGAGGAAGCCATTGATGTGAAGCTTGATTGTTGAATTGCTTGAATGTTGATGCTTGATACTTGATACTTGGATTCCTATAGAGTAAGAGTGTAAAAGCTTGATTATCTGGATCCTTTTCTTGGTTGAATAAAACTGTATTTATAGATTTCCTGGCTGTAGAAATGCACAGGGAAAGCTTTGAGAGGCTTGGATTCAATCTAGAGGATTGAATGGTGAGAGATTGAAGAGATTGAGAGAAAGAGGGAGATTGTCTCTACCCATGAAAACACCAGGCAAGAGAAGAGGAAAGATTGATGGAAGAGGATTGAGAGATCAAATTCCAAATTTGTCTCCAATTTGTCTCCAAAACTTCCCGTGAAGTTTCAAAGCATTAATTGTGACAAATTTAGACATAGATTAGACATAGGAAATCTAATTCATTTTTGAGGAAATGTAGATTGGAATATTCCTTTATGCTTAATTCAAATATTTTGATTTATTTAAATTAGAAAAGGGAGATAAATAATTTAATAAAACAAACTATAGGATAGTCGTTTATTAAAATAAATAGAGGAATATGGTAATTAATTAATAAAGTGTTTGACCTTATTTAATTAATTCGAGAATGATGTGATAGATTGAAATAGGGATTTGATAATGAAATTGAACAAAGTATTTAATTTTGTTTATTTAATTAAGTTGAATTTGAAGAGTGAACTATATTAAATAAATATTTCTATTTATTTAAACAGTAGATGAAATAGAATAATTAATCAAATAATGTGTATTTAATTAATCGGACGCTCCAGACCAATTTTAGGTGTATACATTTTGCCCCTCTTCGAAGTGATGTGTTTAGTGTTGCTTCAAAGAAAATTTTGCTGCTAGTACCACGATTGATGATATGAAAAAAATTAATTCTATGTACCCCAGACATGCCGCAGAAATTGATTTTCAGATGATTTGATGATAATATGCCCCCTCGAGAGGTAAATTAATGATGTGATGATTTTTTTGGAATTTGGAAATATTTTTTGTGGAATGAGGTAAATAACATAAATACACTTCTTAATATGACATTATATCAAAGATAACTCAATTGAATCAATTCAACAAAGTAATCAAGCTTCACATCAATGGTTGCCTCTTGTAGTTGCAATTATCTATTTCATACATGTTAGTTTATATTGTTATAATCTAGTATTGCATTTTAGCATCATCTCGTTCTTCAGATAGTCATTTTAACAGTCATAGTGCTTAACAATCTGAGAGCAATAATGATTTAATAAATCTTTGAGGATAGAGAGCAATAGGACGCTTTCATTTGATTACTTTGTTGAATTGATTTAATTGAGTTATCTTTGATATAATGTCGTATTAAGAAGTGTATTTATGTTATTTACCTCATTCCACACTTACAATTTGGCGCCCACCGTGGGGCATTAACCCCATTTTATCAAAATTACAATTTTTTTTTTCTGGAAAGTGTTACGCAGGTTTACAGCGTGATTTGTTTTAGCGCTTTCGTTAAAAGTTTCAGCGCTTCTGGTCCTTGTTCTAGCGCTTTCAAAGTTTCGGCACTTTCGATTACTATTCTAGCGCATCCCATTTTTTAACGCTTTTATGACAAACTTCAGCGCTTCAGTACACTGTTTCGGCGCTTTGGTGATTTAGCACTTCTAAGACAAACTTCGACGCTTCAGTACACTGTTTCAGTGCTTTTGGGTTTTAGCGCCTCAGGTAACTGTTCTAGCGCTTCGGTTCCATCTTCCGATGCTTCTGTAAAAATAGTCTAGATCCGACGTTTCCACGGCCAGATTGTATTTATTTTTCACAGTTGAGATAAAATTGATCAATCTAGGGTAGTCACTTCAAAGTTTTTAAAAATTCATCAATCCTAGGATAGCATTTCAAAGTTGGAATAAAATCTATCAATCCTAGGATAGTCACCACATTTTACAATAGAAGTTAAAAAGAACATCATGATTTTAGTGAAGCAACACCTTCACTTAGATTAAGAATCTTTCTTTTTGGGCTTAAAACATAACAAATCTATATGCTATGCTTGTAGTGATTAGGCTTATGCTCTCCCTTTAATTGGGTGACCAAAGTGCCAGATTCACTTTTCTTTTGTCATTTACACTTTATTAAAACTTTTAGCAGGCCTGCCATAGTGGGAAAAAGTACTCACCCTATGGGAATGACCTAAGTGGGAACAACCAAAGCCAGGTTATCCAACCCACTATAATAAAAATGCAATTTGTTGATGAAAGTCCAAATTGACGGTAGTAGGCAAGATAACCATCCCCAAAATCTTTGTTCTAAAGATTGGGAGGTCTCCTGAGGGAGTTTATCTATTTTCCACACAGAATGGAACCCTATCTATAAACCATAGAGTAGTTGCTCGCCGAGTCAGTATACATACATTGTCATACTCACGGTGCAAGGGGAGGGAAGAATCTGCCCCCAAGACACTCACCATATAATTACCAAGGATTGTTTTCTCAAGGGATTCGGTATCTACGTCTGTCACTTTGAGTACGCACCTGGCAACGACAAAAACACAAGCGCCCTCTAGGGAGTGACACGGCTATGTGAGTCAACGTAATTGCAAGATGTGGGCTGTGAGTATAATGATGACCTACTTGTCCTTAAGTGTGAGTCTGTTTGATATGTGTACAAATGTTAAAACAACTCATCAAAATCAATAAAGATCATTCGTGATTTTTGAACATACACAAATCTTTTCAGTTTTAAAATCAAATATTCAAAATTGCTTGTTGTGTTTTCACAAATTCATTTAAATCAAATTTAAAGATCATCCTGAAAACATCAAGTCAAAACAAATCAGAAAACCCATGTTGCGAAAGTGGAAGTCCACCACGTTTCTCAAGAAGAAAATCAAAGTCACGAAACCCCAAAGACCTCTCAGTTATAGAAACAAATTGAGAAAACAACGTTTTTTGTATCAAAATCGGAAATTTCTTTTACAAAATAGAACATTCTTTCACCGTTAGCACGATTTTTCTAGGGGTCACTCTTTAGACTATGCGGTAGAACCGCTATATTCACGAGCCTTCTTTCAAAGAAGGGCTCTCACACAATTTCACAACCAATGGATTCATCCTTCTTATCTTCCACAATCTCTCATATAGTATGCCACAAGACCCGATCAAATTTTATAGTAAAAAGTCTTAAAAGGTCCTATTTTTAGCGTTCTGGAAAACTTGTTTCAGCACTTCGGGTCACTGTTCTAGCGCTTTCGGTCTCTATTTTAGCACTTGCAGTCATTATTTTAGCGCTTTTGGTAAAATAGTGCTTCTATCACTTTTTACAGCACTTCTGATCTCTGTTTTAGCGCTTCTATCATTTTCTCCAGTGCTTTCGGGCACTGTTTCGGCATTTCTGGTCATTTAGCGCTTCGGTCGTTTGTTTTAGCGCTTCTGGACTCTATTCCAGCACTTCTGGGAAATAGCGCTTCTGGTCTCTGTTTTAGCGCTTTTAAAATGGAAAGTTTAAAATTTTAACCAGTCTATCACTCTGTCATTTTATCAACATTTTCATCAGAATCAAAAATTTTCTATCAAAATCATTGTCTAGAAATCAAAGTCAGAAAGGTATATACAAATTTCCAACTTATCAACTAAAACGAGATCTTGCAAATCATAAGTGTCAAAATCAATTACACAAATCAATTACTATACTAAATTTTCTCTATTAGGATATCATCATCCTTCATCACGAAACAAAGTATAGCAATTAACTTCTTTTTTTTATATTGTCTCATCAATAAGGTAAGACATCTTATTTGACATTATTTAGAAAAGGGTTCACATTGACACTATCCCGCACATAAGATCAAAATTTCAGAAGAAAAGGCAAAAATTTCTATGCCAATCTTAACTAGATCCCAAAAATAGAGATTCTTAGAACAAGAAATCTTAAAATCACAAGAAATGGCAGAAGAAAATCCTTGGAATAATCTAAACCGCAATGACAAGAACGAAATTACTCCAGAAGATATCCAAGCGGCTCAACAAGATCCAAAGTTTCACATATTCATGGAGAAAATTTTAGAGCAAGACATGGAAAAATATCTTTTAATGTTAGCCGAATCAGGGGCAAAACTTCCAAAAGATTTCGATGTAAACCATTTGAAAGAAACACCAGAAATAAATGAGATTGAGATACCACAACCTACACCAACAATAGATCCGATTGCCGCTTTAACATCACAGATGCAACTGTTACAACAAAAAATACAAGATATGACACAAGGGACTACCAAGAGGTATGCGGTACAAGACATTTGTCCTTATCCATTTGATGCAATAGTTGGTTTGCTACCCTTTCCAAGACATTGCGAATTCCCAAAGTATGATAAGTACAATGGACGGATAGATCCAATAGATCATGTAAGGGAATTTAAAACGATGAGTCTTGAGTTTGCTCAAGAAGAGACTTATTTGATGAGGTTATTCCCAAGGAGTTTGGGAGGAGCATGTATGGAATGGTTTTCAAAACTGCAACCTAGTATCAAAACATTTGAGGAACTTGTTAACAAGTTTATCTCTCAATATTCATTCAACATCCAAAATGATGTTACTATCAAGGATCTCTACAACTTAAAGCAAAACAAAGGAGAAAAATTCTTGTCTTTTCTTCAAAGATGGCTACTATTGTTCGCTAGATATCCTCGATCTATTCCAGAGGAAGAAAAGATGGAATTATTCATTGAGAACTTAATAGAAGAAATGAGCTATAGACTAGAATTACAATGTCCACCCACTTTCGAAAAAGTCATAGAAAATGGTCTTAAGATTGAGGAAGCATTGGTCAAATGGGGAGTTATCAAACATTACAATGACAAATCAAATAACTACTCCAATCAACACTCAAATAATGATAAACCAAAAATTTGGCAAAAGAATCGCAACACAAATGAAACAACACGCGATTCACAAAATGTCAAACCAGTTTTCAACTTGACGGCATCTTCTTCAAACAATCAAAACAGTGACCAAAAAGTCCAGTCAAATACCATGCAGAACAACGAACGTGCAAAAACACTACCATATCAAAAACCACAAATAGACGAAGGTTCACACCTTTAGGTCAATCAATGGAATCAGCGATGAAGGAACTAGTTACTAGAGGCCTTCTCATTGCACGGGAAGCTAGGTTATGGGATCCAAAAGTCAAACCATCATGGTGGAATGACACTGATTATTGCAACTATCATAATAACAAGGGTCATAAAACAAATAATTGTATGGAATTGAAACATGCAGTACAAGATTTGGTGGATGGCAACAAAGTGTATGTGGAAGGACCTCAAAATAACAACGATCATTCGGCCTTCAAAGATCCACTGCCAAATTATGACAAAGGTGCATCATCATCAAACAACAAAGGGAATAATGCTAATCATGTCTATAACACAACAATCCTGTGTCTATTTGAAGTCAAATATGATCATACAGTTAGTGATAACATTGAGGAAAATAAAACCAACAACGTTACCTCTTTGGATTTACTCCCAAGCGTGCAAAACTCTGATAATCAAATCAATGTTTTAAAAATTAGAGACAATCAAGAACATCAACCAGCAAACACCATGACTCGAGGGCAATCAAAAGTTATGTTAAAGGGAATTGGATCCACACATGCAGTTCCACCTCCATCAAATTATGATATTATCAATCAAATGCAAAACACCCCCCAAGAGAATCAAGAACGTCAACTAGCAAACGTCATAACTAGGGGGCAAGCCAAGGTAGTATTAAAAGGAGTAGGATCTCAACGTGCGTTTATGCCTCAATCTCATTATAGTATTGTTGATCAATTACAAAATATCCCCACCCAAATCTCAATACTGGAACTCCTAAAGTTGTCACCATCACATAAAGAAGTTCTTGAACAAGCGTTAGTGGCCACAATCATACCAAATAATTTGGATGTTTATCAATTCCAAGCTATGGTGGGACATCTGACTACCCTGCATTGTCTATCATTCTCTCAATAGGATGATGCCTCATTAAACCATCCGCATAACACAACATTGCATATCGAAGTCTGTATCCATAATCATCCTGTTAAGAGAGTTCTAATAGATGTGTGAGCTGGTCTGAACATTTGTACCCTCAAATTAGTCTGTGCACTAGGATATTATGAAGATGCTATTGATGCTCAATGGAAAATGACCATCAAAGCCTATGATGAGGAGGAAAGATCATCCAAAGGTTTGATTGTATTACCCATTCAAGTGGGGCCTGTGATGAAGCATATAGCATGTCAAGTATTAGACAGAGAATTGACATACAACATACTCTTAGGACAACCCTGGATTCATGAAATGCAGGCCGTACCTTCTACATACCATCAATGCCTAAAGTTCCCAGTAAACAGACAAGAGGTGACTATAACTGCTGATTATAATCACTCACAACATTGTGACACATTAAGAATGTCTCAAGACACCTTTGTCCTTCACAACAGGGAAGCTTCAAGTTCATCATCATCCAAGAACGAACAAAGTCCAAGCATCACTACCAAGTGGGTACAAAAGAAAGGTATAGAAAAGGAAACAATTCATGATGAAACAAACAAACCAGATACACAAACTTCTCTACCACACAAATTTCAAAACAAGTTCAGTTGACAGATAAAGGAATGGGATAGTACTCAATGGAGCAATCGCTTAACTTATTATAGTTAATGCCATCTCCTAGGAAATATGGTCAACCATCACTAATCAAACCTCCAACATCTATACCTACCATAGTTCTTCACAAAAAATTTGTAAAATATGGAACCATTGCAGAAGAAATGGACAACAAAGCAATCCTGGATTGGCTATACAAGGATGAAGAAACATCATCATCAGAAACCGACATCAAAAATATTAGCATCAACACAGACAAGTATGGAAAAGGAAAGGCTATTCTTAAAAAGATGGGTTATGAAGGACAAGGACCATTGGGGTTAAGAAAGGAGGGAACCTCATAACCTATCACACCTCTCACTCTCCATACAAAAGAAAAACCAGGACTAGGATACTCTGAAGAAGAGAAGCAGGAGCTACAAAGGACAGCTATGGAAAATATCCTTCACTTTAGAGATGGTTCTGAAATAGACTCAAATGAATATGAGTGGGCATTACCTTGTGATCTACTTGACATTGATATTCTAGTCGATGTGATTCAAAAATATGCACCTACACGTGAGGAGGGCCAAGGCTTAGGGTCTATACCATTCGTCGAGGAATCACTAAATATCAATGACTCTAGTGAGGGCGAATAGAATTTGAGTGAAATAGATGATTTCGAAGAGGGTACCATCATGGATCTCGATATCCCAAATAAAAATTATGATGATCTTGCTATCCTCACCCTTACTTCCATTGACCTAAATCAATCTAATGATACCATGCCATTAATCCATCCAGAACTTATTGATTAGGAACCTGCCGAACCATTGACTGTACCAAAATTTGAAAATGATGATGATATTGTACATTTCCTTTGTCATACCGAACCTGATACAAATGTTATCCATAATACTCATAACAATACAACTCAGCAGGAGGGTGTCAAATCTTCCAGTTGCAAAATTAACAACAGGGAAAATAGATCTAATGGTGAAAACCAATCTATGGCAGCATTAGATCTGGAAAAAGTAAAAATAAAGAACGCATCCAACAGTGAAAACCTTTCTAAGGAATTGAAGGATGGAAGATTTGACACTCTCCCAGAACACTATCATGAGCGATCATCAGTTCTGGTCGAACCTACACAAGCGGTGGACATTGGCACAGAAGAGAAGGCGAAAGTACTATATCTAGCAGAATCAATGACAGAACAAGAAAGATCGGCATTCATCCAATTCTTCAAAGCAAGAAGCATCAAATTTGCTTGGTCATATTTTGATATGCTAGGTTTAGATCCAAATCTGCTTATGCATCATTTGTCTTTGCCAAAAGGAATCAAGCCTGTTAAACAAAAATTAAGAAAAATGCACCCCCATATTGCATTAATGGTCAAAATAGAGCTAAAGAAATTACTGGATGCGGGATTCATACGATCTATAGATTATGCTGAATGGATATCAAATCTTGTGCCTATTTCCAAGCTGGACACAAGCATCAGAATCTACACAGATTTCAGGGACCTCAAGAAAGCATGCCCGAAGGATGATTTTCCACTTCCAAATATAGACATCATTGTAGACTTGACGGTAGGGCATGCCATGTTATCAATCATGGACGGTTTCTCTGGATACAATCAAATAAGAATAGCTCCAGAAGATCAAGAAAAGATGGCTTTTACATGTCCATGGGGAACCTTCTGTTGGAACGTCATGCCATTTGGTTTAAATAATGCAGGAGCGACTTATCAAAGAGCAATGATGACAATATTCCATGATATGATGCACACATTCATGGAAGACTATGTCAATGAAATCTTAGCAAAATCTACTACTAGGGAAGGACATCTGCATATACTAGATAAAATCTTCACATGGATGGAGAAATTCAATGTCAGGTTAAACCCTAAGAAATGTGTCTCCGGGGTTACATCAGCAAAGTTACTAGGATACATTGTTTCAGCAAAGGGCATTGAAGTGGATCCGGCAAAATTCAAAGCTATAATGGAGATGCCACCTCCTAGAAACATCAACCAGCTCAGATCACTACAAGGACGACTTCAATCAATCCACAGATTCATATCCCAGCTGGCAGATAGAAGTCACCCTTTTAATCATCTATTGCATAAACACATAGTTTTCATGTGGGATGAGAAATGTGAAGCGACATTCAATCAAATCAAACAATATCTAATGTCACCACTTGTTCTCATACCACCAACACAGGGAAGGCCTCTCATTTTGTACATTTCCATGACAGATATATCTTTGGGGGCACTCTTAGCATAGGAGGATCATGAAGGAAAAGAGCACGCCATCTACTACATTAGTAGAACTTTAAATGGCTATGAAATAAACTATACATTCATAGAAAAGTCTTGCTTAGCAGTGGTGTTTGATACTCAAAAGTTAAGACACTACATGATGGCTCATACAATTAGGTTAATTGCAAAGATTGATCCTTTGAAGTATCTATTAAGTAAAGCTGCCTTAACAGGTAGATTGGCAAAATGGGTTATGCTCTTAAGTGAATTTGACATTCAATATGTCGAGAGAAAGGAAATTAAGGGACAAGCAATTGCTGAATAGCTAGCTGAAGCTCCTCTATCAAATGATCACCCAATGACAATGGAATTTCCAAATGGAGACATCATGACATCAATGCCCCAACAATGGATACTATACTTTGATATTTCGTATACACAATGAGGATCAAGCGCAGGAATCTTGTTCATATCTCCCCAAGGACACACAATTTTGAAGTCATATAGACTCATGTTTCAATGTACAAACAATGTAGTGGACTATGAAGCATTGATTATTGGGGTCAAGATTGCAATTCAATGGAAAATCACAAATTTACAGGTCTATGGGGACTCTCAACTGGTTATTTATCAAGTCAATGATGAATATCAAACCAAAGATGACAAATTGATGCCTTACAAACAAAAAATAGATAATATGAAACAATCCTTTACTAATATCAAGTTTGATCAAATTCCAAGGGTGGAGAACAAAGTTGCTGATGCTATGGCTATGATCGCTTCATTACTACAATTGCCTGAGAAGCGTATTTGTTATGAGTTTATGGTAGAACAAGTATCATGTCCTTCCCATTATCAATCAGAATCTGCTACCATATGTCATCTAGAAACCACTGAACCCTCCATATACGCAACAACCTATGCTTATCTGAAAGATGATATCCTACCTCCCGACCTTTCTAGGAATCAAAAACGCAACTTTATCTGTCAATCCGCCAGACACACTTTAATCACAGATGTCCTTTATCATCGAGGTCTTGATGGTACACTACTCCGATGTCTAGAATGCAATTAATCTGAAACGGCCTTACGAGAAGTTCACGAGGGTATTTGTGGTACTCACTCGAGTGGAATAACCCTAGCCAAGAAAATCCTCCATTTGGGTTATTATTGGCCTTGCATGGAAAAAGAATCATATCAATTTGTCAAGAAATGCCAAAAATGTCAGGTTCACAGCAATTTGATTCACGCACTGGCACAAGAACTGTATCCTTTTACATCAGCATGGCCTTTCTATCAATGGGGCCTAGATCTGGTAGGCAAAATACATCCATCTTCATCTAATGGACACAAGTTCATTATCACGGCTACAGAATACTTCACGAAGTGGATAGAGGCAGTACCTCTTACTACCATCACTGGGAAACAAATCTCCTCATTCATCTTGAACTACATCATCTATCAATATGGAATCCCTCAATCTATAATCACAGATAATGGACGACCTTTCAAAAATCAAGATGTCCAAGAGCTATGTGGAAAGTTTCACATCCAACATCATTTTTCAACACCGTACTATCCTCAAGGGAATGGCCAAGCAGAGGCCTCAAACAAAACCATACTCAAAATTCTCAAAAAGACGGTTAACGATGTTGGACGTGATTGGCATGTTCAACTCAATCCTGCACTATGGGCCTACAGAACAAGCATCAGAACACCAACAGGAGCTACACCATTTGCTTTGGTATATGGATCAGAAGCCATATTACCCATTGAAGTTGAAATTCCATCCCTTCGTGTATCACTCAGAGGTATCATTTCAGATGAAGAATATAGGGTATCTAGATTGTAGGAACTGGAATTGCTAGATGAGCATCGTCAACAAGCTGTAAATCATCTAATAGCTTATCAACAAAGGAGGTCAAGGAGTTACAATCACAGGGTAAAACCAAGGGTCTTTTAGGTTGGTGACTTGGTACTAAAGAAAAATCCTAGGAATTAGCAGGATAGAGAAAAGAAAGGAAAATTTGAGCCTAACTGGCTTGGTCCATTTGTCGTCATATCAGTGTATGGATCAGGAGCATATCAGCTATCAACGTCAGAATGGGATCTATTCGATGAACCTATCAACAGTGTTCATCTCAGAAAATTCTATGCTTAAAGTATCCTAGTGCATGGGGCAAAATCTGAAAAATTATTTCCTTGGTGAAAACTTGGCAAATAGGCATCTTGACGAAACACAAAAATACAAAAAAATAAAATAAAATAGAAAATAAAACAAAAAAGGGAATATACAAAATACAAAGGGTGTAATCAAAGCATGTGGTGAAAACCTGGAAACAGGCGCCATAAGTGATTCTAAGATCAGCTTTCCCATCTATTTAGATATGTGTCAGGATCATTCATTTGGAGGTCGGTATCAATTCATATCATATCATTCGTCTGGCCATCATTACATCCACTATCAAGTCATGTCACATGGTCAACATATAACTCCATAGCTTGGGGGCAACATCTGGATATCTAGGGGCAATCCAAATGTATCAATTGCATCTGGTGATAGAAAATCAAAAACAAAGATCAAAATGCAATTTCAATCATTGTCAGAAGAATCAACCATCCTTATCAAAAATCCAAAAACATGTCAAATAGGAAACTCTGAAAAGGCAAAATAAAAAAAAAACATAGGTCTGTGTTTATCGAACTACGTTGTCTGTGCGTGTGTAACGTAGGCAAGGCTAATCTTAAATCAGCCCCCGAGACCCCTAAGATAGGTTGGTAGGTTAGGTCTTTGGTCAAAAATCTCGAAAATCCAAAAACATGTCAAAATTAGGATGGATGATCTCGAATCTGATAAATGAATGAAATACTCTAAGTGAACAATGGATAAATTATACTTTTTGATTATCATTTCTTTAGAGTGACTCAATGATGTATTGAACTAGAGTAACAAGGAAAAAGAATGATATTTTTATTGTTTGCTGTATGTGCGATAGTCATATAAATGTGTGAATTGTCGGGGGATGTGCTATGCAAATGTATCACCGATGACATTCAGAATTCACACACTCAAATGATAATCTTTGCCTGTTTATGCAATGAATGCTCAAGTCATCTCGGTTCAATTATACCTCGATGCTTGTGTTCAATTGCAATATCAAAAATCATGAAAGTAATACTCAGGTCATCATTGGATTAACACAACCATTGACGCTTGTATTCACTTTCAACATCCAATAAAGCTCTATGATGATACCAAGCACAAAAAGACTATAAAATGACATATGCTTTGCATATAATTGCATGATTAAATTAGATTGCATTCATCATCATTCATTATTTGTAGAGTATTTTTTGCATAAAGGATTCCAATCAATGATTATCTAATCTACAAAAGAGACTAAGTATACTTGACATAAAATCATCAAAAACATATAAACATCATCATTGCATCATCAATTCATCATTCAAATATTTCATCATGCATCATAAATTCTACCATCAGTGCATCAGGTTCATTCTTACTATAAACACATTCATTTAATATCATTTAGAATCCATACATCACATCATCCTTATTATATCATCTATTCATACATTTAAAAATATCAAAATCACATCATTACATCCATCCAAGATCATTTATCATAAAATCATCCCATAATTAAAAAGCATTTATTCAACTATCCATACATGTTATCAAAATCACATCATTTATCCACATATCATATTCCATCCATACATACATCATTACATCATTACATTAACATAAATTGTCATTTATTATCATCACATAAAATCATCACATAAAGCATAGAAACAACATCCATCACATAGAAATCATGACGCCATCATCATAATCATATCAAATGCATCTAATATATATATCATCAAGAGTCAAGTATACAATGAAGTCATAAAAATACTCATCATACAAGAAGGTACATCATAAAATACATCAATGAGGATAACATGGCCTCTATGACCTGCTACTGCTAGAATGTGCAAGCCCAACAGGCCCTGTACCACCACCACCCCCAGACGGACCGGGATCTTTGGGATCTCTGTGTGGAGGCTGTGTCACCCCCTCATTGACTGTCCATGTATGAGTTCACCCAGATCTCGATGGGGCATAACTGACTCGGCACTCGACAGGCACTACATCATGTTACCGACCTCTGTAAAACTCAGCCTCTTGGGCAGCCCACAGAACCTCTCTCATATAATCACCTATAGAGGTGCCATCAGCCACTCTCTGTAGGGTCTCGACTCTCTCTTATGCCCTCTCAACAATTTGTCGTGCACTGTCTCTCTCGGCTATCAGTGTATCAACCTGCGTCTACATAGTGGCTAACTGCCCTTGTACCTGTGCCAAGGCCTATGCATGAGCCTGTGCCTGTGCCTGCATCTATGTCTGAGTCTGCACAACCATGCCTTGAGCCTGGACCAACTGCCCCTGCAGTGTCTGAACCTATGCCTGCAAAGTCTAGACCTATGCCTAAAGCCCAACCATCTGTCTTTGTTGTCCAACTACTGGCACTATCACTGCTTGCCTCTTACGAGGCCGACTGGAGGATGGTGCACTGTGAATATCTGGACCTGGTCCTCTATATCCTCCACTCCCACCATCACTGTCCCCATTGCTATTGTTGTCCTCACTATTTGAACTACTGCTCTCTGAGCTCTCATCCGTAGGGATATCACCCTCAACCCTGGCAACATCTTCTGTCGCATCCTCCTCTACTGGTAATGGTGCGGGCTCATCAGGAATGGTGAGGTGAGGAGAGGGAACAAAAGCCAAAAATGCCATGTACTCCTCTGTCATGGGCGCAACTACAATATCTCTCTGCATGTCCCACGCGGATGGTTGTAGTGCTCTGTAACCCTCTACTACAACATCATATGATAATATGGGGCCCCAATCTAGAATATCCATCCGTTGTCGTGCATAGTGGGCTACCCCCTGTGGCATGCACTGAACAATGCCATGCTGTCTATAAACCCAACGCAGCAGAAATCTCTCAATAACAAATGGAATCTGGCCAATGAGGTACATCAAATCACAAAGAAATCCCAACACTGCACCATCCTCCTCCCACTCCTCACAATCAAGGTAGGGGCGCCATATCACTGTCTCTGTGTCATCAAAAACCCACCTCCAGTGCTCTAATTTGCCCATCTAGGCCTGCGTAAATTGACCACTATATCTAAAAACATATGGCCTGTCAACTAGTCTGTCTGCAATAGGAAACGACCGACAAATAGAAAAGTGCTCCCACACCCATATCTGTAACAGGGTCACCCCTGTAGATATACTTTGTGCACCTAGGTACACAATGAAATGAAGATCATGATAGAGATGTGCTAACATGCACATCCCCCATGCATATCTGGTACCGTGTACCAACATGCTCTCTAGTGTCCTCCCCTAGCCAGCGAGGAATCCCTTTGACCTACGATCAAGGCAAAGGAATCCTCCAATAAATCCAGCTAGCACTACTGGTAGTGTCGCATAAGAATCTGCGATCCTCCGCCATCAAATGCTCAGACCCTCAATATCTTGATCCTGAAATACTCGATGGAGAGCATCTCTACTACTGGTCCCATGAGAGTCATATGTCACGATCTCCCCGATGAATGGAATGCGCAATATATGCCACACATCCTCTGGTGTGATTGTCATCTTGCCGGTGGGTAAATGGAAGGTGTTGTGGTCACTATGCCACCTCTCAGCTAGTGCGGTCAACAAACCCCGATTAATCCTAATCTGGGGAATGTCAAGTAAACTCGTCAGGCCACATTGGCCTATCACCTGGAGCTCGTCAGGTATCAAATGTGGTATCAAATCGGTCATCTGCGGAAACCTCTCTCACATCTGGAGAGTCCTCAGATCCTCCTATCATCATAACGAGAAATCCACAATCAGTGAACTATGTCAAGAATTAAACGTCATTCTACTATCAAGTCTGTTTCAAAAACTTTGGTATGAATTTTCGATCAAAATTCATAGGCGAACATCCAACCTCACCTATCATGAGGGTCATCAAAACATTATCTAGATCTCGCCTATCATGAGATTTATCAGATATTGGCTCGAACCTCGCCTATCATGAGGTTCATCAAAACATTATCTAGATCTTGCTTATCATGAGATTTATCAGGTATTGAATCATTTCCTTGCCTATCATGAGGATCATCAAGAAATAGGATTTCTTCTCGCCTATCATGAGAGTTAATCTTATTTACTTTAATCACAATCCAACATCCAGAATGTGGATTGTCAATCATACCAATCAAAAGAATGGACATGATCGGAATTGACGAAATCAAATTTCACTAAGTCAAAATCTTCAATTTTGACATGGAAGCGCTAAAACAGGCTTCCAAAGCACTAAATCCCAAAAGCGCTATTTTATCATCCAAAAGTGCTAAATCAGGGACCCAAAGCGCTAAAACCATGAAAGCGCTATTTCAGCACTCCAAAGCGCTAAAACAGGCTTTTGAAGTGCTAAATAACTCAACGCGCTACTTTTTCGCATCAAAGCGCTAAACTAGATCATCAAAGTGCCACTTTACCAGAAGCGCTAGAACAGACCTTCAAAGCACTAAACCGCTGACTCAAAATGCTCAAAATCTCAAAGCGCTAGAATTTGACTTCAAAGCGCTACTTCTTAACTCCTAAGTGCTAATTCGCTGAAAGCACTACTTTACCGACTGGAAGCGCTAGAGTTTTAAACGCAAGCGCTAAAACTCAAAGTGCTAGACAATTTACCAAAAGTGCTACATCGGGATGTAAGCGCTACAACGCTGCTTCAAAGCACTGAAACTATCCTAGACATGCCTAAGACCTAAAAAGCATAAAAAACAAAAATGCATGAATCATGAGGAGGTCAAGGGGTACATACCGAAGGTCCATATGCAGGCGGCCGTCTGTGGCATTGAACGTACTCAAATCAGTGAGTGTGGTAAGGAATAGGCATCTTAATCCAGCTGGCAGAAATCTCTATATCACTAAGAAATTTGAACTCAAAAATCAAATAATGAATTGAAAATGACCTTTTAGCACTATTTATAATTTTTGAAAGGTATTTTTGGGGGATTTTTATAACATTTTGATTAATTTTTGAAATTAATTAAAACTCATCTGATGGCTCTATTTCTTCATCATTTTGTCGGGAGATAAATTATTTTATCATCGAAACATCATAAAATCATTAGAAAATAATAAATTTTTGGAAAATTCTAAAAATCATCAAATAATTAATTTATTTCCCGAGGGGGCATATCATTATATTATCATCTGAAAATCATCGATCTTGGTAGTAGTAGCAAAAATATTCTTCGAAGCAACACGTAAACAAATCACTTCGAAGAGGGGAAAAATGTATACACCTAAAATTGGTCTGGCGCATCCGATTAATTAAATACATATTATTTGATTAATTATTCTATTTCCTCTACTGTTTAAATAAATAGAAATATTTATTTAATATAGTTCACTCTCAAATTCATCTTAATTAAATAAACAAAATTAAATACTTTGTTCGATTTCATTATCAAATCCCTATTTCAATCTATCACATCATTCTCGAATTAATTACATAAAGACAAAACACTTTATTTATTAATTACCATATTCCTCTAATTAATTTAATAAACGACTATCCTATAGTTTGTTTTATTAAATTATTTATTTCCCTTTTCCTAATTTAAATAAATCAAAATATTTGAATTAGAGCATAAAGGAATATTCCAATCTACATTTCCTCAAAAATGAATTAGATTTCCTATGTCTAATCTATGTCTAAATTTGTCACAATTAATGCTTTGAAACTTCGCAGGAAGTTTTGAAGACAAATTTGGAATTTGATCTCTCAATCCTCTTCCATCAATCCTTCCTCTTCTCTTGCCTGGTTTTTTCATGGGTAGAGACAATCTCCCTCTTTCTCTCAATCTCCTCCATCTCTCACCATTCAATCCTTTAGATTGAATCTAGGCCTCTCAAAGCTTTCCCTGTGCATTTCTACAGCCAGAAAATCTATAAATACAAGCCTCATTGAACCAAAAAAAGGATCCAGATAATCAAGCTTTTACACTCTTACTCTGCAGGAATCCAGGCATCAAGTATCAAGCATCAACATTCAAGCAATTCAACAATCAAGCTTCACATCAATGACTGCCTCTTGTAGCTGCAATTATCTATTTCATACATGCTAGTTTATATTGTTATAATCTAGTATTGCATTTTAGTATCATCTCGTTCTTCAAATAGTCATTTTAACAGTCATAGTGCTTAACAATTTAAGAGCAATAATGATTTAATAAATCTTTGAGGATAGAGAGCAATAGGACGCTTTCATTTGATTACTTTTTTGAATTGATTCAATTGAGTTATCTTTGATATAATGTCATATTAAGAAGTGTATTTATGTTATTTACCTCATTCCACACTTACAGAATCCTATCATGAACATACTTTATGGGGCACCTATTCAAGATGTAAACTGTTGTTGCTATAGCATCACCCCAATATTCATTTGACAAACCTTTTTCCTTCAACATGCTTGCTGCCATCTCCGTGATTGTTCTATTTTTTGTTTCAGCCACTCCATTTTGTTGTGGAGTATACCTAGCTGTGAGTTGTCTCTGAATACCTTGAGACTTGCAAAAATTCATAAATTCATGAGATATACTCTCCCCTCTATCTATTCTGAGGACTTTGATATAATGGCCACTTTGTTTTTCAGCCAAGGCCTTAAACTCCTTGAACTTATCAAATGCCTCTGATTTGATCTTCAAAAGATACACCCAAATTTTTCTACTATAGTCATCTATGAGTGTCATGTAATAAACATTTCCTCCTACTGTTGGGATCTTCATGGGACCACACAAATTTGAATGCACCAGCTCTAATGGTGCTCTAGCTCTCCTAGAATGCCATGATTGAAAGGGTTGCCTATGTTGTTTACCTAGGATACATGTTTCACACTTTCTATCGGGCTGTACAATTGCTAGTAGGCACCTAACCATGCCTTTTTTAGCTAAAAGATTTAAACTAGAAAAAATTAAATGCCCATACATCAAATGCCAAAGCTTGGATGGGTCTTGGATGACAGATTTGAAGGCTAATTGTTGTGAGCCTTTTGACTGTGCTGAGATTTGCATTTTGAGGGGAAACATTCGGTTCTTTTTCATTTGAATCGCTGCCATAACTCTCTTGCTTATGTCCTTGTCATAGATGATGCACTCTCCTTTCTCCATCAGCACCCTATAGCCATTTTGGACCATCTGTCCAATGCTCAAAAGATTATGTTTCATTCCTAGGGCATAAAAGACATCATGAATTTGTCTTTTTTCACCATGCTTGGTTTGTAGGCACACTATGCCTTTGCCCTTAACTGGAACCTTCTCATTGTTGCCCATTTTCATTTCAGACTTGATGATGCTATCAATGGAGGCAAATAAATTTTTGTTACCACTCATGTGGTTACTACAGCCGTTGTCCAAGTACCAAACTTCAGTGTTGCTTTGTTTTGCTAGATTGCATGCAATGAACACTTGTGACTGTTTTTCATTTTTAGCCTTGTTCTCATTCGCCATATTTGCATTTTGACTCCCTTGGTCATGTTGTTTCTTCTTGCATAGTGACCATACTTGTGACAATAGTAACACTGCACATTGCTCTTATCTTTCCTCTGATTTGAGCTACTATTCCTTGTGTTTTGGAAGCATGATTAGGAAGCATTGGCTTCCTCTTGGTTGTTTGAGCCTCCTCTTTTGGAGTTGCTTCTACCTCTTCTTCTACCATTTCTTCCTCTTCCTCTACCTCTTACATTTTTTTGTGCTTTGAAGGCTTGTTCTTGGGAAGAATTTGCAGACCTATTTAAGCATTGCTCATGGGTTTGAAGTGAACCCATTAACTCATCAATTGACAATGTTGAGAGGTCCTTTGCCTCTTCTATGGTAATAACCATCAGGTCAAATTTTGTAGGTAGGCTTCTAATAATCTTCTCCACAATCTTTTGTTCTACCATAGTTTCTCCATTTATCCTTAACTGATTAATCAAGGTGGAAGCCCTTCTATGAAAATCTAAAATGGACTCATTGTCCTTCATTTGCATGGTCTCAAATTCTCTCCTTTGCAGTTGGAGTTTCATAGACCTGACTTTCTCAGTCCCTTTGCAAGTGGTTTCAAGTACTTCCCATGCCTCTTTTGCATAACAAGCTGCTGCTATTCGAGGGAAAATAGCCTCTATTAAGGCTGTCTCAATCAAACTAAGGGCTTTAGCATCATTCTTTCTTGTCTCTTTCAACTGGTTCTTTTGGGGATTGGTCAATGCTGCATATGCATTTGGGTCAGTCACATCTATGAACCCATTTGATACTAGCTCCCACAAATCATTTGCTACAAGAATGGTTTTCATTTTCTTTTCCCAGACGTTTTAAATTTTTCCATCAAAAATAGGTGGTTGCTGCCAACTCCTACTATCTCCTCCAACCATTTTGCTAAATGTGGGAAACTACAAATACCCAGAAAAAACCAAAGGGTTTTTCTTCACTTCCTAGAAAATTAGGGATTTCTCAAATACCTAGAAGCAAGCCTTCTGTCACAATACGCCTAGGACTAGAGCTAGGGCTTAAAAAAACTAAATGCCCAAAAAGCTTAGGGATCTGATACCAATGTGTTGGGAAAACTAAACCCAACTATAGTGGACAAAGAAGAAAACACAAACTAGATAAAATGGACAGCAAGAAAAGGCAGAATATTTTCTTGTTTCATTCAACTAAACCAAAAAGATTACAAAATTCAATGCTTACATACAAAAACTCAAAGCAAGGCTCTATACATTTCTTCATACAAAAACTGTGCATGTTCTGGAGAAAACTAGTTGTTGTTGTGTGTTGCTATGAACATTCTAGAGCACTAGGCCTCTGTCAATATTCTGGAGCACTTTCCTCTGCTACTGCAGGTTGACCTGAACATTCCTCATTTCATTCTTCTGCTGCTCTATGTCTTCTATCTCTAATTGAAAAACATTCTATTATGTTCTTTTGTCTTTCCCAGCCTTTTCCAAAATTGGCGCTCAATTCAAATTCACCTACCAAGAGTTAATTCTCTACCAAAATTAATTGGCCAGCATTGGACATGGTAGGTGGAGGATCCCAATGGATCATATCAAGTTGTGCATTAAATGCACTCTTCCATGGCTGCTCAAGATTAGCTTTTCCAACAACATAGCCATCGACTAAGGTTGAATCAATAAAGTTTCAGAAATAGAGATTTAAAGACCATCAATAATTAGGAGAGAGATCAGTATTACCTATGAATGAGGGTCGGTTTAGAAGATCAATATGGATCAATGGATGATAGGAGTAGCTAATGAAAATTCTATCCAAACCAAAAAATACTACAAATTGGAATATTCAATGGTGCCCTAGCTTATGAAGGAGAGCATTCATTTATAATAAAACCAAGGCAACAAAAATAAAACAAGACTATCGAATGCCAAAAAAATACCTATAAGCCGAACTCTAAGCATAATGCTCTTTCCATCAAATACCCCATGAGTTACGCCTATAGCCCGGTTTCTAATGCAATTCAGAGATGTATGAACAGTTTCAAGCTCACCCATCCATTCATAACGATCCCCTTCCAAGAATACCAATCAAATTCCATTTTCAAACTGTATTTTTTTTTCATCAAGATATTTTGCAGAGCAACATTTTATTTTTGATAATGAAAAAATAACTCTCTATTTTTCCAAAGCAGCACTATAAAAATATGAGAGATACGCTTTCGAAAACCAAATCAATAAAAAATAACAACTTTCCTTTTTCAACATTAGTTCAAGGTTATGCATGCTCTGCATGTGAAATCTTTCCCTGATTTTATAGCCTTTTACTATCCTTCATTTATTTAACATTATCACTTTAAATTTCATTTAGTTTTATCCCAAAATATAGATTCAAATAAAACAATATAATCTATTCCATGAATTTAAATATAAACAATATTAATATTAAAATATTATTTCACCTCTCTCTCTAGTAAAATATTTACCATTATCAACAAAATATTATTGATGCAATAGCACCTAGTGGAGTAAGGGCAATCCTACATCACTCAAAAATATATTTACTTTCATTTAGCTTTTTGTAGATGTTGTTGCATTTCTGGATTCCCTTTTCATCGAAGAAGTTCCAACTTTCAAAATTACTTTTTTGCTTTTTCTGCCCAACTACTATTTTTAGCATGTGTGAGTTTGAAGGCGTGAGGAGACAAAAATTTAAGGGAATCTTTAGGATAGAAAAATAAACACTTTGGTGAAAGAATCAAGCTAAGATCATTCCCGATTCAAAATTTATTCAAGTTTCAGTTTCTGCTTTTTGCCTTATAAAATCTTTGGAGCTAATTTTGAGGTACTTAAAGGCTCCGGATGGGCCTGAAAATTGGCGGAAAATGAAAATGGTTAGCCGTTAGGCCCCACTTTTTGGCACTTCATTTTTTGCAAGAGATTTCTGAAAAGGTATTATGATTGAAGATCTAATGGTCAGATCTTAAATTAGGGCTTCTAGAAGTTGGTGCATAATTAGAATGTTGTTTTTGTCTCCAAACAGAGAATTGGGCTATTTATGGGGTAGTTTCTGATTTTTCTGAGTAGTTTTTCGGGAAAGAAGATTGCATACTATGAAAAGGGGAATTTTTGTAATTTTCTGTAATTTGCATGTATTGCAGAGCTCGAGGATTTGAGATCCTCTAGATGTAAGAATTTCATATTTTAAAAATAATAAGATTCTCTACTTTTGTGTGTGGATTTCTGTGAATTGGGTTGGCAGCCTCATCAAGTGGTATCAGAGCGGGTTTTCTTGAGCGTGTGGACAGATCATCGATCAGGAGGCAGTTCGCACCAGGACCGTGGTTGTGGGTTCAAGATATTCAAGATGCCTCAAAGAGTGATGTGTGGTAAGTGAGGTGGTGTTGGAGGTGCCAGAAATGCTGGTGGAAGAGATCCATTAGCAGTCGAGGGTTTCAGAGTCCTCCAGAGACAAATTGATGCATTGCAGAGAGAGTTAAGAAGAGTGGTAAACCCGAGAAGAAGAGAAGAAAGCGAGGATGAAGAAGAGGTGGAAGATTCAGATGTAGAAGAGGAAGAAGAAGCAATTGATCAAGATCAAATGTGGCTGATAAGGGCCATTTCAAAGATTGGAAAAAGACCCAGAGTAGAAGTTCCCAATTTTTTCGGAGTCTGAACCTAGAAGAGTTGATTGACTGGATCAATGAGTTGGAAGAGTATTTTGAGTATGAAGAAGTAGAGGACTCAGATCGGGTTAAGTTTGCAAAAATGAAGCTGAAGGTCCATGCCAATATCTGGTGGAAAGAGGTCCAACTAGAAAGAAATAAGGAAGGAAAAGGAAAGATCACTAGATGGGATCGCATGGTCGAGAAACTGAAGAAGCAGTTCATACCAATGGACTATGAGTTAGATCTACTGAAGAAATTGCAAGGGTTGAAGTAAGGAAATAGATCTGTGAAAGAATGCACAAAATATTTTCACAAGATGATCATCAGAACAGGACATGCAGAGGCCAACAAGAAGAGGGTAGCCCATTATCTTAATGGGTTATGACTGAGCATTCAAGAGGAGCTAAGCCTAGTCAGAATGGCCACCATTGAGGATGCGTACCAATTTTCACTAAGAGTTGAAGAGAAGCTGAACAAAAGATTTTTTAGCAAGCAAAAAGGACGAGGAGGTCAAAGCAGAAGGGGTACCGGAAGATCTTTTGGAAGCCGAAATGAGGATGAGAAGAAAAATGAAGATGTGGGTACCAGTCGAAGCCAGAGGAATGATAACTTCTACCGCCCTCGTGATCAAAATAGTGGTTATCAAAGAGGTAGAGGATGAGGAAGATTTGGGCAATGACCTGGAAGAGGTGGTTTCAGAGGAACTTGTTTCTGGTGTGGTGAAGAAGGGCATCAAGCCTATGAATGTCCACAACACCAAGGAAGGACAGATAGAAGGCCAAAAGGTCATGCAAGGGTTGTGCATGTAGATGAGGAGGCTCAATCTGAGCATTTAGATGATGCTGAAAGGGGAGAAGCCCTAGTGGTTAGAAGAGCCCTGGTGACTGAAGAGAAGGAGCCAGAACAGAGGAATAATATGTTCCACACAAGGTGTAAGTGTGAAGACAAATGTTGTGATGTCATTGTTGACAGTGGGAGCACTGATAATTTGGTGTCAGAAGAAATGGTTACAAAGTTGAAGTTGAAGAGGGAAAGGCATCCACATCCATATCGGATTGCCTGGTTGTAGAAAGTCCACAAAGTTCTATTTAATGAGTAGTGCCTGGTGAAGTTCAAGATCAAAAGCTATCGTGATGAGGTACTCTATGATATCATCCCCATGGATGCATGTCACATGTTGTTGGGGAGGCCATGGCAGTTTGACAGGTGAGTTGTACATGATGGCCATGTAAACACTTATTCCATGATGAAGGATGGAGTCCACCAAAAGTTGAAACCCTTGAAGAAGGCCGAAGAAAAGGTATGCAATAGTGCTAGAATTTGTTATGTTGATGGAAGAAAATTTTAGGAAGGCATGAAGCATGAGCATGTGTGTTATGCATTGATTCCTAGAATGGATAAGGAGAATAGTGAGAAGGTATTAGTAGAAGTTTATGGGTTATTGAATGAGTTTCAGGATATTATTTCTGATAATGTACTTGAGGGTTTACCACTAGCGAGGAAGATTAGTCATCAGATTGACTTGATCCCTGGAGCCAGTTTGCCAAATAAGGTAGCTCATAGAATGACTCTTGTAGAAAATGGGGAGTTGAAAAAACAAGTTGAGGAGATGTTGATATAGGGTTTGATTCGAGAGAGTCTGAGTCCATGTGTTGTACCTACAGTACTAGCACCAAAGAAGGATGGGGAGTAGAGGATGTGTACAGACTTCCAGGCCATAAACAAGATAATGATCAAGTATAGATTTCCCCTGCCAAGGATGGATGACCTGATGGACTATTTGAGTGGAGCTCGGTACTTCACAAAGATTGATTTGAAGAGTAGATATCACCAGATTTGGATTCGAGAGGGAGATGAATGGAAGACTACCTTCAACACCAAAGAGGGCCTGTACGAGTGGTTAGTCAAGCCTTTTGGGCTAACCAATGCACTGAGCACATTCATGCAGCTCATGAACGAGGTACTAAAAGAGTTCCTAGGAAGTATTGTTATTGTGTATTTAGATGATATTTTGATATTCAATAAGTCACTCGATGAGCATATAATGCACATTGGTAGAGTTTTTGAGAAGTTAAAAGAAGAGAAATTATTGATTAATCTGAAGAAGTGTAGTTTTGCGAAGAAGGAGTTAGTGTACTTGGGGTTTGTTGTCTCGACAGAAGGTCTCAAGATGGACCCAGAGAAGGTGAAGGCTATTCTTGAATGGCCTACCCCAAGAACTTCTACTGAGGTGAGATCTTCCATGGTTTGGCTAGTTTTTATAGAAAGTTTATTAGAAACTTCAGTAGTATTTGTGCACCCCTGACTGAAAAAATGAGAGGGGATAGAAAAGAGTTCAAGTGGAGCACTGAAGCAGCAAATATTTTTGATCTATTAAAGCAGAAGGTGACATAACAACCTGTTTTGGCTCTCCCGGATTTCAATAAGGTGTTTCAAGTGGATTGTGATGCTAGTGGTTGTGCTATTGGAGTAGTGTTAAGCCAAGAAGGTAAGCCCATTACCTATTTCAGTGAAAAGTTAAATGATGCAAAGAGAAAGTACTCTGTATATGATCAAGAATTTTATGCAATAGTTCAAGCATTAAAGAAATGGCGGCATTATCTATTGCCGAAGGAATTTTTATGTATACTGATCATCAAGCATTGCGATACCTAAGTAGTCAGGGAAAATTAAATCAGAGGCATATGAAATGGGTAGAATTTTTGCAGAGTTATACCTTTGTTTTAAAGCATAGGAGTGGAAAGTCAAATAGGGTTGTAGATGCCTTGAGTAGGAGGTAGACATTGTTGATAGAAATGCAGATTGAGGTGGTTGGGTTCAGTGAACTCAAGAAATTGTATCTAAATGATCCTAATTTTGTAAAGGCTTGGAAAGCTTGCAAGGAGCCTGTTACAGTTGACAGGACAAAGTGGTTGGATTTCATAATTCAGGAAGGAATGTTGTTTAAGGGAATTCAATTGTGTATTCCAAGGAGTTCCATGAGGGAGAACCTGATAAAGGAGAAGCATAGTGGAGGAATGGCAGGAAATTTTGGTCGGGATAAGACCATTGCCATTATTAGTGAGCATTATTATTGGCCTCAGTTATCACAGGATGTGAAGAAGTTTGTGCAGAGTTGCAGGGTATGTCAAATGGCTAAAGGAGTGATCCATAATACAGGGTTGTTTCAGCCCTTACCTATACCAGAGAGGTTGTGGCAGGATATAAGTATGGATTTTTTTCTTGGTTTGCCAAGGACACGGAGAGGGAATGATTCAGTATTTGTGGTAGTTGATAGGTTTTCAAAGATGACACATTTCATCCCATGCCATAAGACCCATGATGCAGTCCACATTGCTAACTTGTTGTTCAAAGAGGTGGTGAGGCTACATGGTCTACCAAAGAGTATAGTCTTAGATCGTGACACCAAATTTGTTGGATACTTTTGTAGGACCTTGTGGAAGAAGTTGAAAATAGAGTTGAAGTTTAGTTATGCACACCATCTATAGACTAATGGGCAGACTGAGGTTGTGAATAGAAGTCTGGGTAACCTGCTAAGATGCTTGGTAGGAGATAAACCAAAGGGATGGGACTTGATCTTACCCCAGGCAGAATTTTCTTACAACAATTCTGTCAATAGAAGCACTGGTAGATCACCATTCCATATTATGTATGGAAGTAGTCCTAGGACTACTCCAGATTTGAGAAAGATGGACCAAGAGAAGAAGACAAGTGCTAAAGCCGAAGACTTTGTAGAGCACATCAAGAATATGCATGAGAAGGTAAAAGAACATATTAACAAGATGAATATGCAGTATAAGGCTAAGGTAGATTAGAAGAGGAGGTATAAGGAGTTTCAGATTGGTGATGAAGTGATGGTCCACTTGAGGAAAGAAAGGTTTCTAGTGGGAACCTATGACAAATTGAAGATGAAGAGGTTTGGTCCCTGTAAGATTTTGAAGAGGCATGATTCAGGGAACGCGTATGAGGTACAGTTGCCAAGTGGAGTCAACATTTCCCCTGTGTTCAACATTGCAGATTGGACAAAATATCATGAGGGTGGCGCAGAGGAAGTACCAGTAATGGGACAATGTGAAATTCCAACACTTACTTCAGAGAAGGAGGAGATTGAAGCAATCTTGGATAGCCATGTGGGAAGGAGTACTAGAAACAGGCAGTATGAAGAATATCTGGTGAAGTGGAGAGGAAGGTTTGTAGAAGATTCATCCTAGTTGTCTAAGGTAGAGGTTGACCATTTGGGTTTTCCTCAACCATCTGAGACATGATTGGGTCACTTTTCAAATTATCCTAGGTGTCTGATCCAGGAGCATCTAGTGGTGTAAGGGAAATCCTACATCACCCAAAAATATATTTACTTTCATTTAGATTTTTGTAGATGTTGTTGCATTTATGGATACCTTTTTCATCAAAGAAGAAGTTCCAACTTTCAAAACTGCTTTTCTGCTCAACTGCTATTTTTAGCAGGTGTGAATTTGAAGGCGTGAGGAGACAAAAATTTAAGGGAAGCTTTAGGATAGAAAAATAAACACTTTGGTGAAAGAATCAGGCTAAGATCATTCCTGGTTCAAAAGTTATTCAAGTTTCAATTTCTGCTTTTTGCCTTATAAAATCTTCGGAGCTAATTTTGAGGTACTTAAAGGCTCTAGATGGGCCCAAAAATTGGCGGAAAACAAAAGTGGTTAGCCTTTAGGCCCCACTTTTTGGCACTTCATTTTTCGAAAGATCTTTCTGAAAAGGTATTATGATTGAAGATCCAATGGTCAGATCTTAAGTTAGGGCTTCCGAAAGTTGGTGCGTAATTAGAATGTTGTTTTTGGCTCCAAATGGAGAATTGGGCTATTTATGGGGTAGTTTCTGATTTTTGTGAGTAGTTTTTGGGGAAAGAAGATCGCATATTGCGAAAGTGGAATTTCTATAATTGTCTGTAATTTTCATGTATTGCAGAACTTGAGGATTTGAGATCCTCTACATGTAAGAATTTCATATTTTGAAAATAATAAGATTCTCTGGTTTTGTGTGTGAATTTTGGTGACTCGGATTGGCACCCTCATCAAATATACTCTATATATAAACTTAACAAACCATTCTAATTTATGACTTAATTTATTAATTTAATTCGATACTCTAATTAAATCAACATAAAACTACTGAACATCGTTGAATCAAACTAACTAATTAAATGAAATTTATAAACGGATTTAAATCAAACTACCCAAATTAAAGTTTATTGAACCTCGTAAATGGGTGAATCGTGGAGGGCAATACATTTCAACATCGTTATGATCATCTTACCATAGTGTGGAAGTATTTTTGGTGACATATGTACAATGCAAGTTGGTCCGGAAAGAATGGCTTATCAAGAAAGTGGCTAAGTATTTCCTCTGATAATTTTTTGGTTCACTGCATCAGTTTTTGGGTCCACACTTCACCACAAGTTGGTATAATGTTCTATGATTCTAACTTGGTATAAAATTTGGTTATTCTAACTATAGTTCTTATTCCTTCATATGTAGCTATATTCAATATTTTATGAAATTCTATGAAGTTTCCCGAAAGATGTGAATGACAATGCTCAGCCTTTTATATCATAGTTACTTTATGCACAATGTATCAGTATGGGAGATTCTACATCTCTTCGTAGATAATTATTTTGTTTTGTGATGATGAAGATAAGATAATATATGTCATTTGAATGGAAATTTGAAAGAATATCGTTACTTGACGTCGCATGTTTGGTGAATTGCATGTACACTTGAAGGTTTTGTGTTTAGGTCTACTTTTTATCTGACCTAACATGTTTAATGTTTTGTGGAGGAAAATAAAGTAACTTTATCTTATGTGGGATTTATTTTAGGTCCATGTCAACCTATCTTGATGTAAATTTAATTTTGGATTAAGGTGAAAAGTGTGGATAAAATATTTTGAGGACAACATGCTTAATTTTTTGTGTTACTTCTAATTAGGCTGACCTAATTGAAATTACACTTGATATGGATATATATGAGATGGACCTCAAGCTTTTGAGATAAGAGAGTGTGGGTGTATGATGAATGGATAACAGATTGTATGCGAGTATTGAAGAGATATATGACATGTATGGTGGCTCACCTAAATGTGTGTGATGCAGTATTGAGAAGATAGTGAACAAAGCAGAGTATTAATTTAGATTAGTGTGGAGATCATTTTTTACTTTAGTGGAACTATAATCTAGCATATGATAGATGTTATTGTATTAGTTCAAATAGGTAGTATTACCAACCCTTCTTTGTTCTTTCCTTGTGGGCTATGAACCTTTTTCTAGATAGTGTGTCCTATCTTAGCAATGAGCCTTTCTATAATATCTTATATCCAGATATAATATATTGTGAGCTAATCCTCACCATGGTTTTTCCCTTTTTGGGTTTTCCACATAAAAATATTGGTGTTCACGTGTCATGTGATTTTGTGGATATCTCCATGCTTTCATTCATTATTGTAATTATATTTATTTTGATAATCAAATGGCCTCTGTTTAATTGGTTTAAAGGAATATTGATTCACCCCCCTCTTAGTATTTTGAGTGTTCAACATCTTTATTTGTTGATAATATGTTCCTTCAACAATGATTGATTTAGTGGGATACTCTTGTCCATCACCATATGTCATTGATTTGATCAATTTGTATTTTGGTTGCATACATCTTACTAGATAGTAATATACACCTTCCACATTATCAAGATCTGCAACAACAATGAAAATATCTCTTGTACACACCATGTAGTAAATATATGTAAATGCATGATCAAATTAGATTTTTAATTTACAAGCCATTTAAATATTTAGATAAACATGCTCAACTTAGGTAGAATATAAATCAATTTTAAGTTAAAATTTAATTTAAAACTTTAAAATTTACTTGTAACAACTAAATCATATACACATTCGTAATTAGCTAAATATAGAGGATCGTAGACATCAACAATGTCATTATCTTCAAAAGGAGGCATTGATGCTAATTGTTTTATTTCCCATTGTGAAACATACACATCTCTAATCATCTCACATTGTAGATTATTTTCATTGGTCTCAATGCAGTCAACACAAAAACATGATTTTTCTCACTTGAATTGCAAGAGGCTTGCTATGTCATGTTGTCATGATTTGATGCAAACTTCTAATACCATTAATTTATTGGCAATTATAAGGATTTGACTGATCAATATTTATAAATTTCAAACATCCAATTAAGAAGTGTATATCTTTATTTGAAAATTGAATTCATGTACACTTTGAAATTTAAATAACAAATTTAACAATGTACCTTTAACTTCCCAAAAATAGTGTGTATTGTATATTGAGTCATGAGTGCCAAAATGACTTTTGCACCATTCAATAATTTTATTTGCATTCCATATGGCATTACTTGCAATCTCATGTTGGCAAAAAAATTCAAGTTAAGAGGTTTAAGAATTTAAAGTCTTAGAATTTAAATTTTTCTATTTCATATGGTGTTACCTGCAAGTTCATGTTGACAAAGTGCATACTTCACACATTCTCTTGCTCCATCTTGCTCTCCTTTTCCATGTACACTATCATTAAAATTCCACAAAAAAATTGTGTCATATCTAGCATGTTGTTGGCTTAACCAATTAAAATATTTTGTGGACTTAAATTATCTTGTAAAGTTAAAAACAATTTCATTCAAACTAAATTAATAAAAAAAATTGTGTGTACACAACATATAGGTAATTGAACAATTAAATTTTTAAAGTTAAGTAAATAAATAAATATATAATTTAAAAAATCAACACTTACCAACACATCCATCAAACCATATCCAGTGTTGTGAAGCATTTATGTCATGTTGTCTTAGGTCTTCAAAAAATATTTTGAAACAATGGGCTACATAGATTCTATCATGACCCATATCATCATTGATATAAAAGTGAACCTCTTTGATGATAATTCATTCATATTTGCTACTTTGTACACCATCTACATGTAACTCGACATGCCTATAGCAAACCTATACAAAGATTGCAACTTGATTTGAATGATAATATTGACTTTGAATCTCAATTTGAGGACTAAATGTATAGTTCTCAAGGAAATCTACAATAGAGAGAATACAACTTGGTGGAAATAAATTCTTTGAGTCAAAAAATCTCTTAGCTTCCTATCTTGCACCATGACAATGTTGGATATGTGGATATATGATATTGTGAAATTTATTCATAAATTCATTGTAAGATAATCCACTCTCTTTGAGAACAATTTTTTGGCCTCAACTCCTGACTTTGTTGAGTATTTCTCATATTCAAATCTCTTCCAAATAACTTGCATTGAATGATCAATATTGTTAACTTGTAAAAGATTCTTCAAATTTCCACAATCATTACATATATTTTTATATATTGTACATTGAATTCATCTGAATCTTCTAGTTTCTCATATACAAGAGACTTCACAAATTGTGTTGTGCTTCCAGGGATGACTATATTTGGATTAATTATTACCATACCTTTTTTATATGATTGTAGGTGTAGATGAAATTCAACATGATTTCGACAACAAGTTTCACGTACTTTATTTATACATATACAAAACATGGTCATAGTTTTTCAAACATCCTTTGACAAATCTTCACATCTAAAAATTCTTGCTTGAATGCTTCAAAAAGTTCACTTTGTGTTGTATCTATACATTTTTTTGGATGAGAAATTTGTATACCATCTTCAACTATTATTTGTATAGTGTCCCTTCTATTGGAAGAAACACGAGATTGGTTGGTCCAATATTCAATAACTTGTTTCTTTACATCTTCTGAAATTCTATCTTTTCAGGGAACTCTACAAATATTTACCCAATTATTCTCAATATTTTCATCTAATCCATTTATCTTTGTAATATATCTTTGAATAGCTCTCCTAGAAAAATTTAGTAATTGGAAAATTGATTGAACTTTTCTTCTAGATGTGATAATTTCTTACTAAAAATTATAGTCATTAATTCTCTATGTGCACCACTTAAATTAGTAGCTTGACTCTTTCTTTCAATAAAATTCAATGCTTCTTGCATGTTTTCAACAATTTCTTGTTTTAATGAACTTGATGACTTTTTCCTATTATCAAACCCTAACAACTCCAAAACAGGGGTCATTTATTTTCATCTTAATAACTTTGCACATAATTGTGCTCTTCCAATTAGAGATTTTTCTTCAAAAAATACATCCCATATAATTTTAGAGTGTAATTTTACTATACTTTCAAATAACATATCTTCAGATGAAATGTTATTGAAAAGAGAATCTTCATCCATCTCTATTAGATTTTCTATACCATACAAAATAATTCTATTACTACCTTCAATTTATTCTTGCACCTATACATCACCTTGGTCATCAATAATTTCCATTGGTTGTTTTTTAGTAGATGTTCCTTCATTTGTCTTTCTCTTCTTTCTTTTTTGATCACACTTCCTTGATCTAGTCCTTTGACTCCCCATTGCAAATTGCTCAAATTTGAATTCACTTGCATATAAATGTACACATATTTACCCTATGATAGAATTTTTATAGTGTACTCCTATTTTATCTTTCAAATTCATTTAAATTATGTCACAATAAACACCTACACTAACCTTTGAATTCATTTCCTTAAAACATTTAAATAAAAAAAGATCAATAAATATTAAGAAACACAAAAGAAGTTGAGGAAAATTAGGTGAAGTGAAGCATATGTTTGCAAATTTCATAGTACAAGTTTGTAGGTGCAAGAATGATCCAAAATTGTGGACTTGTCCCTAATCCCTAAAATTGTCCCTTTAAAGACTAAACAAAAAATCTAATTCCAAGATAAATAGTAAATTGTCATTATTTTTTCCAAATCTTGAAATATTATAGATTTAGACCATTCATTTTGGTCATTCCATCTTCAACTAAAAAGATAAGTACCTTAATTTAGTGCATGTATTTACATGGTTTAACATTTATTACTTTAGAGTACACCTACCCATATATATCTATCATTGATTTAATATTATGTTAATTAGTGCTCATGTGTATGCATCTTATTTAATTAATCCCAAATAATATTAGGAAATTTTTAGTGAACTCATCTAATATTTCACCACCCTATTGTCTTTCTTTATAGTTTATTCCTTCATAATTTTTAGGTATTTCAGATCCAATATAGCTCATTTATCATCTCTTTCCAAATTATCTATGGTTTGATTCTTATATGCTTATATCTATGTGGATTATTAAAGATATATCTCACTTGTGGGATATTTCCAAAAATCTAAGTTTTGTAAGTCTTAAAAAGTGATCACCTTTATTTGAAGGCCTTTTTAATTCGAGGTCATGACAAAGCCACATGAAATAAAAACTATCAATTGAAGATTAATATTTTATATATAAAGGACTCAATCATAGCTAGGCCCATTTCTTTTGGAAGTTTTGGTAGAGTAGGAAAAATAGAAGGTAGAGATTATTTAAGCATATAATTAGTTTATTAAAAATTTAGTTCTTGGTTGAAGGATTATTCATGCTTTCTTTAGAATTCTTTTGTATCTTCCCCACTAATTCTTACAATGATGAACCTAAATGCCAAGAATATGATTAAATTTATGGTAATCCCTCAAGTATCCTTGGAAATTTACTAGTATTATCCTACAAGATATTGACATGTTTGATAAAAAAATTTCTTAAGGTGTAGATAAAAGCCTATTTTTATAATCCTTAAATACTTCTCTTTGTTGATAATGAGTGTGAATATATTGATTTCTCATAGATATGTAGTAATAATAATTCCATACCTAATGATAATTATATTAGCTTGACCTTTGATCAAAGAAAAACTATCAATTAAAGGTTAGTTTTTTATATTTAAAGGACTCAATCATAGCTAGGCCCATTTCTTTTAGAAGTGTTGGTAGAGTAAGAACAGAAAAAGGTAGAAAGCTATGATCTATGACCAAAAATCATATTATCTTGACCTTTGATCAAATAAAAAATATCAATTGAAGGTTAATTTTTTATATATAAAGGACTCAATCATAGCTAGTCCCATTTCTCTATTAGCTTGACCTTTGATCAAATAAAAACTATCAATTCAACGTTATATTTTTATATATAAAGGACTCAATCATAGCTTAGAGGCCCATTTCTTTTGGAGGTGTTGCTAGAGTAGGAACAAAAAAGGTAGAGAGTTATGATCTATGGCCAAAAATCAAATTAGCTTGACCTTTGATAAAAGAAAAACTATCAATTGAGGGTTAATTTTTTTATATATAAGGACTCAATCACAGTAGGCCCATTTCTCTATTAGCTTGACCTTTGATCAAAGAAAAAATATCAATTGCAGGTTAATTTTTTATATATAAAGAAATTAGTCATAGCTAGGCCCATTTATTTTGGAAGCATTGGTAGAGTAGGAACAATAGAAGGTAGAGAGCTATGATCTATGGCCAAAAATCACATTAGCTTGACCTTTGATCAAAGAAAAACTATCAATTGAAGGTTAAATTTTTATATATAAAGAACTTAGTCATAGCTAGGCCCATTTATTTTGGAAGCGTTGGTAGAGTAGGAACAATAGAAGGTAGAGAGCTATGATCTATGGCCAAAAATCACATTAGCTTGACCTTTTATCAAAGAAAAAAGATCAATTGAAGGTTAATTTTTTATATATAAAGGACTCAGTCATATCTAGGCCCATTTCTTTAGGAAGTGTTGGTAGAGTAGGAACAACAGAAGGTAGAGAGCCAAAAATCACATTAACTTGACCTTTGATCAAAGAGAAACTATCAATTGAAGGTTAATTTTTTATATATAAAGGATTCAATCATAGCTAGGTCCATTTCTCTATTAGCTAGGCCCATTTATCCATTTGGCTATGCAAGGCATTTAGTTTCAATATTACATGTTTCAATATGTATAAGCTTTTTAAGCTTTTTATTTATTCCATTCATCCACTACACAAGATATTCCCTCGCACTCTATTTATTTTAGGATTTGCAAGGTATGTAACATTAGTTTCGCATCCCCTACCCAGTTGTTACACAAGTGACATAAAATTATTGCACAACCCAATCCTTTTATTGTACAAGGTGTCTTGTCATACAAATTTGACTTCGTAGTTATTTAAGACATGATTAGTTATTACACAATCCAATTGCATGGTTGTGTAAGTAGTTGTTGTGGATAAAATAGTATTTATATTGTTGTGCAATCCAAGCATGATGATATACAATCAATCTTATCATTGTGAAATCAATTCATAATGGTTGTATAATTTGAGTATGTTTCTACAAAGTCCTTGTAGTTGTGCAAGATGTAGTGGTGCATTACAAGTCAATATTATCATGCAAAGCTATGTTGTGTAAGTTGACATAGTTGTGTAATATGTTTTAGTTGTTGAGTCCTATTTAATGCTTGATGTATTCTTGCATGTCTTATATTTATGCATAGTTACATACAAATATTTATGAAAAATACCATGTATTCCTAAGTCTTCCACATGTTAAGTTGGTGTGTACATGATTTTATGAGAATTATAAAACCTTGATGAAATTTTCACTAGCTATTTTGAGTCAACATAGCATATATTTACATGGATTTGTGCTTTATGTTGTATTTAAGAACCTTAAAGATGAGCCTTTTTAGAAATATTTTGGTACTTTTTGACGTGTGGTTGTGTGTGAAAATAATTTGAAAACTAACATTATCTAAGACTTCCTTAAACTATAATAAAATTAATTCATTACCACTTGAGGTTGGATTGAAAATTACACTAAAAACTCAACAAACTATGTAAATTGGAAACATGTAAGTCTTAGAAATCAACAAATAGTGAAATTGAAAAACTTGAAAATGAAAAATAGTGGAAAATAACTTCATATTCACCCATGAAAAGAGTGATATAGTCAATTACAAGTTGAAGATCAATGTAACTTAAAAAATAGCTCTTCTCCTATTAAAATTAGTCCTTTTTATTAATCTTCTCGACATATTGCAGCCAATAAGATTCCAATCAATTAGGTTTCTACCGAATAGGTTTTGAATGTAACCTACTCGACCGAAAATGGTCCAACTGAAATAGTCTAGTTGGCATCCTACTTGGCAACCAACTTAGCCTTTTTTAGAATTTTCTAAAACTTTCAACTTCAACTAAGTATTTATTCAGCCAGAATGATTTAAAGAAAAAAGGAAAATACCGTTTTGTAGAGCTTAGAGTGGTAAATCCAAATATATTTTTTTTAATATTTTGATTAGTTTTAATATTATATTTATAAAAATAATGCAAGTAGGTTGTTAAAGTTAAAAAGAGTCTGATTAGAAATTTAAAAAAATAGTAAGACATTTTTTTTTTCTTAAAAATACATGGTGCACTAGAGGAGAGAACCCTCTTCAAAAGGGTATAATTTTATTTTTTTGAAAATGATTAAGAAAGTAGATAATAGTTGACATCAAAACAAAACTATCAAATTCTAGCAAGTTTGACTTTAAAACATTATTACGAGAAAACTATACATCAAAATTTCAAAAAAAATTCCATGCACTAGATATTGAAGTTACCTATTTGGAGAAATGTTTTTAGGGGAAATGAAGTTTTTTTCTATTTGTTTCTTGACGTCAACTGAACGCCACTTTTTCTTGAAATTTTCAGCATTCCAAAATCTACTCTTAAATTGATAAAAAAATAATCAAATCAATTTAAAAAAATATAAAAAAACTTATAGGAATAAACTTCGTCAAGAGTTCTACATTTCATAAGTTTACATCATTTTGAAATTTAAAACATAAAAACTACTTTTATGTGGTCGAAGTTCAGAATTTTCTTTGGTGTTAGCCGATTCCTTATAAAGTGTTACACAAGTTTTTTTTCTTTTACCTGAGAATGATTTCAACTCAAAGCATGATCATATTACATATTATCTCTCATATATACTGACCCCAAATATGTGGATGTCTCATGTGATACTTTTTCTTGTTAATTATGTGGCTTTGCTTTTGGGGGCAACCCACTATCATGAGTCAACTTTTTGGGAACATTTCACTTGGCATAGGGTTTTGCAACAAGCACTGATGGCCTATCATTTTAAAAGTATCATTTGTAGTCTACCTTTTTATCCCGATTTTTGTTAGCAATTAATTTAAGGTGGGGGCATACATTCCATTATGTGCTTCAATTTGTTCACACTATTAGAAATTTGTGATGCTTCTATGGCATATTGATCATATTTTTTAGCACATTATTAGAATTATTTAGATTATAATTCTTTTTATGATTGATATAAGAACTCACCTAGTGAATATCAGACTTTACTAGCCCTTGTATGTTTTCATTTTCTACCTTTGCGAAAACTCACCTATTGAATATTAGACTTCACTAGCATGTGTTGTTTCTTATTAGGATCACATGGTGAATACCAAACTTCACTAGCTTGTGATACCTTTATCTATTCTAGGAAATATCAAACTTTTATAGCTCATGATTTATGGATATCTTTGGTATGTATCCTAGCAAGAACCTACAGATCTTACTAGTCTGTGATGTCATACTTCCTTTTTTCTGTTTGCATCTTATTTGCATTGTGTTTGCATGGTTTATTATCATTATTTTTTTTGTATGTTTTCTTTTTTTTTATTGTCTATTCTTTGTGTTTGATTCTCATGTCTCTCTTGCTACATTGCATCTTATGTGTGTGTGTTCCTTTGCCTCTACATTATTATTTAGCAAGATCTTGAGATTGGGGCTAGTGCATCCCCTAGATCCAATGCCATCTTACTTCTCCAATGTTTTGATGAAAGAACCCTTCTTGTCTTTTCCCTACTTTAGTGTGAGAATGAGTGTAAGTTCATACTCTCACTAAAGTGGGGTTAAATTTAGCATTATAAATTGTTGACCCTAACAATTTCACACAATGTTTGGCTCCTCCTTATGTGCTTGGACCTAATTATGCTTATTATTTTCTCATTTTATTATCATTTTTGGAAAATCAAGATAAAGTTAGGAATTAAAATAATTATTTATTTAACGACAATTTAAATTCAAAATAAGTCTCGTCAAGGGTGCCCTCACCCTTGACTGCCCTATTTTGGCCCAATTTTTAATATTTTATTGTTGGAATTAATATGTTTACATATTTAAATTCAATTGTTGGCTTTTTGAGATAATTATTGTGGGAAATTAATAATGCATATAAATATAAGTATTTTTCACCATTTGAACACCTACAAAAAAATAATATCAATTATGCATCTTAAAAAGTGATCATGGAAATTCAAGAGGAGAATAAGCAACATTTTACAACATTTTTATCAATCAAGATTCATATTAGAAATGCACCATCAAGTTTATGCCATATCACAAGTAAGATTATTTTATGGTTTATGTTCATTCTGTTTTGAGTTCTAACACTTGCAAGATCTTCTATCAACAATCAAATTCTCCTTGTATGAGATGTGCATCATGACTTCAGTCCATCAAGGAAAGTAGATCTAAGTTGTAAGTTGTAACACTTGTGATTTATCATTTTTTTTAGCCATTTTCCTTTGACCAACCTAGGGTAGGCACTCTTTATATATCATCATCATAGCCATTGTTGAGGTGGAAATGCCAAAATGGGGTTTGACATAGGCAAGCCCATATATGACACAACCCTTTCTCTCCTCTCTTTCTTGTAGGTGGCATATATGAAGTGAATTTGGAGAATATTAAAGACCTAACATCAAGATAAAGTATTCAAGAACATTCATCCATTCATCAAATGAGGGAAATATCAATTATTCATCAACAAACTTATTTATAAAGCCGAGTTTGATAAGGAAGAACCTACAGACTATAACACACTTGTACCTATTTTGAGATTTTAGAAACCCTCATTCTTTGTCTAGGATACCCATGCCACTGACCATTTATTTTGAGCTCAGATTTGAATGCAAGGTTCCTCTACCTCTACTCTCTATGTTTCTATTTTTAGTTTCTGTCAAACAATTCTATCTTATTATGAATTTGCATTAGTTTTTTTGTAGTTGCATATTTAACCTAGTTTACATTTATAAAACCACACACATTAAATCCATTCAAATCAATTCAAATCCTAATCAACCCAAAGGGGACCAAAACCTTGATCAACCATTTTGGCTCTTCCTTGAGGATAGTAGCGAAGTGGTCTTTTGTGATCATTTTTGTGTCTCCCTAATGTTGTATATTGAAAAGTATGATTAAGACCCTAGATCCATTTTTCATAGACCATAGGATCATGACCCACTTTTCCCATATGAATAGTTAGAGTAGCCTTAGATATAATATAATTTAAGGGATTAACCTTAAAGATGAGCTTTGTTTGATGAGTAAGTATGTAGTGTCTCAATTTTTGTGATACAAAACAATAACTAAACATTCCCTTTCTATTGGAGTATAATTAAGCTCATATCCTACCAAGGTACAACTAATATAATAGATGGCTCTATCTTTTCTAATATCATCATGTTGTGCAAGAAGAATCCATAAAGCAATTGAAGTGGTCAAGATATATAATAGCAAAGGCTTCCCTTGAATGAGTGACATCAAAACTATTGGTGATGCTAGATAATATTTTCGTTGTTAGAAGGTTTTTTTACACTTCTCCCATTTGAATGTGAATTTTTTATGTAAAATATGTGAAAAAGGGTGACACTTATAGTCTACTAGTTGAGCCATAAATTGTCTTATTGATTGAAGTTTACCTTGAAGAATACACAATTATTTTAAATTTATTGGAGGCATATCAAATATTTATTTTAATTTGGCTTGATTTACTTCAATGCCTCTATGAGAAATAATTTCTCCAAGAAATTTTTAAGAAGTTATGCCAAAAACACAATTTTTTGGGTTTCATCTCCCTTGATATTCTTCCAATCTATCAAAAATGACCTCAAGCACCATTGAGTGACCTTTTCTTGGGATAGATTTTCCCAATAATTCATATACATAATATTCCATGATACTATTAAAAAGGTCATGAAATATTGTTTCCATTTCTCTTTAATAAGTAGCCCTATCATTCTTTAAGCCAAAAGGCATAACATTCCAACAAAATGTACTCCAAGGATAAGTGAAAGTTATTTTATGTTGATCTTCAAGGATGATACAAATTTGATTATAGCATGAAAATCCATCCATTAAGGATAGTATTTCATGTCTAACTAGTAAATCCATAATCATGTCTATGTTGGGTAGGGGAAAGTCATCTTTGGAACATACCTTGTTTAAGTCTCTAAAATATGTACATATGAAAATGCCCCTAGTAGATTTGTTAACTAGGATCGGGTTGGAAACCCACATTGGATAATCAATAATTATAATGAATCCAATGTCCAACAAATTTTGAAGCTCCAATTTGACCAATACAGCTACTTGGGGATGCACCTTATGAAGGTTTTTTTTTACTTCTTTTGTGTATGGAAAAATTGTCAAAGGGTGAACTACTAATGCAGGGTCAAGACCTAGCATGTCCACATAAGACCACACAAAAATTGTACTTATTTTTAAAAATAATTTCATGAAGTCATTTTTTTCTTGTGGTGATAAATATGCTGCAAAATATGCGACCTTAGGGTTTCAGTTGTACCTAAGTTTGCTTCTTGTGACTCTTGTATCGATATAGAGGATTTTTCTTGATAATTAGACATAGTGGTGTGACCGAAAGATTAGTATGGGCTGACTACACTTGATCCATGAAGAATCAAAGCATATTCATGCCACTAAATGTCAATCCAATAAAGATCATTCAAAATAAACTAAACTAAGAATTTTATCAAAATTAACATGCTAAACTATGAAAGCTTCAAAAAACCTATTCTAATCCATTTGAAACTTATCCTATTATGGGAGTGATGTCACGTTGATGGGGAACAATGACCCTTTCCTAATCCATATGGATAAATGAGCTTGTTTCAACCAATTTTTTTGAACAAAATTGATGAAACCATTGATATATGTGTGATGAAACATTATTTAAAGCTAAATGAACATGATGCAAGCTATTTTAACATGATTTATGCTAAAATTACCAAGATGTGAAAATTCAAAACTGATCTAAATGGATTATAAGCTAAAAATATTGAAACCCTAATTAATAAATAAGCTAAATGTATGCATCTAGGTTACCATGGAAGCCATTAATGGAAGCTAAGATATTATGCAAGTAATTAAACTAAAAAATATTCTAAATATGTGCTAAATATAAGTTTGAGTGTGAATGATTTTAACAGCATAAGTTTGATGTTAAAAGATGGATCCGTTTGTCTCCAAATAGTGACCTATTTATAGGAGAGCAAATGAAAAATGGAGGGTTAAGATTGAAAAAGCTAATCAATGGTCAAGGATGGAAAGAATATGGAGGCATGGATCATGGATTCCCATCAAGGGTTGAAAATGCAAGATGATATTTAATCAAGGGCTCACATTTAATCCAAACAAACAGACTTACAAGACTTGCACAAGAAGTCTTGTAAGTTAACTTGCACATGAAGTCTTGTAAGTTTGTTTCAAAAAGGAATATTCCATTGGAATATCCTTATGGGTGAGAAAAATGGATATTTAGAAAATTAAAATAAATTTTTAATGTGCAAAAGGGGAAGGAATATTCCATGGGAATATTTCCTTTTGGAGGAATGTGCAAAGGAGGAATATTCCCTTGCAAGTGGGGGGAATTAGATTTATTAGTAATTGATAATTAAAACAATGTTTTAAATATGCCAATTACGGGAATTTCATGATATTCATTAAATAAAGTAATTTAATGAAAAGGGGGAAAGTGAAATGATATTTAATTAAATAAATTTAGAGTTATTTAATTAAATAAGAAGACTTAGGGACTTAAATTAAATAACTTGATGTACTTAATTTAATAAGATGAAATTTTAGCATGAAAGGGGATGAATTAACCTAATTAAATTAATTATATTAATAGATGAAAATGATGCAATTAAGAACCCAATTGTAACAATAGGAACCCAAAAGAGGATGAGTTTCAAGATAAAATGATGTTAGTATACCTTATTCGAGTGCATGATATTATTCAAGACATTTTTAAGTGTCTACATTTTTCCCCTCTTTGAAGCGAGATACCTGCTACTTTGGTTCAAAGACTGACACTTCTTCGGCTTAAAAATTGCTTCTTAAATAAAAAAATAAAAAAATTCTAATTTTTTTTTTGCCCCAGCAGAAGGAATAAGCTAGTTCCCTATCCCCTTGAGAAATTAGGTGAAAATTTTGAATTTTGGGTTGATTTCTCGGCAAAGATGTAATGTTGTCCAAGGGGTCCGAAAAGGCTCCAAGATGCAAAAAATATGCCAAAAACACAAAAAATGGTGCAAAATAAGATTCAGTTTGGCAAGATTGGTGAAAATGGTGATAAACCCTAGCTTCAAGGTTAAATTAGGGCAAAAAACCCTAATTTGCATGCTTAAATAGGTGATGGAGGGTCACTTTCAATTCATTTGCACATTCACACCTTAGAGAAGCCTTGCATTTTGAGCTTTGACCCTTTGACAAAATAGTGCAATGAGTGCTCCCACGACCCATTTTTGACCGGGTTCATGAGTACCAGAGGCCTCCAAGCGTAGGACCATCGGTATGTGATTCAAAAATTGACTCACATTTTGAATTTTGAGTGCATTTATTTTAATTTGAAATTTGAATTTTGGTGGCATCGCTATTTTTAGAATCGACGACACTATTTTGATTTATAGCGATGCATATGTGATTAGTGATGTAGTTCATGATTTGAAATTAGGGTTTCATATTTCAAATCGCGACACAAGTGTAAATAACAACGCACCTCATGATTTTCAATTTTGGATTATGATTTGTTAAGGTCAAATAGCGATGCATGTGTGATTAGTGACGCATATCATTATTTGCAATCTGAATGCATCCAATGTCACTATTTGGAATTTGAGTTATAGCAATGCTATTGTAAATAGCGTTGCTTTTGTCATTTTGGGGGATAAAAACTACAAAATTTTAGCCAATTTTTGTGAATTTTGACGTCATGTGGTTCATTGGTGTAGGAGGTTATTCGGCCTTTGATGTCCTATGAGCATTGGTTGACAATATTGTCTAGACTTGATTTGTTTGAGTTGTGACAGGAGCACCTAGGAGAGATTGGTTTGTGGTATGTCACCTACATTCCTATCATTTGGACTCATTTGGTGATGATGATAGCGCTTTGTGAGGGATGGCATAGTGAGACTTCGTTGTTCCACCTACCTACTAGTGAGGTGACATTGACATTAGAGGATGTATGACAGAATTTGTGATTGTTGATACATGATGAGCAAATGATTTACGACACTAACACTAGTTATGATGCCTACCATGAGGTTCTTGACCAAGAGGCCATTGTCCTGGTTAAATCCTAGATTGACCTTGAGATGTACAAAGGTTGGGCATTTAATTTTGGATTGATCATTATGACGGTGATCTCAGGTTTGGTTGCCCCAGATCGGCAGAGCAAGGGATTCAGTCCTAGATGGGGGCTGGCCTGGCACAATATGTTATTCAGGAGGACTCAGTTTGCATGGGGGCCAGTGATTTTAGCCTCCCTATGCCATGATATGCATGACTTCGTGTATTGTGATGGTAGAGCCATTGGCATTGGAGTCACTCTTCTTGACATATGGGCTTGGGAGCACATTGTTGTGCTTTGACCAATTATTCATATGGAAGATGTGGAGTTGGATGATCCAGTTGTTTGGATGTATAGAGGTATCATCACTCTTTAGCACATAGGACATCTCAACATACCATACTGGTGGAGAGTGATTAATGAGATGTCAATATTTAGATGGTGGATGTGGATTCAGATGTTGGCATGGTATGATGATGTTCAACAATTGTTCTTTTCTCTACAAACTCAGTTCATGCAAGGTTGAGAACACATAATTAATGAGAGATACATGCCTGATATAGTTTCTAGATAGTTTGATGAGAGGCGGGACATGCCTAATGATTAGTATACTACCATTTTTTCCAGGTTATCCTAAGAGACAACATGGGGACACGCGATCCTAGATTATTAGGTTGTAAATAGCTTTAGACAGTTAGTTGTGAGGCCATGAGTGTATGATTAAGGACAGAAAGATGCACAAATGATGCCTGCATATGATGCATGGTTTGTACCCCCTCCTAGACTGACCAATCCAGTAGGTATACCTCCATAAGGGAGGCCAAGAGGGTGGGGAGTAGGCAGAGGCAAAGGATAGCTAGATGATGGGTAGGGTAGAGGACATGGTAGAGGTCCAAATGGTAGGGGTAGAGGATAGGATGGCTAGGATGGCCAAGATGGACAGGTCTCAGGTGTACCACTAGTGCACTAACAGCCTCCTCAGCAGTGACCGATACAACAACAACCACCATTGGGGCCATATCCTCATGATGTTTAGATACAACTACTACAACAATAGATACAGGTGGTTCCGACTAAGAGAGATCATGCTCAACAATAGATATTGGCCATCACAATTGAGAGAGACCAGGTCCAACAATAGATATTGGCTATCACAACCGAGAGGTATCAAGAGCATTAGCTTAGATAGACCTCCGATATGTAGTTGGCATAGGAGGTCGAGCAATGCTAGCAGTTAGAGGCTATAACGCCCACAACACAGGGATGGACAATTTCTTCCCATTTTTTATAGAGAGGTCATGATCAAGGCTACGTATTATCTCATGCACTATCATCGAGATGACCCCACAGTGATTAGACAACCAGATTACTCATAAAGGATTGGAGCACATCCTTGGGCTAAGGATCAGCCAAAGAGACAACCTGATGAGGGGAGTAGCCATCAGGGCTAGTCCGTTTGTATAGACACTTTTTTATTATTTCCTAATTCTTTATACATATATACATTCATTGGCTCCTTTTTTATAGCCTCATGGATATTGTACTTTTTGATAGATATACACACACTGACTCAGTTATTGTATTATGACACTCACCATTTTGTGTTATATATATGAGATGATAAAGATTTGATATGATGTGATGTATTCATTTTATTTCATTTTTATGAATTTATGGATGCATTTTGATATGATGTGATATGATGCATTATGATCATGTCTAGATGCAATGTAATGAATGGATCTGTTTATTTTTTAGTATCTTTTTATGACATGTTATGGGATGGATAATATGATATTCAGATGTTATTCTTATGCAAATGATATGGATGCATTTCTTTTTGTGTATTTTTCTTATGAATTTTTATGATCTATGATTATGGATGTATGAATGAATAATGCAGATGTTCATGCTTATGATATGATAATGTAATGTATGCTTATGATATGTTTCCAACAATTTAAGATGCTTAGAATAAAAAATCTATATTATTCCTCACGACTTAAATGATAATGATGATGCAATGGATTATGTGTTTTATATTACGATATGTTGTGATGATGTAAGATGTATGCATGCTAACGATTTGTGAATGTCAGATGGATGCATGGATGATGTTTGTGTTGACTAACATGATACCAAGCTAGCATGGAAAGAAGATAGAAGAAATAAAATGAATGATTTTGACCATTGGTTGTGATGATTGTTCCAAAAGATCCAACAAGTCTATGATCCACCGAGACTTTATTAGAGATGGTGATAATAAATGCATGATGATGATTTTCTCATATCTTGGGATTGGTATTTTCTACTTTTCCTTATTGTTTGATATAACACATAGATGTGATGCATCAAGGTATTAATAACCAAGGGGATGTCGTATCTAGTGTAATGGACTTTGACTCTACAAATAGATAGGATAGTTCTTGTTCAAATAGTTCTTGTTCACACCTTGATAGATGAAAACCTCATTGGAATGTAAGTTAAAAGACTAGAATATATCAGACCAAAGCATACACAATATTCAACAATGTACTCCAAACAACTTCCTTATACACAACTAAGTATGCACCAAGATTATTCTATAAGAGTATCCACAAGCACAAAAAAAAGAAGATAATGATCGACGCCCCATTCCTTTCTCTCTAAATCATTTTAATAGACATCATCGAGAGGTTCTTGGAATGGGTCAATAAGATACATCATAAGAAAAGATCAAAGACAAAATTCAGTGTTATCTATATCTCTTTCCAATTTAACTTAGCTAAGGTGATTTTTGATGCTAATGCCCATCACAAGAATGATACATCCTAGGACATGTTGATCAAGTGTTTTGATTAGGATGATGTGTGTGATAATCCATTGATACAAACTTCACTAACTTGTTTACCTATGATCTAGACTTTATATTTTGACACTTAGGTTTTCACTTTATGACTTGTGACACTTGCTTTCTACTTGTTTTGCCAAAATTTTAAGGTCATGATCAATTTATTATGGGTGGAGGTTTATTATGGGTGAAAGCGAAATGGGATAGATGATGGTTTTGGATTTTTTGGAATATTTCAATGCTTTTGGTATTTTGAAAAAATTTGAAGTTGTTTTTTGGTCATTTTGTGTTGTTTATGTGAATGTTTATGTTTTTTTATTATTTTAGGTTGTTTAGGATTTTTATCTAAGATATATTTGACGTTGTTTAGGTCTTTGAATGTTTTCTAATGTTTTGGGTTTTTTTCGATATTTGAATGTTTTTGGATTTTTTGAGATTTTTGAATGTTTAGGGGTTTTTCAAGAGCGTTTTGACCAAGAATCTAACCTAAAAGACTATCCTAGGGGCCTCGGGCGCTAATCAAATATTAGCCTTTCCTACGTTATGCACGTAGAGACCACGTAGTTTAACTGACTTGACTTATTGAAGATGGGAGATGAATAGTTGATGGATGTCAGTTTATTATGAGGGACTCCTAAAGACTAACCTAGGGTGTCCTAGGGGCACATCAATGATGACCTTGCCTACGTTTAAGCTCAAAGACTCATAGTTTGACAAGGTACTATTTTTGTATTTTTGAATGTTTTTGGATTTTTTGATGAACGTTTTACAATTTTTTTTAGATTTTTGATTGTGATTGCAATAATCTTAAGATATACAAGAACCCGATTTGATCAATAACGAATTTCCCCCAGCATGATGCAATAGACTACCTTGACATAGGAAGGACAAACTAACCTTAGGAATATGCCAAGTAGTACTAAGGGGATACGATAATTCATAAAATCAAGCTATGATAAGGACACAGATAGATGATGGAATAAATAGGATGATGGATGTGATGGATGGATGGGATGCCAAGAATGATAGGATAATGAGCTAAAGATAGCTAAAGGTGCTTTATTTATGCAAGGCACCTGTTTGCCAGGTTTTCACCAAGGTACTTTCCCAAAGCACCGCCGAAGTGGTTTTCACTAGAAGATGATTATTTTTCTTTACTTTATCAATCCTTTTTTTTCATTTTTTGATTTTTTTATATTTTTAGATTTACACCCTTCAAGACTAGGCATAAAATTTTTTAAGATGCAAGTTGTTGGATGGTTCCTACAAAGGTTCACCTTTAGGTGTTGACAATTGGTATAGTCCTGATCCATAGCTTGTTGTGATGACAAAGGGACCTAGCTAGTTAGGATCAAACTTTCCTTTACTATCCTGATATGGAAGATTCTTCTGATTCTTATTTAGGACAAGATCCCCTAATTGGAAAGACCGACACTTGATCTTCTTGTTATAGCCTCACTTCAGTCAGTTTTGATATACTTGCAAGTGATTCAAGGCATCAAGGTGACACTCGTCTAGGAATTCTAGCTCATTCAGTCGAGATACTTTGTATTCTTCATCAGTGATTAGGTTTTGTAGTGACACTCACAGTGATGGAAGCTCAACCTCAATAGGAAAGATGTCTTCTAATATGTCGATCAAGGAGAAAGGGTTTGCACATGTAAGCATGTGGATACTGGTTTGATAGGCCTAGCGATCAAGATTTAACTGTAGATGTCAGTCATGACCAGCTTCATTGACCATTTTCTTTAGGATTTTCATAATGATCTTGTTCGTAGTCTTAGCTTAACCATTACCCTAGAGGTAATATAGGGTAGAGAATCAATGTTGAATGTTGAATCTTTGACATAACTCTTTTGCATCCTGATTCTTGAAGGGTGTTATGTTGTTTGAGATAAGGGTTTGCGGAACACCATAATGGAAGATTAGATAATTCAAGATGAACTGGGTAATTTTCTTCCCTATTATGTAGGTCATTGAAATTCCTTTGAAACACTTGGTAAAGTACTTAGTAGCTGTTATGATAAAATTATGGTCATTGGATGAGGTTGGAGTGATCTTTCCTATGAAGTCAAGCCCCCACTACAAGAAAGGACAAGGTGTGATCACTGGGTATAGCTTTTGAGCTAAAGCATGAACCAAATCTCCATTTTTTTGACACTAGACACATTTTTTCACATACGGATGGGCTTATCTTTTCATGGTTGGCTAGTAGTGTCTCGTCCTCAATAGTTACTTAGCTAAACTCATACCACTAGAATGGGAACCACATATTTCATTGTGTACTTTTGTTAAAGTGGTCAATGCTTCCTCTTGGTTAAGGCATCACACTAATGTCCCTTCGATGCTTTGGTGATAAAGGGTATGACCTAAGATCACAAATCGGGATGCCTTTTTGACAAAGGTCTTTGTAAGGTTGGAGTTGATATTGGATGGGAAGGTTACTCTACTAAGGTAGATGAATATGTCATGATACCATGGGGATCCTGGACCAATGATGACACATGTGAATTTAAATTTAGGGATTTTAAAATTTGGTATGAGAAATTTTTCTACCAAGAATTCACATTGGAGGACGTTGTTCAACAAGTCTAATAATGATACAATGGTTTCCATAGTGTCTACTGCTCATTGTTCATGTGAGGAATCTATTCAAAATTTATATCAATGAAAAGTCCCTTAATATTCTCTACCATCTTTTTATAAGGAGTAAGCTTGTCATCCTTGGTTTGGTGGTCTTTATTGACTTGGTTGATGACCAACTGTGAGTCTCCATATACTTTCAACTCTTGTATCTACCACTGAACTACTATCCTTAGGCCTATGATTAGAGCTTCATACTCAACAATGTTGTTAGTACAAGGAAATGATAGCCTGTATAACTTTGGGATGTAATCTCCTTGAGGAGTGATAAAGAGGATACCCACCCCTAATCCATGTTAGGTGAATGATCCTTGAAAGTAAATTTTCCATTGATCTGTTAGATTTACAAGGAACATATATTCATTAGGTAACTCAGATATCAATGGGTTCTCTGCATAGATAGGTGCCTTTTCTATTTGGTCGGTGATCACTTGTCCTTTGATTTCCTTGTGATCCACATTCCCCCTGTCAAATTTAGTCAAGATCATCACCCATTTGGCCATTCGCCCAGTGAAAGTGGCTTTGGAAAAATAGGTATTTCAATGGGTCAATCTTTGCAATAAGCTTGACTTGATGTGACATCATGTAATGTATGAAATTGTAAAGAAAAAACCATTGCTAAGCATGCTTTCTAAATGTATGGATAGTTCATTTCATATCCTACTAAGGTCCTAATAATGTAATAGATAGCTCTTTCCTTTTTGTTTTCATCATGTTGTGCTAGAAGAGCACCTAGTGCTCCTGATGTTGCTGAGATATATAGGATCAATGGTTTATTTGACATCAATTACATGAGAAATGGAGATGTCTATAGGTATACTTTGATCTCCTGGAAAGATTTATCACACTTCTCATCCCATTGGTAAGTTATTCCTTTATGGAGAATATGAGAGAAAGGGTGGATTTTGTGTGATAGTTGTGATACAAACCTTCTGATGGACTCCAATCTTCATTGTAACCCACTTATTTGCTTTTGTGTTTATGGTGGTTCCATGTCAAGGATGGATTTTAATTTTAAAAGATCAAGTTCTATCCCTCTTTGTGAGATGATATAGCCAAGGATTTTCCTTGATGTAACCCCAAAGACACACTTTTTTGGATTCAATCATACCTTGTATTCTTCAAGCCTATCGAAGATGGGTCCTAAGAATTCTATGTGCTATTTATTTTCTTTGATTTGGCCAAAAAATCATCCACATAATATTTGAATATTTTGTGGATCATGTGATGAAAGATTAGGGTCATTTCTCTTTGATACGTTGCTCTTGTTTTTTTCATCCCAAATGGCATAACGTCCCAACAATAGGTTCCCCATGGACAACTGAATGTAGTTTTTTGTTGATCCTCCTTGGAAATCATGATCTGATTATAGTCTGAAAAACCATCTATGAGTGATAGCATTTCATTCCCAGTTGTTAAGTCCATAATGAGGTTGATGTTAGGAAGAGGGAAATCCTCCTTCGGGCATGCCTTGTTTAAGTCCCTAAAATCCATGCATATTCTAATGCCCCCAATGGGTTTGGATACTGGTACTAGGTTTGAAACCCACTTAGGACAATAAATCGATCAGATGAATCCAACTTCAAGAAGCTTTTATAACTCAAGTTTTATCAAGAGTGCTATCTAAGGGTGCATCTTCCTTAATTTCTACTTTACTTTATTGCTAGATTTTGGTTTCCCATGGGATTGAGGAGAAAGAGGTATCTCTCCCAAGACAAAGGTATTCTTCATTAGCTTATAGTTTCCACAACCATAATCCTAGATCACTACTTTGATGTCGGGAATGTTCTGCACAATAGTTATTTTCATTTTTGATGTCGATGCAAGGGATGATGGGTCAACAAATGAGGAGGATTATGTAGGCCTTTCATCATTCTTGGGTATTTGGGGGATCTTATAGAACTTGGCCTTAAGGTTTTTGCAATAGTAAAAGGGCTCAGGATCTCCATGGATGGTAATTTCTCTACCCTCAAAAGGAAACTTTACACATTGATGATAGGTTGAGGCTATAACTTTTAGGGCATGGATCCATGGTCAGCCAAGTAGGATGTTGTAGGGAAGATCATGGTCTAACACTTGGCATGTTTTTTCTGCAATGATAGGTCCCACTTGGATGGGTAATGCAATGATGCCTTGTGATACACGTTCTTGATCATCATATGCTCTGATGGTTATACTCTTTTCTTTCTCAATGGTATCCTCTAAATAGCCCAGGTTCTTGATCAACTGAAGGGTACAAATGTTCAGACCAACACCTCCATCTACTAAGACTCTTTTGACCTTGTTCTTATGAACAATGACTTCAAGATGTAAGGAACAGTTATGAGATGGTTGTGGTGGTAGGTCTTGTTCTGAAAAGGTGAGAAGATGGCCAATGATGTGCCCTACCATAGCTTAAAACTATTTTTTATCAATATCCTTAGGGATGGATTTACCTATGTGTAAGAGATATTCTTAATAGTTCCAAGATTGATATTTGTGTGGGGGTCTTCTTAAGCTAATCTAAGAGACTGTACTTGCTAGGATTAGATATTGGAAAAGTAGGTTATGCCCTAGATTGAGATGGAACTCCTTGGATAGTGATTTTCCATGTCATTTGGTGACTCCAAAATCCATATTAGGCATTTTGATGGTGACAATGGTGATGACACTATCATAGGAGGCAACTATTATTCTCTTTGTTATGATCTGGCATAGGGTTTTTGTATATCTTAATATTTTGGTTATCGGTTAGTACTTCAATAGATATGGTGTCACTCTCTATAAGGTCTTGGATAATATTTTTGAGCCTCATTCAATTTTTCATTTTGTGTCACTTGATTTTTTGAAAGTCATTAAGATCATTCTCATTGTACCAAGATGGTTTTTCCTGTGGTTCTTGGCAGTTTTCAAAATTGCTAACCATTATCAAGTATGACTCTACCAATTTCTTCATGATGGTCTCAATAGGCTCAGATAATTGTGTGTACTTTTGTTTCAAATAGTTGTTCTTGTTAGGGATTCGTCTTTTTTGTGTTTAGGTATTGTTGATCTAATTGTTCTAAGGAGGTATTATTTTTTACACAACTATATGAATGTTATCTATTTGATTGTTGTTTGGACTATGAGCACTTAGGACCACCTTAGCACCTACTATGCCATCTTTTGTTACATTTTTGTTTTTATACCAAACATGAGGCTTGTTGTTTGAACTAGTTGATGAGAGATTGTCTTTGTAAGCTTGAGTATTTCTCTATGAGATTAACTCTCTCAATGTTAAGGGCTCTAGGGAAAAACTCATCATAAGAGGTAATGCATTGCATTTTCAAGTGGAAGGATAGATCTAGATCTATATTTTCTATGATGATCCCCACTTGTTCATCAGGAAGGGGCCATTTACTCTTACTAGCTCTTTTTCTCCACCGTTGCAAGAAATTGGTGAAAGATTTTCCTTTGTTTTGTTTGAGAGTATACAACTCTTCTAATCTTATGCCCATGTCAAGATTAAAGGAGAAGTGGTCGATGAATTTATCGGTGATTTCTTGAAAAGTTTCGATAGCGAGAAGTAGTTGAGAAAACCAATCCATGGCAAGACCTATTAAATGTTGAGGGAAGAGGCCCATTAGATAAGAATCATTATAGGCCACCTCCATACAAATGACGTTAAACTCTTTGACATAGTCCACATGAATTCCCCTCCTTTTGTAGTTATCAAATTTGGGGATTTCAAAGGTTGGAGGGAACAATACCATTGCAATGTTTTGATCAAATGGATAGGGACATAGGTTCTGTCTATGAGGCTTCTTTTTCTTTCCCATCCAAAGATCCTGCATTTCTTTTGATAACGCCTTAATTTGTGATGCTAGATCATCTTGTGGGTTTTGTGGAGGAACATATATTGTGTATTGTGAGATGGCAGATGGTTTGTATGTGGGAGTATGATATGATAAGGTTTTGTATGGTGTGTATAGCAGTGTGGGATTTTGCAAAAGTGATTGAGGTGTTGATGTATATGTTCTCGACATGTTTGTATTGACGATATTTTGTTGAGGATTATAGTAGGAAATTTTTTATTGTTGTTATTGTTGGCCATACTGTTGAGCTAATAAGGCGTGTTGTTGTTGCTGAGCCACAAGGGCTACTTGTTGGGCTTGTTGTTGTTGATGTGCTACTAAGGCTACTTGTTTTTATTGTTGTTGTTGTTGTGTTGCTAAGGTTGCTTGTTGTTGTGCTGATAATGTTGCTTGTTGTGTTGCTAGGGCAGCTTGTTGCTGTTGTATCTACTGTTGTATTGCTTCTAGGGCTTCTTGTTGTTGTTTCCATTGTTGTTGTGCTATTAGGGTTTCTTGTTGTTGCTGTTGTTGTTGTTGTTGTTGTGTTGCTAGGGTTGCTTTCTATTGTTGTTGTTGTTATTGTTTTTGTTGTGTTGCTAGGGATTCTTGTTGTTGTTGTTGCTTTTGTACTGCTAAGGCTGCTTGTTTTTGTTGTTGTTGTGCTACTAGGGTTGCTTGTTGTTGTTGTTGATGTTGGATGACTTATTGATAAGATTTTTGTGCTTGTTGTAAAGCTAAGGCATGTGCTTGCACTATGGGATCAGTTGTTTGTTGGGACATCTGTGATGGATTTTGTGTGTTGATGTTTTGAGTAGGTAGTAGATTATTGATGAGATATTAGGGGTTTCCTTGGTTTAACATTACTTGGAAGATGGTGGATTGAGATGGAGGAATGTAAGTTTGAGGTCACATTTGATTTTGCATGGTGAAAGGGACCATGGGAAAAAATGAGGATGGTGCCATTAGATTTTGTGATGGTAATGACATACTAGGACCTTGAGTCCATTGATTGAAAATGTTCCCTTGACTGATATCTTGAGGATTTCCTTGCACTAGGGATGTGGACAAGGTATTACCTAGGTCAATAGGATTGGTGACCAAGGGATTTTTCTGATTTGGGTTAATGATGGATAAGATGGATGTGTTTTGGGAAACCAATGGTACAGATGAACCAATTGGGGGATTGGATAGAGATGTCCCAATTATCATTAAATTTTGACTTTGTGTTAGGGTATTGGCATGCCCTTGTGGGTTAATTTGAGATATTTGGCCTATACTTCCTTGCGGGATGTTGGGCACACATGTAGTACTTGTGGGTATGGATGAATATGGGTACCCTCGATCTGTTGAGGTTGTCATGGACTCATGAAGTGTAAGTGTTTGATGTTGATGAAAGGGGTGTTTGAGAATGGATGAGGCACCAAAGCTTGGTGTCCAATTAGTGCTTTGAGGTGGATTGGTATTGAGAGTAGCCACAAGTGTGTTTCTTTCGAATGGAAGAGTTAGATGAAAGTCCTTGGCAAGACTAGGAGTGGATGTTTTATTTAGCCCTAGTGGAGTTGTTAAGTCTTGTGTCAAAGGTTGCAAACAAATGATGGGGAAATTAGAGCAACGTTTTCTAAGTCTTGATGCTCTTGTTTGTACTCCATGATTTCTTCCTTAGTAAGTCCAAATGGGTTATTCATAACATCTTCAATCTCATATGGCCCTGATGGAGATGAGGGTTGTTGTGATGGGGTAACTTGAATTCTTGGATCAAATTCTAAAGGATTGTGATCACTTGAGGTTAATGTGACTTTGGTTCTCTCCATAATTCTCTTGTGTTGTTATCTTGTCTTTACCATAAATTTTGGGTCACCTATGGGAGAGTTATGTTGAGATTTGAAATGTTTGAACTCTCTAGTTGACTCAAATCTAGGTAAAAGGGACACTCTAAGTCTTTTGAGAGAAATTATGACAATGTGAGATGAAAAGGTGAATGATGTGGGAAGTTATTTTTGCAAACGTTTTGGGACAACACTTTTGACTTAAGTTTGATGTTTTCATGTTTGGATAAAGGATTTTTATGAACTTGGAAATCTTTAGGGTAGACTTGTGACCTTCAAGATAAAATAGTTCAAATATGATAACTAGCATAACCAAATTCATGGAAAATAATTCATTTCACATACAAAGTAGCTAATTTAGGGGTTGGTTTGATAAATGTTTAAGTCAAAAAGTGTTCGTATATTCGAAAAAATTGCAAAATTTGGTGAAGTGAAAGATGAAATTTGATGAAGGGGTGGATGAAATGTTTGACCCAATGTTGACCTAAAGTGAACCTTTGTTTAATAAGACTAAGTTAGTGAGAAACATGCTATACCTCTAAAGTTTTCGAACCCTGAAGAATCAATTATTTAGATAGGTTCAAGATTCTGAAAGAGACCAGGGTTTTGACTATAAAAGAATGCATACAAGTCTAGATTGTTCCTTGAAGCACGTTTGTAGAAGTTGTATATCAACCTGTTTCTATTTTGGTGAAGTGCTAAAAGGTGTCTTTTGAGAGCTTTTGGATGAAGATTCCTAAGTTTGAAGTGACAACCTATAGACCTTCTCTTAGGGATTCTAATTTTACATGAGATCATTTAGAGAAGTCTAAGTCTATGGGAAAAAATAATATTTTTATTGCCACGCGAGTGGTGGTAATATGGGCCTTCCAGCCTCAATATCAATTTGTTCCTCTTCTTAATCTAGGATATTTGTTGTGTTTCTCCACTACATAGGTGTTTCCTTTGTTTCAAAAGTGAAGCTTCTCAAACTACTAATTATATCAAATTATTCTCGTTCAATGAGTACAAATTTTGGTTGAATGATAGTAGGTGTAGGGTCAGGTTGTTCAATGGGAGTGATCGGTCCCCAAATGGTCATGTGGGGTTCAATTAGTAAAGTTATCTTTCTTAAGTGAGTTTATTTTAACCAAAAAAATTGTCTTGATTAAGTTTCAAACTAAATGTCTATGTCAAAAACATCATAAATTCCACAAGGTCCATTTTGTGAAAAGGATGAAGTTCAAGCCATAGTTGCCTATGTTGACTTTGGGAAGTATGGATTGAGATATAAACCAAAATAGTTAGAAGTCTCTAAGAATAAATTCTTAGGACAAGCATTAATATCAAGGTTTTTCAAAGGGTATCCATACTTAAACCAAAGGGTTTGAAATTATGAAATGAGTTTGTTGATGTTTTTTTGCAATGATTTTGGAAGAAAGGAAAGTATTAAATTGATTCACAAGAATTTACCACCCTAGGTTCAGAAGATACTACTTGTTGAATCCTCACTTGGATTTCTCCAAATACTAGGACAATGTGAATAGCTAGAGATTTGGTGACACTGGCTCCCCTTCATGGCACACACTTCTTGGGAGCACCAAAACTCAAATCTTGGAGATCCGAAGATCCTAAGGATTTTTTTGTTTCAATAGTCAATAGTAAAATGTGGGGCAGCTTCAAAATGATTGTTCTTGCACTAGCAAGCATAAAGGTTTTTGGATTCTAAACAATTGGTTCATAGCAAGGACTTTCGTTCAAGGTGAACATACATGCGAAAATATTAGCTCAATATCATTTCAATCAAGAGGCCTCCCAATCCCTTCCTAAGAAAGGATTTTGATGTTTCATGCAAACACTAAGGGAGGCACTTCTCGGTATGACACATCCACACCTGTTGTTTATGACTTTCATCACAAACACATTTTTTATATAGCAGTTCAAAAGATATTGGCTTTAGCTCATTACTGCTTGGGTTGTTCCCTCCTTTCGAAGTGGGGAGGAAGGCCCTCTAAAGATAAACAAAAGAAAGGAAGTATGTTTTTAGTCCGATCTCCCTGATTGCATAAAGCAAGGAGAGAGCACACACAATGCCTTTTCCTTACACTAGCATGGGGTTCATTTTAATCCAAATTGAAATATGTGGGTGATTATACAAAATTTCAAAGGAATGATTTTTATTCCCAAGCTCACCAAGTGGCATGAGAGAAGAGCATATACATTCAATGACACAAATGTAATCAAAAGACATATCAAACATTTATTAATTTTAACCCTAAAAGAAAAGGTGAGTTTATTTTAAGCACCAAATGAAGTGTTAAGTTGTATTGTTCAATTTTAAACCCAAAGTAACATAATGAGGTGAGGGTTCATTTTAATCTCGTTTGAGTGTTCATTTTAAAACCCAATTGAAAGCTAGTGTGGTCCTAAAGCATAAAATGAAAAGAATCATAAATGGGTTATAATTGCCCCAAAAGTGTTGAAACACTTGTTAAAATTATAGGATTTAAAGAAAAGAATGATTCTTCACTTCAAATTTTATCGTCCAACCTGCAAAACCCAATTAGCCTACAAACCAAAATAAAGTCAAAGGCATGTTAGTGATCAAATGAAGTAAAAAAATTAAAGCACGTGCTGGAAATTGATCACTATTTTTCTTACCATAGAAGGGTGTCATTTTTCATGATAGTGTCACCATAAAGACAATGAGCATCACTCAGGTGAAAATTAGCGCCGCTCTGCAGAAATCTAATGATGACGATAGTGTCACTATTTGGGAGCGTCACTGTTTGCAAATTCTCGATACCTCTAAAAGATATTAGCGTAGTTCTTTATTTTAATCAGCGCCAAGGTATTGATTAGGCATCACTGTATCAAATGATGATAGTGTCTCTATATGGCGATGCTTAAGTTCAAAGACATCATTGAAATCCTCTGGAGCATCACTATATTTGCAAAAACTTGAAAAATGGACTTTGAGAGGAAAATTTGTTAAATGTGATCGGTTATTCCCTCCTTCTAGCGCTAGAATGTGACTAAAGGATTAGTATAGGCCGACTACACTTGATCCATGAAGAATCAAATCATATTCATGCCACTAAATTTTAATCCAATAGAGATCATTCAAAATAAACTAAACTAAGCATTTTATCAAAACTAACATGCTAAACTATGAAATCTTCAAAACACCTACTCTGATCCATTTGAAACTTATCCTATTGTGAGAGTGGTGTTGCATTGATGTGGAATGATGACCCTTTCCCAATCCCTATGGATAAATGAGCTTGTTTCAACCAGTTTTATTGAAGAAAACTAATGAAACCATTGATAGATGTGTGATGAAACATGATTTAAATCTAAATGAACATGATGCAAGCTATTTTAACATGATTTATGCTAAAATGATCAAGATGTGGAAATGAAAAGCTGATCTAAATGGATTGTAAGCTAAAAATATTGAAACCCTAATTAACATATAAGCTAAATTTATGCATCTAGGTTACCATGGAAGCCATTACTGGAAGCTAAGTTATTATGAAAGTAATTAAACTAAAAAATATGCTAAATATGTGCTTGTAGAGAAGGGGGATTCACAACTCATGTGTTCTCTTCATTTAAAGAGCCTAATGGAGTGAACTAGCCTAAACTACCTCAAGGGACAAATGTCAGAGTTCTAGAATAAAAAAGAGCAGGTCACAAAGATTCTTTGGACAAACTGAAAAGATCTCAACCAAAGGATGGAAACACAAGTCTAGGACAACAACACAGTGCATTGGTGTCTCTCTAGCATGTCAACATTCGTATAGACTAGAAAGCAAGTTCATTATAGAAAATATCTTAGCCACTACTAGCAATCTAATTACTAAGAACTTCCAAAATGTAGGTAAATGTAAAATGTGATAAAGCTGAAATAAAGTGAAATATAAATGATAAAGAGAATAAGAGATAAAGGAAATACTCACAACCATGCAAGTGTTGAAGCCTCCAGCACGTGAATTTCTTCAAAACCTACATGCATAAGATCTAGAGAAAGTGTTGGGGTTGTATAGGGGTTTGCCTCAGTAAAACCCTCGTTTTGGTCATCCCACCTCCATGGAAAGCCAAAAAGATAGAGAGAGTGTAATCAAAATGGACAAAGCATGTGGTGAAAGAAAAATCCACTTCAGGAGTAGAACCCGCACCACCAAGTATGAGTGATAAAAGTAATCCCTGCTTGAGGAGGAGAACCCATATCACAAAGTAAGGATGCAATAGATATGGAATATGGGATCCCAAGATTCTCACAAGCATGAGATAAGGAAGATGGAGTTGTAAGGCTTAAGGAAGCCAAAGGGAGAAAGTAGAGTGTTGTGAAATCTTGAGAGCTTGAAGCTATTGTAGCAAGTTGTATGGAGTTTTGCAAGAAAGATAATAAAAGAGAAATGTTAGAGCCAAGGATAGAAGGAAGCTAGAGACTTGAATGAAGCTACAAAAGCAAATGAATTGAAAAGATAGCTTGTAGGGAGAGAAAATAAGCTTCTTGAGCCATTTTAGGGCATCTTGGGTTGTTACCACCAAAAAAATGAGATGGAAAGTGGAAAACATGCACATAAATGGTTGTTTGATCATTGAAGTGTTGTAGGATGCTAGCACAATGCATAGACATCTCCAGGGTGTGCTGGTGTTTGAACACATCATGCTATGAAATGACAAGAATGGGAGAAACATCAGGTTTAATGTAAAGCTAACATGTAACGTAGCTGCTAAAAAGGGGTGTTGAGCATCCTGAGAGGGAAAGATGTTGATGCAGGGGCTAAAATGAGCCTACACAAGATGCTAAGGGAGTGGAAACTAAAGTGGATACAATAATTTATGTTAAATTGTAATAGGTGCAATTTTACGACATTACATTTTTCCCCCACTTTAGCGGGCATATGAATCTACACTAATATGCACACTAAAGGAAATCTACTAAACATAAATTACATCATTATGCCAAAAGGATACTATAGAGGAAGCATATAAATCTTCAAACCAAGGAACCATGCCTCTAGAATGTAGACCTGCAAGACAAATGCATTAGACAAGAAAAAATTGCACCAGACAACAATGTTAGCGCACTAAGGATTTCAGTCAGTAAAGTGAAAGAGACCTCGATGTAAAAGTTTGTCTCAGTACTATGCAACATCCCCAAATTAAGAAACGATAAACATAGAAGTATTCTAAGATGAAGAGAAGAATACAATATACTCACAATGAAGAAGATGCAGATCTTTGATCCAATATACATAATTGAGAAGAAAGAGAAGAGAAGAGAAGTGAAAAGGCTTGAGAGAGAGCAAAAAAGAGGAATGAAAATTCCAAGAGGGATGGATCCATAAGTACTCTCTCCTAAGGAGGTTTGAACAAAAGGACTTCGTAGCTCTACAAAACTAGGAAGTTGCACAAAGTACAATGAAGGCCCACATACCAACAATGGACAATCCTGAAGGATAAAAGTGTCTCACAGGCTCACAAACCTGCAAGAAGGTGACCCCCAAGTTCTCTCTCATGAAGGAAGCCTAAGTGCCTTATAGGCTCATAAACCTGCATGAGGTTTCCCCAAGTTCTCTCTCATGAGGGAAGCCCAAAGAAGTAAGAACCTTACAGGCCCATAGACCTACAAGGAGGCAACCCCCAATTTCTCTCTCATGAGGGAAACCCATATATAAGTGCCTTGCATACCCGCAAACCTGCGAGGAGGTGTCTCCCAAGATCTCTCACATGAGGGAAACCCAATGGAAGGGGACTTGGTAGAGTCAAACTAGAAAGAGGCTTTACAGGCGCACCTACAAAGTGGCATGTTTTCCCACAAATAGAACATGTCAAAAAAAAAGTAGCCACACAGGCAATCAAGTAGACAGTCATGGAGACTGTTAATAAATTGGAAATATTTCAAATGGGTCCCTCAGGAACCCTTTAAAAGAAGAGGGGTCTACTGAAGGGATGCGATGTTTGAAAAGAAAGGTCTAGTCAGGCTGCCCCCAAGCTAGACACAAAGATATGAAATAGGTCTAGTGGGGCTGCCCCCAAGCTAGACGTCATAGAATTTCATTTGAGATAAAATCTTTCAAAGGGGATCCCTCGGGAACCCTTCAAAAGAAAAAAAGGGGTTCACTCAAGGGACACTACATTTGACATTCACAGAGAAGAGAGGGGTCCTTTGAGGAGGACATACATCTCCAAAATAAGTTATCACTGCCCCCAAAATATAGGGGAGAACCATGCAAGAAAATTAGAACATACATGATAGAGGTAGACCTTGATATCACTGTTCGAAAATATGCCTCAACTTGTTGGCTTGAATCTCTCTTAAAGACATGGCACTTTTCCCTTTGTTGGCCTTCATTTTTGGACTATCGTTGAAATCCATAACCTTTAAATCTATGTCATGGGGTTCTCAAAGTTCATAACTTGGCATTAATGAGCTTCCCTTTGTTATCGCTATGTCACGGGTTTTGGAAATTTCTTAACCTTCGATGGAGGTTGTGAAGTTTGGGTTTCTCCCAACTTGGTGACATCGTTTTAGGCATGTCGTGGGTTTCAAGAATTTCCTAGCCTCAGATGGAGGTTGTGAAGTTTAGGTTTTTCCTGATTTGGTGACATAGAGATTGGGACATCAGTTGGAATTTCTTACATCGGTGGGAGACAATATGTTGTCTCCCCGATATGGTGATGGTTGTCTCGGTGACTCATGGATAATATCGTGGTGGGACCCGAATGGTACAATAGTCAAAATTGGTGGATGAGTGATGTGTCAACACATGGCATGAATTCATTTATTGATTCTACACCATTGTTTTGATTCAACAATCATTGGATCGAAAGCTATATTTCTTGATAGCAACATATTTGCATTAAATGCATGATATGAATTGGGGGTTGACAAAGAGAAAATATGGTAATTTTATTTATAACTGAATTTATTGTTGGGCAGCTTGATGCATGCTGGATGGCGATGTGTGTGGCCTGAGACAAAGGAAGCTTGTCAGTGAAGATAGTGAAATTAATGAAAACCTAATAGTGGTTGTGTGGTTCTATATTGTATGCTTTACAAGATTTGTAACAGTGTGAGAGAATGTGAACTAAAATAAATGAGTGAGGTTGATCAAAGGATTGTATTGCTACTATGAGTTAGCATCTGAGATTGAATTTTGTAACTCTGTATGTAAGATATTTACTGTAATACAAAGTGACTTTACTTGGTGTGTGGGTTTTTCTCCCGTAAGGGTTTTCCCATGTAAATCTAGTGGTATCTCTGTGTGTGGTTCTTTGTCTATTCTTTTGTTCAGTGAATGTGTATCTAAATGAATGTAACTTGTTTAATGAGTTTTTCTCCACTTCTTTGTTGGGGATTTTGCATTAGGAAGGCATTTCCACACCCATTCATTTCCTTTCCAGTGGTATCAAAGTCTGGCTAGTTGTGTTAGCCTTGTGAGTAGGGCTAGTTTTTTGTGCTAATCCTATTCAGTGGGAGTCTTGCAGTGAAAAATTGATTGTCTTGGTTATGGATTGAGATGACAAGCACATCAAGAAGAGTAGAAATTGAAAAGTTCAATGGTGGAAATTTTGAGTTCTGGAAACTCAAAATGGAAGATTTGTTTGTGGATAGAGACCTCTAGATTGTTGTGTTTGGAACTATTCCACAAGGCATGAAGCAAGAAGATTAGGACCTCACAGATAGAAAAGCTAAAGGGTTGATAAGAATTTTTTTGGCTGATTTTGTTCTCTTGAACGTCCATGAGGAGAAGATTGCACATTCTTATTGGAGGAAACTTGGTGACATTTATCAAGGGAAGTCTCTGGTGAATAAGATATTCCTAAGAAAGAAGTTGTACTCGTTGAAGATTGAAGAAGGAGAATCTATTGTAGACCATCTCAATTCATTTAATATTATTATTGCTTAGTTGGTGTTTGTGGGTGTGAAGATAGAGGAGGAGGATCATTGTATGCTTATGTTATGATCCTTACCTAACACATGGGATCATCTAGTAATAGATATTGGAAGTATAATAACCACCTTTAAGATGAAATATGTGGTTGCTTTGTTGTTGTCAAAAGAAATGCGGAGGAAGTCTTCTGAGATGGCCAAGGAGGCCCTTGTTGTTTGGGGTAGATCAAAGGAGAGGGGTAAGAAGAAAGACAAGAAGTCTAAATCCAAATATGAAGGGATATCAAAGTCTCTTGGAAAGAAGTCTAAGGTGAAATGTTGGAACTGTGGGTAGGTTAGTCATATCCAAAAGGATTGTAAGGAGGAAAAAAAGAAGAAGGAGACCAATTCCTCAGACAATGACTCTTCTCAGAGTGATGTAGATGCCTTCATTGTAGCCTTGGCAACTCAAGCATTAGATGATGTCTAGTTGATTGACTCAAGTGCATCTTTTCACATGAAATCTCACAGAGATTAGTTCACTAAGTATGAAAAGTATGTTGGTGGAAAGGTGTACCTGGCAAGTGACTCAACTCTAGAAATTTTTGGTCATGGAAGAGTCGAAATCCAATTCCTTAATAGAAGAATCAAAGGAATTGATGGTGTACTACACATACCATGTTTGGCTCATAACCTACTTTTTGTTAGTAAGTTGAATGATGTTGGAGTGCAAGTTTCCTTATCAAGTGGAGGTTGTAAAATGACTAGTGGCTCAATAGTGCTAGCTAAGGGTGCATGTATTGGAACTCTATACAAGTTGGATGCATTTCCTATTCAATGTAACGTCTTTGTAAAGTCAAGAAAAGTTGATCCTATAGAGGAGGGAAATGAAGTTCCTATGGGTGCAAACTCCTTAGAGGTGAAACTCCTAGCAGATAAAACCATGTTGTGGCATCATAGACTTAGTCACATAGGAGAGAAAGGCTTGAAAGCCTTGAAAAATAAAAATATAGTAGAAGGGCTTGTTGATTGTAACCTTCAGTTTGATTTTTAGGAACATTGCATTTATGGAAAGCAACACCATGTCTCATTTTATTTGAGTCCTCATAAAATTTTTGCCATACTAGATTATGTTCATTCTAATATATTTGGTCCAATGAATGTTCCTTCATTATCAAAGTCTACATATTATGTTTCTTTTATTGATGACTATTCGAGAAGGGAATTTGTGTATTTTCTAAAGAGTAAGTCAAAATTGTTTAGTGGATTTAAAGAGTTTAAAAACTTGGTAGAAAATCATACTGGAAGAAAAATTAAATGCTTGAGGATGGAAAATGGCGATGGGTTTTGTTCTACAGATTTTGATAGGTACTACAAAGACCATGGGATTAAAAGACATAAAACTACGCCTTATACTCCATAATAGAATAGAGTTGTTGAAAGGTTAAACAAGATGCTAATGGAGAGAGCGATAAGTATGTTGAGCAATGCTAGTTTGGAGCAGAAATTTTGGGTTGAGGTTGTGGCTACAACATGTTACTTGATTAATCTTTCACCCAGTTCGGCTCTTGTTGACAAAACACCTATGGAGGCATGGTCTGGTAAGAAGCCCTCTCTAAGACATGTTCATGTTTTTGGCTGTGAAGCATATTTTTATGTGTCGAATGAGAAAAGATCAAAGTTGGAGAACAAGGTTGTCAAATGTATCTTCATTGGCTATGGCATTGGTGTGAAAGGATACAAGCTTTGGAATCTTGTTACTGAGAAGTTTGTGTACAACAAAAGTGTAATCTTTTGAGAGATGAAACCTTCTTCAATTGATCTATAGTGAGAGATGAAAGAAGAAAAGAAAGAAAAATTAGTTGAAATTCCTCAAAATCTAGATAAAGAGGAATTACAAAGTGTACTTGAAACTAAGGAGAGTTCTAGCAGTTCTAAGAATTCTGAAGAAGAGGAACCACAACCTCAACCTCAACCTATGAGGAGGTCTACATGTGAAAAGTGGAAACCTGATAGGTATGGATTTTCTATGTTGTATTTGAACTATACCCATGATTTTATTACTAGCAATGATGAGCCTAAGACTGTGAAAGAGGCTATTAGTATGTCTGATTCAAATTCTTGGTTGGAAGCCATGAATGAGGAAATGGCGACATTGAAAAAGAATGAAACCTAGGATTTGGTACCCCTGCTTGAAGGGAAAAATCCTATTGGCTGTAAATGGGTATTTAAGAAAAATATTGGTCTGGATGGTAGTGTTTAGAAGTATAAAGCTTGGTTGGTCACAAAAGGGTATTCCTTGATGGAGGGAATTGATTATGGAGAAATTTTTTCTCCTCTAGCTAAGCTGAAATCCATCATATTTCTTTTGTCACTTGCAATAGTGTATGACTTAGAGATCGAGTAGATGGATGTGAAGACAAAATTTCTCCATGGAGGGTTGGAAGAAGAAATTTATCTGTCCCAACCTAAGCACTTAGTTGAAAAAGGTAAAGTAAATCTGGTTTGTAGGTTAAAGAAATCTCTATATGGTTTGAAGCAATCACCTAGAATGTGATACCAAAATTTCAACACCTTTGTGTTGTCTTTGGGATTCATGAGACCAAAATCAAATCATTGTGTTTATTACAAAATTGAAAATGATCATTTTCTTATTATTGCCCCTGTATTTGGATGATATGTTATTCTTTGGGAATAGTAAGGGTATGATTTTTTATTTAAAATCTCATTTGTTAGCACACTTTGAAATGAAATATTTAGGTGCAACAAGGTATATTATGGGAATGGAAATCAAGAGGGATAGGGTAATTAGAAAGCTTTGGCTCAGCTAGAGTAATTATATCAATACTGTCTCGGAGAGATTTGGTATGATTGATTGCAAGTAGCTAGTTATTCCAATGTTACAAGGAATAAAGCTATCTATTGAAGATTGTCGAAAATCTCCTACCAAGATGGAGGACATGACCAGAGTGCCTTATGCAAGTGTTGTTGTAAATTTAATGTATGCAATGGTTTGTACTCGACCAGTCATTTCCCAAGCAATGGGAGTACTTAGTCAATTTATGGCTAATCTAGGAAGACCTCATTGTGATGTTGTGAAGAGATTTTTTAGATATTTGAAGGGTACCTTGAAGTATAATTTTTGTTATCATGGCAACTCAGTTGGATCATAGAGATCTCTTAGCATTAGATGGTATGTGCATTCTGATTGGGTAGGGGACATTGACAGTAGAAGATCCACTAGTGGATACATATTCATGTTATTTGGTGGTGTAGTGAGTTGGATGAGAAAGTGGCAGGTTGTAGTCACTTTATCTACTACTGAGGCATAGTATATGTTAGAAAAACATGCATGCAAAGAAGTTGTTTGGATTAGACATTTGTGTTTTTATGTTGGGTTTAATGTAGGGTATATTATGATTTTTTGTGATAGTCATAGTGCTATTTGTTTGGAAAAAAATCCCACTTTTCATGCTAGGAAGAAGCATATCAATGTTTAGTATCATTTTGTTCATGATATGGTGGAGGATGGAAAGGTTAATCTTGAAAAAGTGGATACTCTAGAGAACATTTTTGATGCATTGACAAAGCCTGTGAGCATATAAAAGTATAGGTGGTATGCAATTTTGATTGGCCTTGGGGCCTATGACTTTCAATAACTTTGATTTTAGAGGAAGCCAACAAGTCTTCATCAAGTGGGAGCTTGTTGGAAAATATGCCTCAACTTGCTGGCTTGAACCTCTCTTAAAGACTTGACACTTTTCCTTTTGTTGGACTATCGTTGAAATCCAAAACCTTGAAACCTATGCCATGGGGTTCTAAAATTCCATAACTTGGCATCAATGAGCTTCCCTTCATTATCACTATGTCACAAGTTTTAGAAATTTCCTAACCTTTGATGGAGGTTGTGAAGTTTTGGTTTCTCCTGACTTGGTGACATCATTTTAGGCATGTCGCGAGTTTCAAGAATTTCCTAACCTCTGATGGAGGTTCTGAAGTTTGGGTTTCTCCCAACTTGGAGATAAAGATCAAGACATCGGTTGGACTTGCTTACATTGCTGGGAGACGATATGTTGTCTCCTCGATATGGCGATGGTTGTCTTGATGACTCATGGAGAATGTTGTTGTGGACCCGAATGGTACAATAATCAAAAGTGGTGGATGAGTGATGTGTCAACATGTGGCATGAATTCATTCATTGATTCTACATCACTGTTGTGAATCAACAATCATTGGACCGAAAGCTATATTTCCTAATAGCGATATATTTGCATTAAATGCCTGATTTGAATTAGGGGTTGACAGAGAGAAAATATGGTAATTTTCTCTGTAAGCGAATTTATTGCTAGGTGACTTGATGTGTGTTGGATGGCAGTGTGTGTGGCCCGAGATAAAAGAAGCTGTCGGTGAAGATAGTGAAATTAATGAAAACCTAATGGTGGTTGTGTGGTTCTATATTGTATGCTTTACAAGCTTTGTAATAGTGTGAGAGAGTGTGAACTAAAATTAGTGAGTGAGGTCGATCAAGGGATTGTATTGTTGTTGTGAGTTCACATCTGAGAGTGAAGTATGTAAGTATGTATGTAATATATTTACTATAACACAAAGGGAATTCACTTGGTGTGTGGGTTTCTCTCATGTAAGGGTTTTCCCACATAAATTTGGTTTTATCTCTATGTGTGATTATTTTCCTATTCATTTGTTTGGTTAATGTGCATCTAAATGAATGTAACTTGTTTAATGAGTTTTTATGCACTTCTTTCTTGAGGATTTTACATTGGGAAGGTGTTTTCGCACCCATGCCTTTCCTTTCAATCACTTGTCATTTAAAGAAGAGGCAAGTGCATAAACAAGAAAATGAGTGATGGCACCTAAATCATGAAGTTGTATTTTATCCTTCAAGGTCTTACATTCACTAGTCAAATGGCCAAGCACTCGATGGTATGCACAAAAAAAATGTTTTGCTTTATTATGCTTAGGAGATGGCTTAGGAGGAGGAAGAGTAATCAAGCGGGATTTTAAAAGCCTCAACAAGATATTCTCTTGCTTAGACAAAGAATGAGGAGTAGGAAGCAACTCTTTCTCTTGTGGAGAAAAGCTTAACTTCTCACAAGAAGAAGACATGAAGATAGAAGATAAATGAGGATGAACCAATTCACAAGAATGAAGTTGAGCGGACATCATGTCAACATTCAACCATGGTTTCTACTCAGATTGTTCATTCGATCAACCAAACCCCAAATTATGCTTGCAAGGTGCACATTATATAGGGACCTGAATGCCTTGTTCATTATGCCTATAGCCCTATTTAGATACAAGCTTAAATCTAGGGCCATATCACACTTTCAAATCTTGAGAAGTAGGAGGATCTTCATAGAGATCATGGTTCCAGAAATGGGGATCATACTCCTCTATGGGATTGACATCATACTTTTTAACAGGACTTCCAACATTATCTTCTTAATTAGAAGCATAATCATCTTCCTCAAAAGGAGGATCAACACTAAGAACATTACAATTTATGTTCACACTATCTCGCAATCCAAAAGAATAATCATCTTTGATAGTGGGTGGGGATGATGTTATTGGAAGGCTTGAGTGGATTGGGTCAACTTTATATTCCCTAATGGAGGATTTTGTAAAGTATAGAGAACCCCAATCATCACCAAGACATGCATTATTTTGAGAAGAGGTAAAATGAGCATACTTAAAATTTCTTACTTCAGAAGGATCTTTTTCAAGGACATCCATCTCAAGAGTATCCTTTGTAATAGATACTACTAGAGTAAACATCGACACATTAGAAGACACTGAAGGAATAAGAGTAGGCACAACTGAAACCTGACCAACAACTTTCATTTCATATAAGTGCATAGCCTCAAGCTTAGCCTTGATTGTGACTACTTAATTGTTGCAAATGAAATTAATAGATTTATGCAAGGTAGGTGGGACTACACCCATAGCATGAATATGCATTCTATCGAGGAGAAGGTTATATGGTAATTTTTCTGAAATAACATATACAAGGGTGGGTATGGTAATGGGTCCCAACCTTAAAGGAAAGACTATCGTGCTCAGGGCTTATCAACCGACATTATCAAACCCAAAAATGTCAATGGAAGAAGCATTAAGAGAAGATGGATCGATATTAATCTTAGGCAATAGATCAATGCTACATACATTGAGTATTGAGCCAACATCAATGAGAGTACGTCTAATGCCAATATTATTAACATTAACTATTATCATTAGAGGATCTTCTTGCTTTTGTACTGCCGGAGGTGGGAGTTCCTATGGATAGAACATAATATTTGACGAATCTACATGAATATAAGCTATCAACACATCAACATTTGTCGGCCTAGTGGAAGAAGGCAAGAGGATATTTTTCAAGGCTTCTTGAAGCATACCTTGGTAAACCAGAGTAGACTAAAGCAAGTCCAACAATGAGATCTTAGCCGAAGTAACCTAAGGTTGCTTGAAAAGATCACAATCATTGGGTGCTTTAGCTATAGGTTTAGGTGCTTGAGGAAGGCTTAGTTGAGGAGGTGGTAAAGAAGTGGGTTGATCAATATTTTGTTTATTCTTTCTAACTAGTATCATAGGTATGGGCTACCACTCTATAAGAGGGAGCCTTGGAAAGATTAGGAGAATCACTATCAAATGGAGTGCCATCAATAGAACAAACTCTTTTATGAGAAGGACTAGCTGGAGTCAGATAAATGACTAGTCTCTTAGGCCTTTGAGGGGCAATAGAGACATAGATTACATTTATAGAATCATCACAACTAGTGGAATAATTATTTAAAGAAATATTCTCAACATCGACTCGAGCAGGATTAGATTTGGAAGGAGATTCATCATTTTCCAATGCATCATCTCTAGAAGAGAATGCATCAAAAAAAATATGAGATTCATCATGCACCAATGCAGCATCTCTAGAAGAGAGTGCATTGGAAGGAATAGGAGATTCATCATTCACAAATGCATCATGTCTAAAAGAGAGTTCATTGGAATGAAGAGAAGGTAGAGTAACATTGAGAAAAGTACAATGATTTCATCTTCTTGCAACAAAATATCCTCTGAAGCAAGAATACTTTCATGAGATGGATCAAAGACACAAAGTGACATGGGAAAATACAAGTCACTATCACATGCATTAAATGGAACATCATTAAAATTTTGAATATAATTAGATATTGAACTCACAAAAAAAGATATTAAATTCATTTTGGTGACAAAACTAAGAAAATTTGAGAATCCATATTTTCTAATTTTTTAGGTATTTTCTAGGTTCTAGGAGTGGAACTTGGGGTTGAAACTTGTGTCAGTCCCTAAAAATGGGTTGTTGAAGGCACATATTTTTAGGGAATGAATTATTACTCTAGGAGACCTTTCCAATGGTGCAAATGGTTATGAATTCTCAGCATGGAGTCAAAAGCTATGACGCCACCAAGTAAGGGTAAATAAATTCCTATTTTTCTAAAAAATAATGTGGTTTATGTCGGGTTCACCAAAATGTAGAGAAGGGGGATTTATGGCTCAGAAGTTCTCCTTATTCAGAGAGCCTCATAGAGTGAACTACCCTAAACTACCTCAAGGTACAAACACGAGAGTTCTAGAATTAGAAAGAGCAGGTCATGAAGATTCTCTCGACAAACTGACAAGCTCTCAGCCAAAGGAAGATAGTGCGGGTCTAGGATGACAACACAGTGCGCTAGCATCTCTTTGGCACATTGGCATCTGTACGGGCCAAAAAGAAATTTTATCACATAAAATAGCTTAGTGACTACTAGAAATCTAATTACTGAGAACTTTCAGAATGTAGGAAGATGATAGAATGTGAAAAATCTGAAATAAAGTGAAATATAAATGATAAAGAGAATAAGAAATAGAAAGGAAATTCTCACAACCATGCAAGTGATGAAGCCTCCAACATGTGAATGTCTTCAATAAAGACATGCATAAGATCTGGAGAAAGTGTTGGGGTTGTATAGGGGTTTTCCTTAGTCAAACCCCCATTTTCGTATTCCCACCTACAAAGATAGCCAAAAATATAGAGAGTTTGTAACTGAAATGGATAGTGTGTGCTGAAAGAAAACCCACTTCAGGAGTAGAACCCGTACCACCAAGTATGAGTGATAAAATAAATCCCTGCTAGAGGAGGAGAACCTATATCACAAAGTGAGGATGCAATAGATAGGGGATATGAAATCCCAAGATTCTCAAAATTGTGAGATAAGGAAGATGAAGTTGCAAGGCTTAAGGAAGCCAAAGGGAGAAAGCAAAGAGTGTTGTGAAAGCTTGAGAGCTCGAATTTGTTGTAGCAAGTTATATGGAGTTGTGCAAGAAAGATAACAAGAGATAAATGTCAGAGCCAAGAATAGAAGGAAGCTAGAGACTGGAATGAAGCTATAAAAAGAAATGATTTGAAAATATAGCTTTTATGGAGAGAAAAGAAACTTCTTGAGCCGTTTTAGGGCATCTCGGGCCGTTACCACCAAAAAAATGAGATGAAAAGTGGCAAACATGCACAAAAATGGTCATTTGGTCATTGAAATGATGTGGGAAGCTAGTGTGACACACAGACATCTACACAACATCCTAGTGTTTAAACACATTATGCTACGAAACGATGAGAATGAGAGAAGCATCAGGTTTAATGTAAAGCTGACACACAAGGGTAGTTGTTGAAAAGGAGTGTTGAGCATCTTGAGAGGGAAAAAGGTTTATGTAGGGGCTAAAATTAGCCTACACAAGATGCTAAGGGAGTGGACACTAAAGCGGATACAAGAATGTATGTGAAATTGCAAGGGGTGCAATTTTATGATATTACAGTGCTAAATATAAGTGTGCGTGTGAGTGATTTTAACAGCATAAGTTTGATGTTAAAAGATGGATCCATTTGTCTCCAAATAGTGACCTATTTATAGGAGAGAAAATGATAAATGAAGGGTTAAGATTGAAAAATCTAATCAATGGTTAAGGATGGAAAAAATATGGAGGCATGGATCATGGATTCCCATCAAGGGCTGAAAATGTAAGATGATATTTAATCAAGGGCTCACATTTAATCCAGAAAAAAACACTTGCAAGACTTGCACAAGAAGTCTTGTAAGTTAACTTGCACATGAAGTATCATAAGTTTGTTTTAAAAGGGAATATTCCCTTGGAATATCCTTATGGGTGAGGAAAATAGATATTTAGAAAATTAAAACAAAGTTTTAATGTGCAAAAGGGGAAGGAATATTCCATGGGAATATTCCCTTTTGGAGAAATGTGCAAAGGAGGAATATTCCCTTGCAAGTGGGGGGAATTAGATTTATTAGTAATTGATAATTAAAGTTTTTAATTAAATTAGGGGAATTTCATGATATTCATTAAATAAAGTGATTTAATGAAAAGGGGGAAAGTGAAATGATATTTAATTAAATAACATTAGAGTTATTTAATTAAACAAGAAGACTTAGGGACTTAAATTAAATAACTTGATGTATTTAATTTAATAAGATGAAATGCTAGCATGAAAGAAGATGAATTAACCTAATTAAATTAATTAGATTAATATATGAAAATGATGCGATTAATTAAATAGCTAGACTAATCTAATCAATTAAGCGAAAAGAGGATGGGTTTCAAGACGAAATGATGTTAGTTACCTAATTCGAGTGCATAATATCATTCAAGACATTTTTAAGTTTCTATAGGTGGGAAGATCAAAGTTCCCATTTTCTTCCTTAAATAATTATAAGGTGTTTTTTTCCTTAGAGGTTCATCTCATTATGCTTAATTTTTTATTGTTTCAAGTGAGGGGTTTTGATGTTTCATCAAAATATGATTTCTCATCCAGTTTTATGATGAAACCAACTTTATGATCTCCTAAAGGTATAGCTTGTCTTAGTCTCATAAATTCCACAATGACCTCATCATTTTGGAATGTATCTAGAATTGGAAATCCTTATTGATCTCAATATATAAGATGGAGATAAACGAGTGAAAGACCTTTAGAATGTGGTATGGAGGTAAATGATATGGTTGCAAATGCAATGATCTAAGAATAGATTAGTGATATGTACAAAGTCTTGAAAGGGATCCCCTTCAAAAGTTTTAACAATGGGAAAACTCTCAAGTACCTTAGGTTCTATAGGCCTATTTTTCAAGGACCCATACCCAAGTCCTTTATTTTTATGTCTCTTTTCCATAGATATTGGCTCTATGATTCCTTGTCATTTATATCCTAAGCCACCTTTTCCTTTATAACCCATGTTCTTGATTATATGAAGGCCCTTAGGATATTTATAAGTTTGCACTATGGGTAGGTTTTTTTTTCCTAATTTTATAGTCATGTAGAAATGTTATCTTCTATGATTTCCTTATCTAATTCAACCCATCGCGAAAATATTGTTGATTTGTTCTTGATAAAAATTGTTGCTAAGTCTTGTCAAGGTTTTAGTTTCCCATACAATTTTGGTGAAAGTGGTGTTGTTTGTTGTTTCTACAGAATCTACACATCAAAAACTCAGATAGAATAAAAGTTATCCTATCTCTCTTGAAAATTTGATCTCTATGAACAAAGAGATAACCCCAAGGTCTCACGGGTGTTAGATCATGACTATGCAGTAGAACAAACTCAATGATAAAATTTGAAAATGATGGTAATCACAAGGGGTCTTACGCACAAATACTGGAAGCTCTAAACTCATCAGATTTTGAGATATGGTGATGCTTTAACTTCTAGTTCTAACCATATAATAAAAGAAACAACAAAAGATGAGGGTTTCAAAAGTCCTAATGCGAACACTACTTCTAAGATTAACCATGCAAATGATGAAATACTTGGAGTGAACCAATCCCTTAAACTAGTTTCTAGTCGACTCAGGCTATACCTACAATCTTACAGAAAGTAGTGCAATCTTCTAAGGTGTTAAAGATTTTTAGGCTGCAAGCATTCATTCAATAGGACTGAATGAATATCTATAGTCAACTAAGCATATGAATATGAGGTATAGGTTGACCTTGCACAGCATTCCCACAATCAAGAAGCTACCCAAAGTATGAACCAGGGATTGCTACAACACTCCAAGCATTAAATCACAAGCATTACTAACTAAACCTAAGATATATTCAAACATATCCAAGTGATTTGAAAGATAGAACAAGAACCATGCAAGATTATTCAATGCAAGAGAAGGCACTAGTCATTACACAATGTCTACACTTTGTATTAAATCATCACATTTGCAATAATTCCAGTCTATTACAACACTTACTTGAAATGCAAAAACTAACTTCTAATCTTCTAACATGCTACTCTACTGCTAAATCTACTGATTACAAGTCTTCTGGCTTAGTCTTCCAATCTGAATCGAACCTAGCTAATTAAAACCTTTACAAATGAGGCAGAGTGCCATACTTATAGAAAACAGGCTTGCGTGAAGCAGAGCTAGGGTTACAAAGAAGCTCGGCCACCAATCAAATCGGCCCAGACAGCCAACAATAACTCACCGTCAAGCAATGAATGTAGCAAGGACCCCCACCAAATCGATTTGGGATCACACAATGTCAGGGGAATAGATCCTCGAGCCACGCCCACCAAAAAATACTTCACATGTGCGAACAACAACGCACGCAAAAACACCAGGAGGAACACGAGCCACCGCTCGGACTCGAGTTGGGCAAACGAATGGCTAAGATCAAACAAAACTAGGTTGAGCCCCTTCAGATCATACCTACCTACCATTAATCACCACCAAGCAAATTGACCTTGTGTGCGGGAATGGGTTTCATGATAGCAGCCATAAAGTGTACCTAACTGCACCCATAAATCACACCAAATCTTCAAAGTACACCCATTCTTCCTCGACCCCAACAAAAACCACCAACTCGATCCAACCTACATCCAAATGGGCCACCATTAATGCTCAAAACATCACCAAAATCCAAGTAGGTCCATTAGAGTTCCTAAGGTGAAAGAATCAAGCACAAACCCAGGTAGATGTAGAACAGGAACAGGGACGAAGAGGAAAACAAAACCAACCTCAACGGAAGTAGAGGAAGAATAGGAAAAGGAACTGAAGGGAGATAGGCAGAGGCAGAGACAAAACCAACCCCGACGGAAGCGAAGCCACAAGCAAAATGGAATAGAGACACAAAACAAGTGGGGGCGGAGGTGGAGATGGGACAAAAATAGGAATGGAGAGGAAAACAAAACCAACCTCGATGGAAGTGGAGGTAGAATGGGAACGGGAATGGAGAGGAAAGCAGCCAACCCGAAGGCCAAAATTAGTGAGACGAAAAAGACATGGGAAGCGGAGCTGAAACGGGAATGGAAACTGGACCATGAACTTAGCCAAAGTTCACAATTCAATCCCATCCTAGTTCCACCTCCGACAAATGATAGACAAAGCGAAGCGGAGAAAAAACCCAAGGGAGGAAAACCAACCTGAAGGCTGAAGACAAACAAAGCAACGGGAAAAACAAGAACGTGGGAGACAGAGCTGAAATGGGAATGGAAACAGAACTGAGAACTTAGCCAAAGTTTGAAGTTCAGATCCATCCCAGTTTTGCCTCTGACAAAACGAAGGGGGAAGCGACCCTTAGGACAAAAACAAACAAAACGAAGAAGGGAGTGAGGGAGCGGGAAGCGGAGCCGGAATGGGAACGGGAACAGAAACGAGAACTTAGAAAAATTTCAAAGTGAAGTCCCATCCTGGTTCCACCTTCGATAGAACAAAAGAAACAAGGGAAACAAGGAAAAAACTAAGGGAGAAAATGAACCCTTAGGACCCAAATAAAATACCAAGGGGAAAAACAGCAGGCAAAAGAAGACCACCCCAGAGAGGACATTTGCAAGACCCCAAAATCACCAGGAACTCAACACAGAGGCACCCACAACCAAGGAAAGCAACAAAGACCAAAACCCCCAAGACTTTTAAAGATAAGCAAAAAACGAGGGGGCAAGCCACATAAATAGGCCAAAAAGGTAGGCCAAGAGAGGATCCCCACTTTCAAAGGGGCATGTGTGCCAAAATTGCACAACAAGTGGAAGTTGAACTACATAAAAATATTGTTTCATGTTATATTCACCCAACCAATTGTCATTAACTTGTACCTTGATCTTGGGACTAGTGGTATGTGGAGCAGAAGATGAGGTTAAGGTAGGTGGATCTATGTAAGATGATGAAGGTGAAGTTGCATGATTATTAGAAATTTGGATAACTTTGTGATTTTTTTCTTCTAAGTTTTTGCAATATTCAAAAGGGTGGGGATCTCTAGAAATAGTGACTATGACACTCTCATAGGGAAATTTTAGACAATTATGATATGTAGAGGGAAAAAATTGCAAGGCATGTATATATGGATGAACAAGAAGGATGTTATATGGGAGATCAAGATCCAAGACCTCAAAAATGGTATCCACTATAGCGGGGCCAACTTGAATTAGGAAATATATTATTCCTTTAGACTCATGCTCAACATCATCATAAGATTTTATGGTGATTCACTTTTGGGAATCAATGACACCATTAGAGTATCCTAATTGTTTTATTAGTTGGAGGGCACAAATGTTTAGGCTTGCTCCACCATCAATCATGAATCTCTTTATTTTTTTCTTATGGATGAAGACTTATAGATATAAGGCATCATTATGAGATGGATTAATGGAAGGAAGGTCTTTTCAGTGAACACCAAATGATGGGGAGCTTCAATGTGTCCTACCATGTCTTGAAATTGAACAATATCTATGTTAATGGGTATGGAAGACTCTTAATGGGATTTTTCCAATATTTCCTTATGTATGGGGGATATTTTTAAGATCTCTAAGATATACATTTGTGCTGGAATTTTTTGAGATGAGCTAAGAGGTTATACTCACATTTAGGAGATGGTCCCCTTGAAAGGTTATATTACTCCTACATGTAGTTATTACACATTGTAGTGTCATAAAATTGCACCTCATGGCAATTTAACACTTGTGCATTTAGCCCATTGCATTTATGGCACCCAACCACATTTATGATAAAAACTTTATGAGTAAGAATTTCATGTTTCAACTCCATAATGGATAATGATGAAGTGTTAACAATTTTCCACCTTATTTCCTGTAAAGTTTTGAGTTGGACACCTGCATGATGTGTGAACATCCAAGAGACATGCAAGCCTCCCCATAATTTCCAATTTTAAATGAGGGAATCTTATGAAATTTACCCATGACACACATCATCGCAGAAGAATTTCAGGTGTAACAAATTTTCCCGCCCATGGAACCTCACAAAACTCTATTTTTCACTTATATTCTCATTCATTCTCATCTCCTTGCAATTGATTCTCACTTCTCACTTCAAATTTCTTTCTTGTTCTCTTCTCTCATATATCTCTTCTCCATAATGAAGCTATGCCAAATTCACATCTCGTCAACAACCAAGACTCTCTTGCAAGAATATAACTTCTCATATATCAAGCCAAGAGGGAGCCATAGGTTGTTGGTAACACTCTCTTGTTTCTTTGTCTTATCTTGTCTATTTGTAAATATACTTGTCTTGTCTATTTTATGGGTGATACGGGTTCTCCTCCATAGTGGGGTTTATCTTTATCACATGTCTCATCTATTTTATTACACGTCTTGTCTATTTTTTATCTATCTCCCTATACATGGAGATGGAAACACAAAAGTGGTGGTTTGACTGACACAAGCCTTGAAAAAAACCCAAAAAATTTCCCCATCTTTGTTTTGAGCATGTTTCTAGATTCGAAGAGTTGGGTACTTGTTGTTTCCAAGTTTTTAGCTCCTGGTTTGACAAGGACGACAACGTAGGGCACAAATGTTTTTCCTATTGAGTCCATATATTAATTAGTTTTTACATATTTTCTACATGCTTATATACATTACCAAGACATTTTTCGTATACATGGTCATACATTATGCTATTTTTGATACCTATTATGCAAATCTTGGACTTGGTTTAAGTATATGGAAATATAATTATGATGTGATGGTTAATGCATGATTTATGTGTGAATATGTATGAATTGTGATTAAATATAAATGGTTAGTCATGGTGTTAGTATATGTGCATGTTTTGTGAACTAACCCCTTGTAGCCAGAGGAGCCATTTTAGCCTACAACAACTACATCACGAAGCCTACATAGGAAGGATTTAATAAACAACAAAACAAGAGATTCCCAAAATAAACTAAACACGATGACTACATCATGAAGACATTTAATAGAGGAGATAATGCATCATTATGGAGATAAATAAAGACATTGGCAAAGGAATAATCCTGTTATGATTGGAATTCTAAACTGATTTTAAGTATTCCACATTCCATTATGTAACAAACAGAGTCACAATCCAATTTGGACTCTTCTTCTTTTCTAGTTTCATTTAGAGTTAACCGAATCTTTGTCACCCTCTAAAATTTAGGGAGTGGTCATTAAAGGTTTTAGTTTAGAGTCCTATTTTGAATAAGCTCCCTCATGCTTATATGTATAGCACATTGGTTGAGTCTTAAGTTAGCTAGTCAGTTTTTAGTCAGCAATTTTTTAGCAGTTATCATATTCTCTTTCAATTTCCAGTTGAAATACAAATTATGTTTATTGTGCAATCATGATTTCATGAATAAGATCTTTGATCAGAATCTTATGTGATATTTTGGATTTGTGCAATGAATGAATTTGAATTACTATGATTGTGTTGGATCTTAAGAGCTATATTTTTTTTTAGATTAAGTTAAGACAACTACTTGAGAAAGGGCCACTCAAGGTAACTATCCTTCACTCCTTTCTTTTAAGTTATTTCATTATGTTTTTTAGTTGTTACTTTGTAAATACAATATGTGTTAATAGATTCTTTTGTTTTCAATCATTAATGGATGCATAAACAAACTCTATTTCATAATCATACTATATTTGCTAGAGTTGTTGTACTCTAGAGTGTAGAATAGGTTTAATTAATAGTTTAGTTAGTTTTCAACATTTACTTCTGAATAGTAGTTAACTACAGTCTTCTATTGTAGGTACCCATAACCAAAGAGATAACTTTACTTTCCTTATTGTTTTTTAGTTTTATGATTTTCTAGAAAGTGTAATATATTTCCTAGAATGGTTTAGATAGTTTTCATTCTTTAAGAGAACATATAGTGTCAGTACAATCATAAGTCTACTAGCCCTAGTCGATAATTCAATGGACTTTCCAAACATTAAGTGGATTGTTTAATTAGGTTTTCCCCTATAAATTATGTGATCACCACCAAGTTTACTAGACACTAGTAGGGACTATACATGCACAATGCGCTAGTGTCTGTTGATCATGACTTTTTCCTCCCAAGAGAAGATTCTATAAGTTCTCCTCTTTCTATTTCTGTAATGTGCATTTTGTAATCTATTACCATATTTTGTTAATTTATAGTTTTCCTTTCTTAGCTTAGTATTTCATTTAATTACATTTTTTAAATCTCTTTCATCTTGCATCCCATCACTTGAGATTTGTACTTTGAGGTAATCGAGGGCTATTAACTCCCTACAAACTCTTCCTTGTCCTAGAGATTCAAGAGTAGTGAATCCCATCCTTTACATACATTTAGGGTTTTTATCTAGGGTAGTTATAGTAGAGAGATGAGGAATGACCTCCCCTAGGTGAGCTATGGTATATTCATATGGAACATAAGCATAATGTCCTACTTTATAATTGTTATCTTTATTTTAGGGTTCCCCTTTTCCATCTTTTGGGGTAGGATCTTGGAATATCTTGAGATCATTATTCGTTGAAGGTGGTTTTTCTATAATAATGTCACTTTGATCTATAATTTCCTAAATAAGGATTTTCAATTTTAAACAATTACAAGTCTTATTTCCCTTGATTCTATGGCACTCACAATATTCACTCTTTGTACCATGGAGGTTTTATTTTAGGTTCAAAATTCTTGATTTCTAGTAATGTGACAAGTTTATCTTGGATCACTTTTTGCAAGGATGATTCAATAGGTTCCCCTAAAGGAGTGTATTTTATTTTAGGAGTATTATTTTATCTAGGTGGTCTTCTAGGAATATTAACACCTTGATTGTTTTGTTGATTATTTGTTGCTAGTTGTATGGTAGGTTGTGGTTGAATATTTTGGATTGCTTTTGCATCTACCACACCATCATCGGCAATTTTCTTGTTTTTGGTCCAAATCCTAGATATATCATTGGATATTGAAGGATTATCATTGTTTTACTTGAAAATTTTCACAATATCCTTAGCAATGATAAATTTCAATAGCCATTCCCTTTTCTATGATCTCGTAAAATGTACTAGCAGATTGGATTTTTAGGTGAAAAGCCAATTCATGATTTATATTTTGGGTAAATATGTGGACAAGTTTTTTTTAAGGAATAGGATAGGTGAATTTGCTTGCCATATTCCTCCACCTTTATAAAAATTTAACAAAATTTTCTCCATTCTTTTATTTTGGATTACATAAATCAGTCATGGAGATTTCATGTTCAATGTTGTAGGAAAAATGTGCAATGATTTTTTTTTCTAATTCATGTAAGGACTTGATCCCTATTGCAAGATGTGTGCCCCTGGTCTCCTTGTGTTGTGTAATGCAGTGCTCGATTTCGTGGAATTCCTTAACAGCCTCTTGTGGATTCATTAACTCTGGCAGTTGTATTGGTAATTAACAGGTTGATCATTTACACAATGACAAATGTTTGTGCAGTAATTGGTATGAAAGCCTAGGTCACGAGTTTAAATCCCTCACTTCCGCTAGGGAGATTGTTACAGGGTGTGCACACTTGGTATCCTTGTGATGTCCAACACAATGCTTGGGTTCATGACATGACTTAACCACCTCTTATGGATTCATTAACTTTGGCGATTGTATTGCGCATTATCAAGTCACTTGTACATGTTAAGGGAGGTACACTTGTGGGAATGCATGTGGAATTAATTGGTTGATTTTCTGACATATATTGTTGAGGAGATGGACCTTGGTGTAATATAATTTTTTTGATTTTGGCTTGGTGGAATGTAATGTTGTTGAGGATGGCTTGGTGGAATGTAATTTCATTGAGGTTGACTTGATGTAATAGACATATTTTTCATGTTTATACTATGCATGTTTGAATTGAATTGGGAAAAGGTAGGTGATGGTTTGGGTGTAAATTGATCAGTGTCTCATTATATGATTTCCATTAAATTTTTGATGTTATAGGCATAGGTTATGATGTGTATGTGAATGTGATACTTTTTTGAATGATCTTTGGGGTGGATTTTGTGGTGGGGTTAATATGTCAACTTGTGATGAAAATATTCTTCTCATAGGTGTATTGACTTGACTTGCTTCTCCCAAAGTTTGATATCTATTGAAGGTTATTAGATCTTGTTCTTTAGGATTTTCAAGATTATAAGGTAACTTTGCACCTTGTCGAACTATAATTTGAAGGTAATGATCATGAATATTTTTGAATAAATGCTCCAAAAATTTCATTGCTTTAGGGTCTTTCTCAAATTCTTGTAATTCCACTAAGGTTGGGTCCTAATTTATATCTTCATCCAATAAGGTATCTTTGAAGGATCCCTATAGAAAATGGTTTTGTTTGAAGTTAATCCTTACTCATATTGAATAATACCCATGCTATTTGGAATGTTCAACTCATCTTGTTGGGATTCAATATTTTTCTTATATTGAGATCTTGTGATTGACATATGCGATGTAAGGCCATAGATAAATTTATATTTTCTCTCCAAAAATTTGATGCTTTTCTCTAAAAAAATAGATCAAAGTTGATTTAGATCTATAAATGATAAAGATATTAATTGGTAATGATAGATTCTTACTTGAACTAGACTTGTGAATCCAAGTAAGATGATCAAGATCAAGATCGATAGAGTTTACTTGAACTAGAATTGTGAGTCCAAGAAAATTGATAAAGGGTGGATATTTCTAACTCAAGAGTATCTTTGAAGCTCTCAAGATGGTATATCCATAAATGATATGATCCAACTTAACACCTCACTTAGAGTAGGCTAACTCCCAAACAAAAATGCAAGTTAGAGATAAAAGATAGGAGATCTAATTTGAACTTTGATAAACTTTGATAATGATATGAAAAGATAGAAAAAAAAATTAAACTCTTCCAAATCTTATCAAGGACAATAAAATAATGCCAATAAAAGATCTATTTCAAATCAATTTTCTGCTAGTTTGTTGTTTTGAAAATTTTGATTTTGCTATGTTTTAAAAATTTAAAAGATATTGTTTATCAGTCAAAAGTGACCGTACTAAATCAAAATCACAATAGAAACAATTAAAAGCACAACAAAATGATTTACAAGTGTAAAAACAATTCTCAAAATCACAACAACAAGTATCAAATATGGCCCATAATAGTTTAGAAGCACAAAACGATAATCAAAAGTGCAGTTTTAGTTTTAGATACAGTTTTCTATAATATTTTAGGTTTTGATTTTATTTTTTTAGCAATTTATCTTGGCGAAAGATGCAATCAAGAAATTAGATGATTGAAAATCTCAAAATTCATACAAGAAAGTAAGACACACTTCTATATCTATGAAGACAAAATACTTGCTTGTTTTTTTCTTTTTATGATTTTTTGAATGTTTTCTAGATGTTTTTTGAACTTTTACAACTTTATGGAGATGCAAATGCACAAAGAAATAATGTAGAAAATAGTTCCAAAAGTTCAAATTTGGATAGATATCTCCACTTCAGTTTCAAGTGGATATGGTGATCTAAGAAATAAAACAGGAAAGACGCATGAACAAGCCTACTCAAGTGGGTATGGTCAATAAGTTTTAACTAGGCCTTACAAGCTCAACTAGGGGTATCCTTAATATATAGCACAAGGATATATGAGGCCTAATCTATACATGGAATGGAATACTCCAAAACAACTGAGAGGAAAAGGTAACCCACTCTCCACCTTCACTTCTCTCAGGTATGAATTTCTTAGAGGCTTAGCCTAGATTGAAAATATTCCACTTCCAAGAGACGTGTATTTTGATACACCCCAATATTTATACTCCATAAAAACACGATAGTTGGGGTCATTTTCTAGGGTGATGAAATACCTTAGGAAGGCCCCTAAAAATAAATATACGATAAATTATTTCTGATCCTCAAGCTCATCACTAGGCATGAGAGGAGAGCATACATAAGTAGATCTTGGGGACTAAAAGACACTTGTTTATTTTAAATCCTAGATTCTAATGTGAAATATTAATTTTAATCCAATATCCAATGTGGAGAAGATACACCAATCAAGATTGACTAAAGAAAAATAAATAATGAAACCGTTGAACACTTTGAATCTTAAAAGAGATAGGGTTATTAGAATGAAAGAACTTGATGCCCAAGACAAAATTTAAGAAGATAATTTGATGAAGAGCTCCAAATCCACTTTTTTCAACCCTTTCAATTCCAAAAGATCCATTTTTTTTCCACAAAGATCAACAACAAAAATGCTAATACAACAAGATCTTAGATTTGAGGTTAGATTTTTGAAATTTAAAAACTTGTAGATTTGGAATAAATTAAAATAAAATTTTAATTAACCCTAAATATTGATTAGACATGCAGTAACAAATATCTAAAGCACAAAAAGATGTATCTTATGTCTAATAGGTTTCACATGCACACTAATAGAGATTAGAGGAAAAACACAATGTTTTAGATGCGCAACAAAATTTACCAAAAGTATGAAAATTCACCTCAAAAGTGTAGCATAATCACCCAGATGTATGACAAGTCACCTCAAAAGTGAAACATAATTCCTTATATGGATGGAAAGCTATTTCATAAGAAAAAAATGCAAAATTTGAATATGTACATATCAAATGCGTCATGTGTCAGCACAAATGTGCCTGAAATTTGATCATATGTGTTGTAAGTCGGCTCAAAAGCATGAAAAAATTACTCATATATGCATATTTACACCTGCAACCTTTAAAAAGATAAATTTATTTCCAAACATCTTATAAATAAAATTAGGGAAGTGAGTCCCATCGGGTGTGCCAAAATGTGGATGACAAAAATCTGAATTATAGAAAATAGTAAAATTACAATGAAAGAACTAAATTCACACTTCAATAATCACTCAATGAAGCTCAAGGTCTTGGCTCAACATGAAATAACAAACAATGTTATCATAAAAAAGACCATGATTTTATCCATTTTTGGTTTCTCTTCAAAGTAACATAACCATGAAAACATAATGATAGTGTACCATCATAAATTATCACCCTTAACAATTTCACACTATGTTTTGTCCCCCCTAAATTATTGAGCCTAATTGGGTCCCTAATTTCCTAAATTATGCATTCTATAGCCCATTTGTACCATTTTTTGAGAAATTGCAAGAATTGAACAAATGCATCCAATTGATATTTTCCCCTGACACTTAATGTTCTGGAAAATAGGACCAAGACCCATACACCCTAGGGTGTATGGGTCCCCCTATTTTTCCATGGAATAATTTTGAATATGTCGGTGTTGTTATTTTAACAATTAAAATTCATTTTGCAAATGTTAGCTATCAGGGTTTAATTTTTTTTATTGTTGGAAGCTCGACACTTCCATCCCTTAGTCAACACCGACCACGTGATTCACGACATGGTTTAATAGGCCTCGTTTTGATCCTTAATCTGGGATTTTAGGAGATTCCTGATAGGTCGGCATTTTGGGAATAATGGCCAGCTCAACTCCCAACAGTTATTACATCATTTGAAATCTAAGTGAAATTACCTAGCAAGTTGGAGAATTTATGATCAAGCATTATTGTCAAGAGAAAATTTTTAGATCTTTATTGCAACAATTCAAGATCGAAGAACTAGGTCAAATACTATGTGAGTTCATGTGTTTTTATGTTATCATTGTTTGTGAAGGCTAACCCTTGTTGTAGGTCTCCAAGAAATTTCAAGCATTCAATAAAAAAAGATCCAAGACCTTGTGGTGATGTGTATGAATTTATTCCTTCAAGGAAGCCATTGAAGGGTGGTGAGTTGCATCAATTTTTGATTTCATCATTCCTTCCTATCATTTATCCTTTTCATCATTGGAATTTCCATTATAGAATTGGAAACACTAACACAATGTTTGATTGAGGCAATCCCCTAAATGGCACAAACATTTCCTTCTCTTTGAGTGTGTAGGTTTTAGGCTTGAAGAGGATTGAATGAATTTTGAAGACAAGTTGTTCATTTTTTCAATTGAATCCCTACACCTTTTAAACTCAAAAAAACTCACCTACAAAATTATCCAACAGTGTTAACTCTACAAGTGGAAACTAAGATCTCAGATCTATCACTAGAGGACTCCAAAAATAGAGCAGGAGAAGCATACAAGGAATTATATTCTCTTAGGAAAATGTGTCCTCCTATTCAGGCTAACATCAATTTTTCTAGACAGGTACATAGTGCTTTACACTTCCTAGATCTTCCTGCAATTGACTATTTCAATTTGTCAATTGTCAGATTCATATAATTTTGATATTATGGAACATAATCTAATTAGGTTAATCTTAGTCAATCAATTCCAATCCATTCCACTCCTCAATAGGATGGATATCTAGGTCTGATTGGCTCAACTTCATGGTTGAAAGTCAATCTATACGCCTTGTTAATCTCCATCTTAATGAAACCCTAGAGAAATGCCTTGAGTCCTATTATTCTAAGCATTTAAGTTTTAGGATCACATTTTTCTATGTTTCATTTTGGTGAACCTGACATATTGACATCATATACCTTCTAAAATTTCAAACCCTAGATCTAGGTCTTACATTGCATTACATTTCTCATCTAGGGTTTCATTTTTACACCATAAAAGCTTAAAAATTCAAAAATTATGTATCACATATTGTATCATAGGTTGCACTAAGGTTTATTTCATGCATTTAGATCAAATCTACATTCAATATTACATTCACTATTGTCACATATTGTTACATATTTGCATTTGAGCCATATTATCTTAAATTGAGGAAATTTTGGAAATATACTCAATTGTAGACTTGTTTGCACACAAAAATAGAGCATTTAGACAATCTAGTAAACATCCCTTTTTTTAATTTTCAGGCACCCTATCAGGGAATGGGACACCCTTGGGTGCCTCTATCCTCCTGCACTTGCATTAAAAAACTTTTTCATACATCTTTGTTTTTGTGTTTTTAGTTTGTTTGTACTTGCAAATCTTTGAATTAGAATTCTTAATTTAGTGTATTTAGTCATCTTTCATATAGCTCAAAAAGTGAAAAAAACATCATTGTTTGATTTCAAAATTGTATTAAAATAATCAATTTCAAATTTTAGCATCTTAGAATCAATTAATTATTGCATTTTAGATCTAGAAATTGCCTTCAAAATTGTCAAAACATCTTCCATATTGTTGGACACTTGCATTTTCATCATAATGGCATAAATTCAAATAAATATGGAAAAATATTCACTATTAAACCTATTTACAAGCAGATCTAGAATCCTTCAGCAATGCCTTACATAGTCAAAATTTGAAATTCAAAAACCCTATCTAGGACATAGACACCCTTGGGAACCTCTGTCCTATTTGGGGGCCTCTATCCTACTATTTTTTACTTAAATTTCTATGAAAAAGCTCTCTCAATGTCCTTTGTCTAGATTTGATGTTTGTTTTTCAATTCTATTTACAAAACTATTTGATTTTGATCATTTGATACATAAGGAAAGTAACATGTTTCCTTTTCAAAGATGTGGTTTTGATATGGTTACACATGGCTTGTATAATTATAATCTCCCTACTTATGAGTACAATCTAAGGAAATAAAAGGAAGCCATTGACAAGCATGTTAGTCATTCTCCCAATAGCTCTCCTAATTGTGAGAGTATCTTGGCGCAAGAGAATGAAATCATTGATATATTTATTAATATAAATTTGACTAATCTTCATTCATCTCCCAACATATCCCCTACTTGTGAGAATTATTTGGTGCAAGAGAATGCAATCATGTACAATCATGACAATCATAGCTGTTCTCTTGATACCTCTCATACTTGTGAATAAGGTATCTTGGTCTTAGAGGATCCAATCATTGAGCATCATGAGAATATTGTTTGTTTTTTCTCACAATACTTCTCTTACTTGGGAAAACATTATGGTGCAAGAAGATGAAATAATTGAAATTTCTTTCAAAATATATTAAGGTGACAATAGATCCCCCTTGATAGAAGATCATCAACAAAAATTCAAATCCATTAAGATTATGAGTGCATAATTGACTATTAGATCTCCTTTGATTATTGGAACTCATAAAACTCCTTTGGTACCTCCTAAAATTCCTCTAATTATTAGACCTCTTAAGTCACATCTTATTATAGGACTTCCTAAACCTCGTGGCCATATCCTAAACTTTACAAAATGACTTACTAGTAATCATGTGTCTCAACAACCAAATTATTACACATTTTCTCATACATATAACACAAGGAATAACAAGAAACCAAGACAAACACAAGCCATTCCTTCATCAATCCCACTCCCACAACCTGCTTCTAGTACCCCTCATTTACCTCAACATGGTGGAAAGGAGTATGATCTTATGGAGAAACTTTGCAACACTCCTGCTAAGATATCATTGTGGGATTTGATTCAAACATCACTTGTTTATCATGGTATGCTTCAAAATGCTTTGCAAAAATTTCTTATCTCTCCTAGTGCACAAAAAAATGATGTAGCAACCTTAATTGAGGGTATGAATTCAGGTAATGTGGATATTGTCTTTCATCAAAATGAATTACCTCCTTTGGAAACACAAAAAAATGATGATTTGATGATATTGGTTGTTGTTAACAAGGTGGGGATTAGGTGTACCCTTATTGACAATGGATCAAGTCTTAATGTTTGTACTGTAAGTCTTTTGGATAGAATTGGAGCAGGAAAAACTAAAATTCAACTAGATAATTTGTCTATCCATGGTTTTGATAATGTGGGAAAATACCTACTTGGTGTGATAATATTACTTGTTAAAGTTGGTAAGGTTACATTGTAAACTCACATCCATGTCATGCTCGATGACATTTCATACAATCTTCTTTTGGGTAGACCATGGATTCATGAAATTAAAGGAGTGCCTTCGAAACTTCATCATTTAATGAAATGCACTTACAACAATAAGGTTTACATGATAAAAGTTGATCCTAAATTTGAAAATTGTTTACAAACTGAAATGATAATGAAGAATACTCTGGAACACTGACACTAACTGCAAAAGTGGAACCTTTACAAAGTAAGGATAAAGATGAGTGTCTTTCAGTGATGACAAAGTTTTTGTATGATGATTGGGGATCATTAGATTTCACACCTACATTCATGGGGGAATACAATATTAAACCATCAAAATCAGGAAAAGAGAAAGAAGTTGCAATGATATCTACACAATATACCACTAAATCATCAAAAACACCAGATTCCACAACCTCTAGAAAAGAATAAAACACAAATTACACATATACATATGATGAAAGTGATTATGATAAATCACCCTCCTCGAAAGAAATTGAAGCCATTTATGGAAAATGTTATGAACTCTTGAAACAACTTGGTATAATGGAAAAGGATGTGGTATAAAAGAACAAGGTATTTGTGTCCCCATAGAGTCTAACACACAAGAAACAAATGAGGTATTGGTTATTCTCCTTCAAAAATAACAAAAACATTAGAAGGACCTTCACTTAATCATAAAAGAGACAAATAGCATTAGTTGTTGCTCCTTTCCATGTAGTAGTTGTAGTATTACACAATACTCACTACTATGCATGGGGGTATAAACTTGGCTTTATGAAATCACATTTCACTTTTGTAAGGAGAAACATGTCATCATTCATCTTGACTCGCCATTATCCCTACACTTCAGGGGCAAGGGGTTAGGCAACCTTATGTTAGGTAAATTCCTTCTATCTCTTTAAAAAGTTAGTGTAGCAAGTACACTAACATTTTAAGGGGGGAGGGCATATAGTCCCTCACTTATTATTTGCATAATAATTGGTCCCTTCTTAGTAATAATAGCATAGATATCCTAGGAAATGTGACCTTGTAAATCAAAGTGTGGCCTTCCTAATCTATGTAAGTGTCTCTTCAGTGGTGATATTAGGCTTGATATCCCTTAAAGAGTGTGATCTTTCTTGGCATAAAATGTTCCCCTTAGTGGTAATGTTATGGATAGTATTCCCTAAGTTGTGATTCTTCTATTCTTTGACTAGTCCTCTCTTGGTGGTGATTTCAAGTGTGATATTCCCTGAGGTATGACCGTTCATGTATTAAATAAAATTCCATTTGTTCTTTTTGTAAATCACCTTTTTTGGTGGTGTTGTTACAACATCCCTTGAGTTTTTAGCCTTATCCTATTGTCATGTATGCACCCCTTAAGGTGAGTTTTGTTCGTCCCTAATGACGTTAAACTTTATGCACCCCATGAAGTGAGTTTTATGTGCTATTTGAAGTGATATTTTACAAGAAAGCTCATGGATTCAGCATAACGAAGCTTGTTGGGTTAGGAACTTGAGCACCCCTTTTAACATGGCCACCTAGCATAACACAACTTGCTTATTAGTGGAGCCATGTGCTTCATGATTTTTTAGCATAACACACTTTGTTAACCTTATGGAACCCATCATATTGCATAGACACCTAGCATAACATAGCTTTCTAGCCAGTAGATCCATGTGGCTCATGAGTGATGTGGCATAACACAACTTCCTAATCCTCATGGGATAATTCCTTTATTTGATGGATGACATTTGGTATTTGAGACAATTTAAGACTAAGGTCTCTTTGCCTTACCAACTCAAATCCATTTTAGTACTAACCTTGTGTTTGTTGTATGTCTTTTGTGTGTATTCTTCATGTTTACATCATTTTTTTTTCATTTTTTCATCATCTTTATGTTCCATCATGCCATGCATTTTCATTGTGTATGCTTCATGTTTTCTGACATGTATGTTTGTGTATGTTGTCTTTCTGCATTTCATACATGTGTGGTCCTTTGTACTTATGTCGTCTTGCCATAGGATCTTGAATCTTGGGGGCTTGATCACGCCCCTAGATTCATTTTCATCCTCTCTCTTCAACATTGGGACAATTGAACCCCTCTTGACATATATTTTCTACTTTAGTGTGAGTTTGAGCATAATTTTATACTCTCACTAAAGTGGGGGCTAAATGTATCATCATAAATTTTCACCCTTGAAAATTTCACACAATGTTTTGTCCCCCCTAAATTATTGAGCCTAATTGGGTCCCTAATTTCCTAAATTATGCATTCTATAACTCATTTGTACCATTTTTTGAGAAATTGCATGCACTGAACAAATGCATCTAATTGATATTTTTTCCTCTACACTTAATGTCCTAGAAAGTAAGGTCAGGACCCATACACCCTAGGGCATATGGGTCCCCCTATTTTGTCAGCTTGAACCAATTTTGACTATATCGATGTTGACATTTTAATACTCAAAATTTAATTTGTAAATGTCGGCTATCAAGATTTAATTTTCAAGAAATTAGAGATCAAATTCCTATAAATACCTAGTTATTGTATCATTTAAAATCTAAGTGAAATTGTCTAGCAAGTTGGAGAATTTATGATCAAGCATTATTGTCAAAAGCAACATTTTATAGCTTTATTGCAGAAATTCAAGATCCAAGCATCATGTCAAATCCTATGTGATTTCATGTGTGTTTATGCTATCATTGTTTGTGAAGGATAACCATTGTTGTAGGTCTCCAAGCAATTTAAAACATTCAAGCAAGATCTAAGACCTTGAGGTGATGCATATGACTTTAGTCCTTCAAGGAAGCCATTGAAGGGTGGTGAGTTGTAGCACTTTGTGATTTCATCATTCCTTCATATCATTTATCCTTTTCATCATTGATATTTCCATTATGGAAGTGGAAACACTAACATGGGGTTTGACTAAGGCAAGCCCCTAGATGGTACAATCTTTTCCTTCAATTTGAGTATGTAGGTTTCAGGCTTGAAGAGGATTGAAGGAAGTTTGAAGAAAATTTGTTCATTGTTGCAATTGCAGCCTTACACCTTGTCAACTCATGGAAACTCACCTAAAAAATTATCTAACAGTGTTCCAACAACTCTGCAAACAAAAATAAAGATCTCAAATATGTCGTTAGGGGACTCCAAAAATAGAGCAAGAGAGGCATACAAGGACATAGATTCCATTCGGTTACTCTATCCTCCTATTTAGACTGACATCAACTTTTTTGGATAGGTACACAATCTTCTGGATTTCCTAGATTTTCCTACAATTCACTATTTTAATTTATCAATTGTCAAATTCTTGCAATTTTGATACTAGGGAACATAATATAATTAGGTTAATAATAGCCAATCAATTCCAACCCTTTCCACTCTTCAATAGGATGGAGATCCATGTCTGATTGTCTCACCTTCATGGTTGAAAATGAATCTATACACCTTATTGATCTCCATCTTAATGAAACCATAGAGAAAGGCCTTGAATCCTATTGTTCTAAGCATTTAAGCTTTAGGATAACCTTTTCTATGTTTTAGATAGTATGATAGTGATGATAATGATAGATTCTCAAAGATAAATGATACCTAATTCTTAATAATGATAATGATAGATTTCTCGCTTGACAATGTGCTCTTGATAATCATGTAGGCTAGCTAGTAGATTGATAATAATGTTCTAGGAGATATGAATGAATGAAGGCTCTGTATTTATATGCTTCTCTTGATATTTGATTAATTGGATAGATAAATTGGAAATATCAATGAATAGGAAAAATCAAGATAGGGTAGGGGGTAAGTGCACCAATCTGTGACACAATTTTGGCTCTTAAGATGCCACTTTTATTTTCTGAAATAAGCAAAATCTGATTTGCACAAGAAAATGAAGATAGTTACGCTCAAAATTTTAAGATGCGACAAGAACAAAAGTAGAAGTGCTCCGAGTCTAGTTTCTAAGCTACTATGTTTTTTGAAATCAATGAATATTTAAGGGTCTCTTAATAGGTCCTATTTTTATCAAAAAAATAGCATAGCGCTTGAGGGCTCCCCCCTTTTTGATTAACGTTTTTTTAGAATTTCAAAAATCCTAACAGTGATAAATTAGATAACACCATGTAGTTTATCCTCATTCTTTCGGATTATTTTTTTAATGAATATATAATATTTTATGAATTTTCAAAGTGGACACATCCTGAAAAGCTTAAATTTGAGTGTGCTCCCCCCTAAATTTTTTGAACACTAATCGAAAATTGATTTTTTTTCATCATGTGTAGAATGGAGTCTAGTTTCAAAAAATGTAATTTGTTTCACATTTCGATGAACGAGTAAAAATCTATCCTAAAACTAACACATGTTGGTTTTTGACCAAAAACAGAGGCATTTACAAAAGGAGTCATGGATCAAAACCTTAACTAAATCAAAATGAAAAAAGAAGTATATAATTAGATAGCTAAGAGAGATGTTAATGCTATCATGTTTTATTTTATATAGTTGCATTGAAATATGTGCAAATGAGATGGGGAGCACATATGAAAATATGAGGAAATTTGGGAAATCTTGTCAATTAACACATCCAAAGCAGGTCATTTGGTGAGCGCCAAATTTGGCGCTCGCCGAATGGCACATCACATTTGGTGAGCACCAAATTTGGTGTGCACCAAATGTGATGTGGCATTTAGCGAGCGCCAAATTTGATGCTTGCCAAATTACCTTCTTTGCACAAAACCTAAATTTCCCCTCTCTTTGGTCGACAACTTTGGTAATGCTTAGAGTGCATAGTTTATGATCGTAGATGGATAGTTGAGGTTTTACCTTTCATACGATCTCTAACTCATTACCCTAATTAGATAACTCTTTATCCCTCTGAAGTCTCTCTCTCTCAGGTCTCACTCCCTCCCACATGACCTAGAATACTCTCTTAATCCAATCCCCTCTCTCAGGTCTATTTCCCTCCCACATAGGTACCTAAATAAATCTATCTCACTCCAACCCCCTTTCTCACTCTCCCTCTATCTCTCCCTCTTTGGTCTTTTTGTCTCTCTCACTCCATATCCCTCTCTTAGGTTGTTATCTTTCTCTCTCTATCTCTCTCTCAAGTCTCTCCCTCCTACCCCCTCTCCCTCTCTTAGGTTTATCACTCACTCCCTCTATCTCTCTCCCATTCCCTCTTTCTTACTCACTCTATCTCTCTCCCTCTCTCTCTCACTCTCTCTCAAGTATCTCCATCCCCCTCTCTCACACACACACACACACTCACTCTCGCTCTCCCACTCCCTCTCTATCACTCCCTCTCTCTCAAGTCTCTCTCTCCCACCCCCTCTCCCTCTCTGTCTCTCTCAATTATCTTCATCCTACCCCCTCTCCCTCTCTCTCTTTGTCAAGCTCCCTCCTACCCCCCTCTCCCATAGTCACTCCTCATTCCCTCTCTTCCACTCTCCTATCTCACTCCTCATTCTCTCCCTCTACCTCCATTTCTCTCAAGTATCTCCTCCACCACCTCTCCTCTCTTTGTGTCTCTCTCTCTCTCATATGTCCTCTATCTCTCCCATCTCCTCTCTCCCTCTCCCTCTCTCTCAATTATCTCCCTCCCACCCCCTCTCCCTCCCTCTCTCTCTCAAGTCTCTCCCTTCTACCCCCTCTCCCTCTATTAGGTATCTCTTTGTCTCTCTCACTCACTCCCTCTATCTATCTCCCTCTCACCCCCTCCCACTCTTTCTCAGGTATCTCTCCCCACCCCTATCTCTCTCTCTATCTCTCTCACTCCCTCCATCTCTCTCCAATCCCTCTATCTCGATTACTCCCTCTCCCTCCTACCCCCTCTCCATCTCTCATGTCTCTCTCTCTCTCACTCCTTGTATCTCTCACATCCCTCTATCTCCCACTCCCTCTCTCTCCTAATCTCTTAGGTCTCTCCTTCCCACTTTGTCTCCCTCTCCTTCTCTCTCAGGTGTCTCCCTCCCACCCTCTCTCCCTCTCCCCCTCTCTTAGGTTTCTCCCTCGCACCCCCTCTCCCACCCCTCTCTCTCTCTCTCTCTCACTCCCTCTCTATCTCTCCCACTTTGTCTCTCTCCCTATCTCTTAGGTCTCTCCCTCCCACCCCCTCTCCCTCTTTCTCTGTCTCAAGTATCTCTATCCTACCCCCTCTCCCTCTCTCTCTCCCTCTCTCTCAAGTATGTACCTCCCACCACCTCTCGCTCTCTCTCTCTCTCAAGTAGAGGGTTTAGGGTTTAGGGATTAAGGGTTAAGGGTAGAGGGTTTAGGGTTTATGGATTATGATTTATGGTTTAAGGGTAGAGGGTTTAAGGGTTAAGGGTTTAACCTAGTTAAGGGTAGAGGTTTGAGGGTTGAGGGTTTAGGGTTTAAGGGTTGAGGGTTGAGTGTAGAGGGTAGAGGGTTTAGGGTTTAGGGTTTATGGATTAAGGGGTTAAGGGTAGAGGGTTTAGGGATTACGATTTACAGTTTAAGGGTAGATGATGTAGGTGAGAGAGGGGGGGGAGGTGTTGATGGTAGAGGGTAGAGGGGTTGAGGGATTAAGAGGGTATAGGGGTTGAGGGATTAGGGTTTAAGGGTTGAGGGTTGAGGGATTAATAGGGTATAGGGGTTGAGGGATTAGGGTTTAAGGGTTGAGGATTAAGGGCTGAGGGTTGAGGGATTAAGAGGGTATAGGGGTTGAGGGATTAGGGTTTAAGGGTTGATGGTTGAGGGGTTAAGAGGGTATAGGGGTTGAGGGATTAGGGTTTAAGGGTTAAGGTTTGAGGGTTGAGAGATTAAGAGGGTATAGGGGTTGAGGGATTAGGGTTTAAGGGTTGAGGGTTGAGTGATTAAGAGGGAATAGGGGCTGAGGGATTATATTTTAAGGGTTGAGGGTTAAGGGTTGATGTATTGAGAGTGTATAGGAGTTGAGGGATTAGGGTTTAAGGTCAGTGAGGAGTTTGGGGATTAGGGTTTTAAGGTTTAGGAGTTGAGGTTGAGGGGATTAAGAGTGTATAGTGGTTGAGGATAGAGGTTGGGGTTGAGGTTGAGGGTTGAGGGTTGAGGAGTTGAGGGTTAGAGATTAAGAGGTGACAGGAGTTGAGGATTAGGTTTTAAGGGTTGAGGGTTAGGTTAAAGTCTTAAGAGCATATAGGGTTGAGGATTAGGGTTTAGGAGGTTGAGGTTGAGGGGATTAAGAAGTGGGAGGTTGAGGATTAGGGTTTAAGGGTTGAGGGTTGAAGGTTGATGGATTAAGAGGGTATAGTGGTTGAGGGATTAGGGTTTAAAGGTTGAGGGTTGAGGGATTAAGAGGGTATAGGGGTTGAGGGATTAGGGTTTAAGGGTTGAGGGATTAAGAGTGTATAGGGGTTGAGGGATTAGGTTTTAAGGATTTAGGGTTGAGGGTTGAGGGTTTAGGGTTGAGGTATTAAGATGGTATAGGGGTTGAGGGATTAGATTTTAAGGGTTGAGGGTTGAGTGATTAAGAGGGTTTAGGGGTTGAGGGATTAGGGTTTAAGGGTTGAGGGATTAAGAGCGTATAGGGGTTGAGGGATTAGGGTTTAAGGGTAAAGGTTAGAGGGGTCGATGGATTAAGAGAGTATAGGGGTTGAAGGATTAAGAGAGTATAGGGGTTGAAGGATTAGGGTTTAAGGGTTGAGGGTTGAGGGTTGAGGGATTAAGAGGGTATAGGGGTTGAGGGATTAGGGTTTAAGGGTTGATGGTTGAGGGTTGAGGGTTGAGGGATTAAGAGGATATAGGGGTTTAGGGATTAGGTTTTAAGGGTTTAAGGGTTGAGGGTTAAGGGTTAAGGGATTAAGAGTGTATAGGGGTTGAGGGATTAGGGTTTAAGGGTAGAGGGTAGAGGGTAGAGGGGTTGAGGGATTAAGAGGGTATAGGGGTTGAGGGATTAGGGTTTAAGGGTTGAGGGTTGAGGGATTAAGAGGGCGTAGGGATTGAGGGATTAGGGTTTAAGGGTTGAGGGTTGAGGTTTGAGGGATTAAGAGGGTATAGTGGTTGATGGATTAGTGTTTAAGGGTTGAGGGATTAAGAGGGTATATGGGTTGAGGGATTAGGGTTTAAGGGTTGAGGGTAGAGGGTTGAGTGATTAAGAGGGTATAGGGGTTGAGGGATTAGGGTTTAAGGGTTGAGGGTTGAGGGATTATGAGGGTATAGGGGTTGATGGATTAGGGTTTAAGGGTTGAGGGTTGAGGGTAGAGGGTATTGGGTTTAAGGGTAGAGGGTAGATAGTTTAAGGGTTTAGGGTTTATCTCGGTTAAGGGTTGAGGGTTGAGGGTTTTAGGGTTTAAGGGTTGAGAGTTGAGGGTAGAGGTTAGAGGGTTTAGGGTTTAGGGTTTACGGATTAAGGGTTAAGGGTAGACGGTTTAGGGTTTAGGGATTAAGATTTACATTTTAAGGGTAGATGGTGTAGGGTTGAGAGAGAGGGAGGGGTTGAGGTTAGAGGATTTAGGGGTTTAGGGTTTATAGTTTAAGGGTAGATGGTTTAAGGGTTTAGGGTTTAACTTGGTTAATGGTAGAGGGTTGAGGGTTGAGGGTTGAGGGTTGAGGGTTGAGGGTTGAGGGTTGAGGGTTGTGGGTTTAAGGGTTGAGGGTACAGGGTTTAGGGTTTAGGGTTTCTAGATTAAGGTTTAAGGGTAGAGGGTTTAGGGTTTATGGATGGTGATTTATAGTTTAAGGGTAGATGGTGTAGGGTTGAGAGAGAGGGCGATGTTGAGGGTAGAGGGTAGAGGGGTTGAGAATGAGATAAGAGGAGGGAGGGATAGAGATAGATGAGGGTTGATGATCCAATATTTAGGTTAGAGGGTTGATAATTGAGGGCATAAGGTTGAGGGTAGACAGTTTAAGGGGTTAGGTTTTAGCCCATAGAGGATTTATAATTTAAGGGTAGAGCGTTTAAGGGTTTAGGGTTTAACCTGGTTAAGGGTAGAGGATTAGGGTTTAAGGTTTAGGGTTTAGGGATTTAGGGTTAAGGGTAGAGGGCTTAGGGTTTAGGTATTATGATTTATGATTTAAGGGTAAATGGTGTAGGGTTGAGAGAGAGAGAGAGGGGGTTGAGATTAGAGGGTAGAGGGTTAATGGTTTAGGGGTTTAGGTTTAAGGGTTTAAGGGTTTAAGGGTTAATGGTATAGGGTTTATGGTTTAAGGGTCCCACTTCCTCTCTTAGGTCTTTCCCCTCACCATAACTGAATAAATCTCTCCCTCTCAAGTCTCTCTCTCTCGGGTCTCACTCCCTCCCATGCTACCTAGACTAATCTGTGTCACTCCAATGCCCTCTCTCATAGTCCTCCTCTATCAGGCCTCACTTACCTCCCACCCTACCTAGAAAAATATATTTCACTCCAACCCCCTCTCCCACACTCCCTCTCTCTCTCTCTCTCCCTTTGGTCTTTTTGTATCTCTTGGATCTCATCCCTCCAAACCCCTCTCTCGTTGTCAAGTATTTTCCCCCACTATAACTGGATAACTCTCTATCCCTCTCAAGTCTCTATCGCTCTCAGGTCTCAATCACTACCACACTACCTGGACCAATCTCTCTCACTCCTATCACCTCTCTTTATCTCAAGTGTCACTCCCTTTGTCTCTATGGAATCTCTCCCTTTTAAAACAACACATTTGGAGAGCACCAAATGTGTTTTTATGTTGAAACGATAAAATAGGGGTTGACGTCGTGATTCAAGCCCACATGCTTCTGTATTTTATGGTTTAGCACTTTATCCAAATTAGAAACGCCTTTTTTTATGCAGTTGACTTCATGTTGTACCAATCTATGCTTGATCCATCACCTTTTTACCACCAATCTGCATGGTAGACGACATAGAAGAAGACATTTTGAAGTTTCTACATCATTTTACATTATCTGAGGCAATATATTTATTTTGGTAATATTGAAATGTTTACATTTAGTATATTTGTTTGTTTTTTATAATATAAACTAAATTTCTTTAATGATTTTATTAATCATAACAATTGGACATAGAATTCAACATTGAATTAGATTGGATTTGCATTAAAAAGTAATTTTTATGAGTTTGAAGAACAAAAAAATGAAAAACATAACATTTACTTAACACAAATTTACTTATGAATTCTATTTGCATTACTTATAGTAGTCCATTTCTAGCATGGCTAGTGGAATTCACTCTATTTCATTTTATTTTCATCTAATTTGGAAAACTTTTATTTTCAACTAATTTGGAAAACTTAATAGCTTTCATCAATGTTAATGCAAGTTTTCATTAATTTTTTTGTTCCATAAAAAATTCACCTTCATCACATGTGCTTAGATAAATTCAAGTGAGTTGGCATAGTTGTTAATGCAAGTTTTCATTCATTCATACCATTTACCTTTCTAATAAATTAAAAAATGGAAAATTTTGTGCAATTGAGAATGCTTATTATCTTTCTAAGTTACCTCATTTCCAAAGAAATAGTGAATAATTATAATATATATCATCACAAACCCTTCTTTGAATTCATATTCTTCATGACTTCATTGACAACCACAAATTTGGTTTTGAGAACAATAAACACAAGATTCTCTAGTTTTCATTTAGCTGGAAACAACTTATACCCTAGGTTTGTGATGGAGAGCAAGGAGACAAAACCTTCAACAATCACAATTAGATTAGTTTCAAACAATCTTCAATCTCAAAAGCCTCAATTCAATGCTCAACTGACCAATTCACATTCACTTCCTTGTAGCATTCACAATAGAGAAAATTGTTCATATCTTATCATATATTAGTCACTAGAACCCTATCTAATGCATCTAAACACTAAACCCATGCTTTAGGCCTTTCTATTCTTGAAACAAGAAGGGTTTATTCAAAATCAACATTCTAGGCCTCTGGTGCAGGAGCACCTTGTAAGGTCAATTTTGCCAAAAAGGTCATCTTTAGTGAGCATGGTAAAATGTTAGGATTTTAGTTAATGTTGAGTGTTTTGTGTTCAATAATGTCAATTAGACCATTTTATAGTGTATTTGGAGCTAAGGGAGTTCAATTGTGTCATAGCTTATAATCTGGCAAAATGTGGTCAGAAAAGTTGCTAAAAGATGCAAAAGTTGCCGAGTTAGGTGCATGCAAGGTTAGGTGAGTAGAATTTCAGTTCTAGTCATTTTTTTATGTTGTTATGAGTCCATCAATGTGAGGAGAACCTCCAGGAAGAGGTGAGAGTATGGAAAAAATAAAGATCAAGAAGTATTCCCTGTTTTTAGTGTAAAATTTTGACTTTTGACTGGTAAATCTATGTTTCAGACCACTATACGGCCTCGTACAAGTGGTTCATGGTCTAAAAGCTATGGGAAACATTAAAGGCATGTATTTTTCATTTGTAGTTTTTTTGATTGAATTTCATGGAGGTTTGTGAGTTTTATGATCATTTTGGTGCTAACAGGTATGAAACCTTGTTTTGGGGTTTTGAACACTAAAGAATGCATGTATGAAATTTTCCTTGGGTGGATACCTCTAGAACTTAGTGAAATGAAGGTTGGAATTTTTTTTTCCATGTTCAATAAGTATTCAAGAGTTGAATAGTTTATGGAAGTGTTTGGTGAGTTTTTTTCCTATTTGGTTTCTTGTGTCTTGACCAAAAATCGAGGTTTCAAGTAAGGGTTTGAGGAAATAACAGTGCTAAAGGTTGGGAGCAAGTTTTTAGAGCATGTGCAGGCTATTTTAAAGTGTTCTAAGTATTGGTTGGGTGTGGTGTGCCAAGGAAGTTTGGGTTTCAATAAACCCCTAAGGGAAACCTAGTTTGAAATAGCTTAGAGTGAGGGTTTGAAGGTTGGTACCCTATTGAATGTTTTAGTCCCTAAAATAGGTGGAATCTGAGGATTGACAACCTAAAAAAATATTTTCCATGGAGATCAAGAGCTTTGAAGGTGTTTAAAGGAGTGTCTCTTTGTAAGAGTGGCCTTATTGGCTTAGTTGCTTGAGTGGAATAGGGCTAGCTTGAGGTATTTTCTCCAAAAGAGTTTATAGTAGTTTTGAGATATGTTTTAGGCCACGGAAAATGGTATCTGAAAATGCTATTATAGTCTTCATAAGTTACCTGGTTCATTAGATATAAATTATTGTCCTATGAGGAAGGATTACTAGTTTGTAAGTGGTTAAGGAGTGAGTGATACAAAATTGGTGCAAGGGAACCTACACCTTCTATTGAAATAAAATGGATTCTTGGAAGGTCTAATAGACTAGGTTGAAGTTTCTTGATTAATAACCAACGAGGAAGTTGCAAAATATATTGAATTGTAAAAGTTTTCAATCAATATCAATGATGAAAAATGAGGTATAGGTGGATAGAGCACGGAATAGCTTTGATTTTCATGTTTTTTTCATGAATAAGGCCAATCAAGACCATTTAAGGTGTATTAGGTTGAGTTTTAAGTCTTGGTGGTCAAATGTGCAAAAAAATGCATTCTTGCTACAAAATTGTCAATATTTGAATTTGTAGCCTTTTGAAGGAAAATCCTTGAATTTGGATGTAAATGTGCAAGAATGAGGTCTAAAAGTTTGTAATAGGGTTAATTAAAGGTGTTTGAGTGATTTATGAGTCCTTAGGTGTCAAACTTAAAAAGTTGCAAAATTCATGTAATGTTGTCATGCGTAAAAGGTCTAAAATGCAACTTAATGAAGATTATAAGGTCTTAATGATTAAAATCAGCTATGGGAATTGCACGGAGTTGGAATGCAATGAAAATATGTATAATAACATTTAATTCCTCAAAGGAGAGGTATTTTGGTTGATTTGTAACCCATTTTTTATCAAGAAGAATGTTATTTTCTAGAAATTTACTAGTTTCTCTCACTTTTCTTGTTGTTGTACGGCCTATACGGACTCTAAGATGATATGAAACCAGTTGGATGTTGTATATTAATTAATTATATTTCATTTTCACCTATTTATAGGTTCTAACTCTTTGTATAGTGAAATTTATCTTGTTTTTACTATTGCTACCTACTTTCACAGTGTTCTTGGATTGAAGGGTTTCATGATGTAATTCGACCCATTCCACTTTTTGTGCCTACTATAACTTGTGGAATGGGTCCTATAACTTGTAAAATACATGCCTAACCTATTTAGAATGTTGTGAGGTCAAGGTTGGGTGTTTGGGATGATGTTCTAGGACTGTAGCAAGGTATTTTCTTGGTGAAAATGAGGGCTTCAAGTGTTGTTTTGACAAAATGTGGGAAGGACTGTCCATGTAATGTATTATTCACCATGTTCAAGGTCTGGTAAGTGTGTTTCATGATTTTTATGGGTCTAACAGGTCTGGGAGATAGGAGTTTCATTAAAACCCCAAGTATTTTGCTTGAAATTGAGGGTTTGGTGTATTAGGGGTCTAGAGGTCTTGGACCTAGAAACAAATTAGGAAATTGGAGGTTTTGACACATAACATACTGCTTTTTGAGGATTTTGAGTGAATATCTAGTGTTTAAAAGGTACTCTCTTTGTAAATTAGTCCAAATGAATAACATTTTCCAAGGTGGGTCTATTGGACGTCAATGTTGGTCCAAAGGAGTTGATGTTGGGGTTTACCTATGTTTTATAACTTGCAAATATTAATCATCCCTGATTTTGTCAAGTGTTTTGGAAAATCTTGATGAAAAGGCCCTTGAACCAGGTTACCTATGCTACAAGGGGAAAGCTTGGTAGAAGTTGGGATTTTTAGTTGAAAATCTAATTTTTCTTTGGAATCTGATTGATTCTCATTGATTTGGTGTATTGAATGGTTTCCACCCCTCTCTGCATCAAAAATGGTGTTTCTTGGTAAGTTAAGTGATCAAGTTGTGTTTGGTTTATTATTTTAAGCTTGCTAGATGCCTTAACAGGCTCATGCAAAGCCCTTATACCTTAGTGTGGATTGGAGTCCTTAGAAGCCTATTTCATTTGATGAAACTTTGAAAGAGTGTGTGTAAGTCTATTAAGATCCTTCCTCTAAATATTTGAACAAGTTCATTATGGATCCCTACATGTACTGCATTAGCCTCTAGCTACTTTGCCAAATCTTCAAACACACTCAAAATCCCTACTCTAATATCTAACCCTACAAACATCTAACTCCATCATATGAAAAATGTTGTCTAACATAGACATGTTTGATAATTCCAAACAACTCACTGCCTTCTTTCATAAAATGCTTTGGTGTGTTTCATATTTAATTCAATGTAATCAACGATATCAATATTTTCATAAAATGCATTACTTACTTTTGTTCTATGGACCCATGTTTGTGGTTCTAGGTGTGTTTGTGAACATGTAGCATTGAAATTCATGCCGAGGAAATGAATGAAGCCTCTAACACCAGAATAACATTCAGTTAAAAATGCAAGGAGAAGAGAATAAAAAAATGTAGCTCATGAAGCAAAGGAATTGTAGCCCATACAACCAAAAATTCTCGTGCAATCTAAGAGAGATGTCAAATTGGAAAAACAAAGGGAACGAATGAGGAAAGCTCATGGAAGGACAAGAATGGATACTAAAGTTTGGGGCACATCATTGACCATAGGTGAAGCTCAATTCACATCTCTAGTTGAAGACACATTGGCAACAACATGTGGTTTTCCAAGTACATCGAAAATCACATCTCCAATTGAAGACATGCCATTAACAACATTGCATTTTGAAAGTACATCAGAAAACGCATCTCTATTTGAATCACTCCACAAATGGCATCTCAAGTTGGAGGTACAACATCATTTACATGTCAATCTCAAGGTATGTCATCAATTGCACCTCTGATTGAAGGTACACAATCTATCCTCGATGTTGTTGACCTTCCCAATGTTGACACAAATTTACATTTGAGAACTCCTCCTAGAGTTTTTCATAGAAAACCTACATTTTTTATTGATATTGATTGCATTGTTTTGAAATGGATGCCTAATAAGATTCCAAAAAGTGCATGTCAAAGATATGCACAGAGGATATGGAGTTTATTTTTTGCGAAGCTAAGTGAGGGTGGAAGATGCCAACTATTTTTTGAAATGGTGAGGCAACTCAAATTTAGGCCCAACATGAAGGCTCTTGGGCTAAGAGTTTCGAATGACTCAAGTGAAAATTCCATTGTAAAGAACTTGATGAGTGCATATGAGAGCATGGGTTCTACCTCACGCATGAAGGATAGTTGTCCCGCATGACATGTGATGACAACAACACTGTTAAGCAGTCAAACAAGGAACAAGGTGAGCCTTACAAAGGCAAGTAAGTCTTTGAAAATAAGTAGATCATCTCTAATGAGAGCCAAATGAAGTTGTGAAAGAGTGGAGGATCCAAATAGAAATGAGTTATGGGCATTCTCGGGTAGAGTGCCACAGAAAGATACAAGAATTGCTCAAGGCTTGAGATCTTTAATAGTGAATTACTGGAAGGATAACACAAGGACCTCTCCTAATCAAAGAGATGTTGTAAGAAGGAGAATTGGTAGTAAAATCCGTGAGCCACATCCAATGCATTATTTGGATACCACTCAAACCCAATTTTTTGTTGATTTTGTATAGAAGTTTCCTGAAATTAAAATATGTCAAAGGTATTTTGAAATGCTAAATCTTTTTTATGTCAAAATAAATCACACACGCACTACTTGTTGTTGCAGGGTTCATATTGAGTTTTCTAACCATTATGATGTTTATCGACTTATATGTGTAGATATGCATACTGACAATGTTTTGCAGGAATGTAACATAATGCCTCCACCTAAATCATCAAGGAATTTTTTTTCCATTTTATGTGAAAGAGAGGATGGTCAAAAAATTTAGAAGAAATCATGTTTGGATGGCACATGTGATCATTGTGGTGGCATGCAACGTTTGCCAATTTTCCAACACATGGCTAGTACACACACAGTTGGAGACAAAATTGTGGAATTTGGAAAATATAAGATAGTGGCATACAGTCTAAAAGATGGGAAAGAAGCAAAGAAGTGTGAATTGGTCAGTGATAAGATTCTAGTGTATCAGTTTATGGGTATTTCCTATGATCAAGTGGTCTATGAGTATGCAAAGCATATACACAATGCACAATGGTTGGATTCATAGTTCAAGTTATGCAAGGACACATTTCCACTTCAACATATCATTTTAGTTGTCAACTTCGCTGAGAACTACACACTACAGCCACATAATGAGGTTCAATCATAGTACTACAACTCCATGTAGGTTGCTATATTTTTGCATATAGCATTCATTCATGCAAATAATAGTACAGAGGAAAATAGGAAAGTATTGAGGGAGTATCACTTTTACATCAGTGATGATCGCACACATTCTATAGAGTTTGTGCAAGGTTGCTTTCATATGTTCTATGTTGATCTGGCTAGTAGAGGCATATCATTTAGTTGGCATATCATATGGTTAGATAATTGTACATTGCAATTCAAGAACACTAGAGTATTTTACTAGTTGAGCAGGATGCATAGGATCAGTGGTGTTCAACATATGTGGAACTTCTCAGAGGCCAGGCATGGAAAGGGGGAGCATGATGGAGCAGGTGCATGTATCAAAAGAGCCCTAGCACGAGAAGAGTTAAAGTACATGGATAGTGTAAATTTGATAGATGCAAGATCAATTGTCCAGTGGTGCAATGGTGCAATGGGTCCAAGTAGTGAAGTTAATTCTTTAGTTCGTAGATTTTTTCATTTAGTAGATGATACTAAAATTGCAAAATATGAGGATTGTTGCACACTAATAGGATTGAGCGATCTACACTCTTTTAGAAGCTCCAATGCAGGTACATGGACTATCCATACACGAAATATGGCATGCTTTTGTTTTGTATGTACACTTCAAGCATGGAATGATTGCGAGTCAACAGAGTGGGTTGACGAATGGTCTATAAGAATTCTAACCCCACTTGACACTTATCAACTCCCAACGGCTCTACAAATCACAGAGATGTAATCATCCATTGAATTTGATCATGTGTCAGACCTACTAGAACCAGGTAATATATCTTACTTATAGGTTTTATTATGATGCCCAGTAAATACATCTAACAAGATGAACATATCAATGCAGGGAACATTTATGTGGTGATTGCAGATGAAGACAATGAAGAGGGTACAAATTATTACCTGTGCCATTGTATCGAGGCCAAAAAGAAATTGGAGGCCCCAGTTAAAGATGAAGAAAAAATAGAATATCCTACAGGTTCAGTGGTTGTTACTAGAACATGGCTTCGAAGGTATCTAGTTAATAATGTCGTAGTTTGGTTGTTTGAGGACTTCAACATGCATCAGAATATTCTTCACTACTCGAACCTTGTCGTCACAACCAATGTTCATTTGATCAAATATAAGGGCAAACCTACGAACAAGAACTTGTGGAAAGTGAGTGAGTCTAACCACGAGGCAATACTTGACACAATAAAGAGTAGAGCAGACACGAATGGTTCCCTGGATTGATTTGTAAGTATGCACATTGAATTTTTAAAGTCATTTTATTTATCATTGCTTTCTTTCAAGCGTTTAAGTTTGATTGTATAAGGGTTAGCAAAATTGCATTAATGTAGATATGCAAAATGATGGTTATATGTTGCTATCTATTGAGCACCTTTAAGTTGGTATTTTGATCAATAACAAGGAGTTTAACCAATTACAAACACAATTTCATCCAACTCAAACCAAAAATTTTCCCTAACAACTCTTTTTCATCAACTCTTCTCTATTTCAACCTAGTTTCCTTGTACATGTCCAAACACCAAAACTAGGGTATAACTATCAGCCCTCTTAACAAACACACAAACCATTTAGGGTTTCAGATACCCATTACGCTCATTCCAAACATATCTCAAATGGGCATATCATTCTTTTGAACCAACACCTTGCAATCAGGCTTTACACCCCCAAATAGGTCATTTTTCCAAAGGACCTATACCTTAAAAATTCCTTTTCACCCAAATTTCAATTGGGCAGCACTCACCAACAAACAAAACCCCAAATTCCACAATTACTTTGTAGAGACACATTTCCCAAACCACCCTACCATGATACCCTCATTTCTTGCTCTTTACATGGGGGTTTATTGAAAAACAATCTTCCAGGGATTTCCTAACCCAACCAATACCTCCAACACTTCATAAAAGACTTGCAAAAACTCAAAAGGATAGAAGATCTTTGTTTCCCCCAAATTTCCTATCATTTTTCCACTCAAACCACTCAATTTCACCTAAATTAGGTCACTTTTTCAAAGGGACTCTACTTTAAGCTTTCCATTTCAATAAAAAATAAATTGGGAAGCCTTCTACATGTGTTCAAACCAAAGAAACCACAATTTATCCTCAAACAATCATTCACCCAAGCACAAAATCACAAAACCCTCCTTTTAAGCCAAATAATGTAGGGCTTATTGAAAATCACACATCAAACCCTCACCAAAACTTGCCAATACCTCAAACAAGTATAAATACCTCTTCCCAAACTTAATTCATCAATAAATAATGTTGCATAACCTTTTTACACACTTTACTATCTCAAAACCTCACTATTTCACTCCGAAAACACAAATGTTCACTCTAGGGCTTCATGCCCAACAAAAACCTCAACCTCCCCTGCACAAATTCCACATTCCCACACTAGTTTATTGATGTTGCAGACCCATTCCTCAAGTTATAGTGGCCACAATGAGAGGAATGGGTCATTTTACCATATTAAATGACTTTCAAACCTTATTTGACATCTTGACTCATTCATCCTAACTAGACTCAACTCAGAAAATGGAGGACAATGTGCTATGTGCCATATTCCCTATTATTGTTTAATGTCATATGCATTTATGAATGTCATTGATCCTTTTTTTATTGTGACTGTAGGTAATACTGAAGTTTGTCAAAGTTTAAGAAAAGAACATCGATTGGTGGTGCAAATGTTCAGTGGTATGAGAAACATCGGTTGCTAGTGCAGTATTTGGTTGTCAATCTTCTCTTTCTTTTCTATCTCGTAGATTTATCAGATTCTTATATGCTACATGTTTTATGTTAATTATGTCAATGATATATTTGAAATTTATACATAGGATCATTGAGAGATGAGAAAGTAGCAAAGGGCCACATCACCATTGTAGGACCTTCAATCGACCTCCTTATCTAGCATACATGAAGGTGATAGTAGGTCTCGTCAGGTGTATGACTGACATTATTTAGTTATTTCTCTTTTAATGATTTTATGTGAGTCCATGTCTAAGATTGATAGGATTTTGAAAGTTTTTTGTGGACCAAATTCCTACGAGAGTACACAGCCACAAAGAGGCTAATACCCATGTGTTTCATAGGGAGAAGGGGATGTACATGTTTTAAAGCATTTTGGAATCCAAATAACTAGGCCAGTTGAGGTGGATTGGAGAAACGAAACTGGGCAACAACTCATTTTGTTTCTTCTTGTACAATATATTTCATGATCTGTGTTGCAAATGAGAGGATTATTTCCCTGCATGTATTGCTACAAGTATTGATAAATGGGAAGATTTTCAAGATGTTCTTCCATCACTATTGTAATATTTGTCATTGACTTAGTGTATTTTTTGATATACAAAAATTATGAGAAATTAATACATGCAAATGTGTATATTCCTTAATATATGCCTCAATTAAATATGTATATTACATTTAAAATTAGTTGTAATGTTTCATGGTTTACATTTAAAGTTTTCTTCAAGGAAAATCATGTGGATTTATGAGTAAGAATGAAATAATGTCTAATATAATTGTAGAAAGGCATATTTTATTCCCCCTACCTTGTCAATCCTACCAAATTGGCAAGCTAGTGAGTTCACTGGCTTGCCAATTCTGTAGAGTTAACAAGGTAGGGGTAGCATATGCCTCATATAAATTTATGCAACCTAGGTCATCTCTAACATACCTCAATTCCACCTAAGACTCCTTTGGAGCAACTTGCTTAAAACTTGAAAACAACGATGTCCAACCTTACTTTTTCATGTAAAAATACCCCAAAAACACCAACTACCATCCTACAACTGACTCCAACCAATTTTCAAACTTGTTATGAATTTTGGAGTATAAAATTACACTTTTTTACATTGGGAAGCATTAACCAATCTACCAAACCACCAATTCTTCCACTTTTAGGGCGTGATAAGCCCTCTAGCATAACAAACCCCAAAACCCTCTTCATTCACAAGTTAGGCAAGAGTTTATTGAAAAACCATAATCCAAACCTTCCCACAGCCAACCAAAGCCTTAAACACCTTCAAAAAGGTTTGCACAAGCTTAAAAGTTCAAGAGATATCGCTGCCCCCAAAGATTTCTTCAAACCCTAGCATTAAACCACCATTTTCCACTAAAAAATGCACCATTTGACATCTAGGGCATCACCTAAAAGCCCTCTATTCACCTCCCTTGCACACAAAACTGTTCACACATGTTTTATAACCCTAACTAAGCCTTTCCATCAAATTACAGAAGCATACAGTGGGTGGAAGGCTTAATATGACATTTTAATGCACTCAAAACCCTTAAAACAGGGTATATAGACCGACCCTCAGTAATTGGCATCTAAAATGCACAAAATCACTTAAAATCCAACCAAACCAAAACTAAAATGGAGTTAAGTCTATTTTCCACCTAATTCCATTGAAAAGAGAGCACAATCTCTCTGAGCTATGTTCAACCGGCTCGATCCCTTAAGGGTCCAAAGTACAAAAAGGTTGCAATCTTTAACGGGGTATTACTCGTAAACCATGGTTCTTACGAAATCTCTATCTAAACCTACGAGATTATGTTGGACCCATCTACAATAACCTCTCTCATTTTTTTCTATCTCAAAGGCATTTTCCTATGGTGTCCAATTTTCACTTGATGAAAAAAGTGTCAAATGCAAGTAGTTGAAAGTTGCAAAGTGGTGCAACTTTCTTTATGCAACCCGTGTGACCAAACAGACTATTCCAATGCATTTGAATAGGTTTTTTTATGCTATGAATGGTCCTCTTTCACACCCAAACACGTGGAATCGCTCCAAGCTACGTTGAACTAGATCGATCCCTTAAGGGTCCAAAGTGCAAAATGGTTGCAAACTTCGACATGCTATTACTCGAATACCGTGATGCTTAGAAACTTCTCGTCTAAACCTATGAGATTGCGTTGGGCCCCTCTATAATAACCTCTCTTGGTTTTTTCTATCTCAAAGGTATTTTCCTATGGTGGTCAATTTTCACTTGGAGAAAAAGTTGTCAAATGCAAGTAGTTGAAAGTTGCAAAGTGGTGCAACTTTCATTATGTAGCCATGTGACCAAACAGACTATTCCAATATATCTAGGTGGGTATTTCTACGCTATGCATGGTCCTCTTTCACACCCAAACACGCGGAATCGCTCTGAGCTATGTTCAACCAGATCAATCCCTTAAGGGTCCAAAGTGCAAAATAGGTGCAAACTTCAGCATGTTATTACTCAGATAGTATGATTCTTATAAACTTCTCATCTGATCCTATGAGATTGCATTTGGAGCCTCTACAATAACCTCTCTCATTTTTTTCTATCTCGAAGGCATTTTCCTATGGTGGCAAATTTTCACTTGGAGAAAAAGTTGTCAAATGCAAGTAGTTGAAAGTTGCAAAGTGGTGCAACTTTCATTCTGCAGCTCGTGTGACCAAAATAATTGTTCCAACACATCTGGGTGGGTACATTTACACTAGGCATGGTCCTCTTTCACACCCAAACATGTGGAATTGCTCTGAGCTACTTTCAACCAAATCGATCCCTTAAGGGTCCAAAGTGCATAATGGCTGCAAACTTTAGCATACTATTACTCAAATACCATGATGCTTAGAAACTTCTTGTCTAATCCTATGAGATTACGTTGGGCCCCTCTACAATAAACTCTCTTAGTTTTTCTATCTCAAAGGCATTTTCCTATGGTGGTGAATTTTCACTTGGGGAAAAAGTTGTCTAATGCAAGTAGTTGAAAGTTGCAAAGTGGTGCAACTTTCGTTTTGCAGCTCATGTGACCAAACAGACTATTCCAACACTTCTAGTTGGGTAAATTTATGCTAGGAATTATCCTCTTTTGTGCCTAAACATGCAGAATCACTCTGAGCTACGTTCAATCGAATCGATCCCTTAAGGGTCCAAAGTGAAAAATGGATGCAAACTTCAACATGTTATTACTTTGATACCATGACGCTTAGAAAATTCTCATCTAATCCTACGAGATTTTTTTGGGCCCCTCTACAATAACCTCTCTCATTTTCTACTATCTCGGAGGCATTTTCCTATGGTGGCAAATTTTCACTTGGAGAAAAACTTGTCAAATGCAAGTAGTTGAAAGTTGCAAAGTGGTGCAACTTTCATTCTGTAGCTCGTGTGACCAAGCAGACTATTCCAATGTGTCTGGGTGGGTACGTTTATGCTAGGCATGGTCCTCTTTCGCACCCAAACACGTGGAATCACTCTAAGCTACGTTCAACCAAATCGATCCCTTAAGGGTCCAAAGTGCAAAATGGCTGCAAACTTCAACATGCTCGTATTCGGACACTGTGATGCTTAGAAAATTTTCATCTAATCCTATGAGATCTTCTTGGGTCCCTCTACAATAACCTCTCTCAGTTTTTGCTATCTTGGAGGCATTTTCTTGTGGTGGCGAATTTTCACTTGGAGAAAAAGTTGTCAAATGCAAGTAGTTGAAAGTTGCAAAGTGGTGCAACTTTTGTTTTGTAGTTTGTGTGACCAAAAAAACTGTTTCGATGCATCTAGATGGGTAGATTTACGCTAGGCATGGTCCTCTTTCACACCCAACATGCGGAATCGCTTTGAACTACGTTCAACCGGATTGATCCCTTAAAGGTCCAAAGTGCAAAATCGCTGCATACTTCAGCATGCTATTACTCGGATAATGTGACACTTAGAAACTTCTCGTCTGATCCTAAGAGATAATGTTTGGCTCTTGTACAATAACCTCTCTCATTTTTTTCTATATCGGAGGCATTTTCTTGTGGTGGAAAATTTTTACTTGGGGAAAAAGTTGTCAAATGTAAATAGTTGAAAGTTGCAAAGTGGTGCAACTTTCGTTCTGTAGCTCGTGTGACCAAACGAATTGTTCCAATGCATTTGGGTGGGTAAATTTATGCTAGGAATGGTCCTCTTTCATACCCAAACATGCGGAATCGCTACGAGCTACGTTCAACTAGATTGATCCCTTAAGTGTCCAAAATGCAAAATGGTTGTGAACTTCATCATTCTCGTATTTAGACACTGTAATACTTAGAAACTTCTCATATGAGCCTATAGGATTATATTAGGCCCCTCTACAATAACCTCTCTCAATTTTTTCTATTTCGGAGGCCTTTTCTCATGGTGGTGATTTCTCGCTTTGGAAAAAATTTGTCAAATGCAAGTAGTTGAAGATTGCAAAGTGGTGCAACTTTTGTTCTGTAGCTCGTGTGACCAAACAGACTGTCCTGACGTGTTCGAGTGGGTACGTTATGCTAGGAATGGTCCTCTTTCCTATTAAAACATGCGGCATCGCTCCGAACTACTTTCAACCAACAAAATCCCTTAAGAGTCCAAAGTGCAAAATGGCTGCAAACTTTAGCATGCTTGTATTCGGACACCATGATGCTTAGAAATTTATCATCTAAGCCCATGGGATCACATTAGGCCCCTCTACAATAACCTCTCTCATTTTTTTCTATCTCGGAGGCCTTTTCCCATGGTGGTGATTTCTCGCTTGGAGAAAAAATTGTCAAATGCAAGTAGTTGAGTGTGTAAAAATGACTTTTTAGCCATTCCACCAATTGTATTCTACTGTAAATTAGTGGAATAGCATAATTATGGGTATGGAACATATGTGCATGGTTTATGGAGTAGGGGAGGCGAGTTGAGTGGTTTGGTGTGATTCCCTAGTTGGCAATTTAATGAGCTTTGGTGAAATTCAATTTAAGAGTGGAAATGGTTGAAATCCTTTGGGGTAGCAGTTTGTGAGGGACTTTTAAGCATGTGCAAGTTATTTTAAGCATGTTTGATGCATTGGAAAGGTGTTATGATTTGTGGGAATATGATTTTCAATAAACCCACCCGTTTTAGGCTTTTAGCCATAGTAGCAAGGTAGTTAATTGTTTGATAAAATGCTTTGGTAAACATGTACAAAAAATGTGGTAGCATAGACAATGCAATGAATTGTTTAAAAAATGCCTCAAAGAAACATGGTCTCATGGTGCTGGAATGTCATGAAAATCCATAGCTATGAGGATTTGTGACTTGAGGATTGTGATTAATGATTGGAATTGTGTTTAGTGAGATTGCAGGACCTTCGCTACTGTATCAATGTTTTAGGGTTTTATCCATAGCAGCAAGGCAATTAACTATTTGATATAATTCTTTGATAGACATGTATGAAAAATGTGGTAGCATAGAAAAGGTAGTGAACCCTTTAAAAAAATGCCTCAAAAAAATGAGGTCTCATGGTGATGGAATGCCATGACAATCAAAAGCAATTTGATTGTCATGGTATTTTGTCACCATGAGACCACATTTATTTGAGGCATCTTTTGAACTAGTTCACTACCTTGTCTATGGCTTGTCATGGCATTCCATCAGCACATCTATTTGATGCATTTTTTTCAAATAGTTCACTACCTTGTCTATGCTATTGCTTACTATTATGCTTTTGATATATTTTTTTGAAGCATCCATAGCTTGTTCGAAATCACTTGTTTTAGGCTTTTAACCATAGCAACAAGGCAGTGAGCTGTTTGACAAGATGCTTTGGTAGACATGTATGAAACATGTGGTAACATAGACAAGGCAGTAAACTATTTAAAAAAATACCTCAAAAGAAGTTTGGTCTCATAGAATGCCATGATAAGAAAATGCAACTGGCAACTGCTCCTTGTTATTAGTTATGCAATGTGAAGAAATTGCATAACTGCTTAGGTTAACTTTGTACAAACTATATTGTAATTGAAATTTTGTCATCTATCAACATCTAGTTATTAGTTATGAAAAGTGAAGTAATGCTTTGACTTTGAAAGATGTGCAATGCAATGCAATCAATGATATGAATATAAACTACAAAAATCCATTTTTTACGATTCATTAGTTAAAATATTTATTTTATTTTCTCTCTATATCTTTATATGCTATTGAAATACCTTTCAATTTTTTTTTTAAATGTTTTTATCTATTGTTCTACAATTTTTCCCGATTTTTTCAAAAACTCTTATATTTTTGGTTTGTCAAATTTTTCCCCAAAAGATTTTTGTTGCTATGCATTGGAAGCATGAAACATACACATGAATACACATAATATAGGTGAAGTATACATGTGAATAAGTGAAGCATACATGTGAATAAGTCAGGTACAAATAATTGAAGCATTCCAAAGGATACAAACCACCACGAATGGAGCTTATTTACAAAATACACTTTAGATGGGGCTTATTGAGCATTCGAAAGTAATTAATTAAGTATTAGATGTAAACAAAATCCATGCCTCCAACATTCAAGAATACAATTTACACGATACGCATGATAACATCATTCAAGAATGGCAGTATCAAAATAAGATTTTCTTTTTAATCAAAAAGCCGAAAGGCTATACAATGATATATACTGATAAAAGTATATAGAATATATCCAAAAAAACCATACAAGCTTAGTACAACGGAGCCATATGGACATAAAATTTCACATATATATCGATAGTACAAAACATATGTTCCAAAATGTTGCATAGGCATACAACAAACAACCCTAATACATAGTCATTTCCCTCTAGGGGAAGGAAATAAATCTCGTGTTGCCTTCGAAATTCAGCTGGATGGAGTGACTTTTTCTTCTCTTGCCTTTCGAACACGCTCGCTAGTCCTCCTCTCTTCACTCTAGACCTTCAACTCATACAATAAAAAATAAAGATGTTAATACATAGAAATTAAATTGTGGGATGGCATATAACAAAATATATAATCACTTACCGCATACATATAGTCATCATGCACATTTACAACATCACCACATCCACGATCTGGAGTGAAAACCACATATAGAAACCATCAAAATAGAAATTAAATTACATAAAAGTATCATCAAAATTTTCTATAATAGACCATAAAAGAGAAAATATAATGTCAAATCGACTAATCTATTCCATACCTCTCTCAATGGATCAGAACTAGCTATTGTTGCAACAACTCCATGGTCCATCGTGCCACCAACATCACCAGGGCTATCTCTTGTCAACAATTACAAATAAAACAACATCTCAAGTATCATGTTGATATAAAGACCAAGAGGGGATAATGGAAAATAAGGTGAAATAAGAGAGGGTAATGGGATGGGAATAGAAGGGTGGTGCAGAGAGGGGGCCCAAACTCATTCAAAGTGACAAATTGCCTTCAAGAGGCATCTAACAAGATTAAAATGGCCTATTAGAGTAATCCAAACAATCCTCAAAGCTTGACAACAATCGGGAGTGTAATTTATCACTTTCACCCATGTAACCTAGTAGTAGTGCAAACTCAATTTTTGTCCTTTAACTCGCATTCTTTCCAAAACACTTGACAATCAGAAGGTGGATTTAGATACCCATTTTAGATTTATACAACATATCTCTTAACCAAATACAAGTCTTTTGGACCAATCCCTTGAAATTAGACCCTCAACGTTGTCCTAGGCCATGAATTAGGCCAGATTTACAAAGAAACATACCTTTAAACTTAACACATACCCTTGAAACCTTAGGGAAGCATTTCCTATGCCCTCAAACCTCTAAAACCATAATCAAAACCCAGGGTTGACACCTCCAACATAGCAAATTCCAAAACCCTCAATTTCATGCCAAGTCAAGAGGGTTTATTCTAAGTCCCACTTGCACAACCTCCCAGAACATGCCACCAACTCATACATGTATATTCTGACCCCAATATGCTCAAAAGTTGGAAAAAACTCCACACTCTCATTGATTTCCACAAACCCTAGACCCAAGGCTCTATCTTCATGTGTTTTTCTTCACAAAATTCATCAAGACAGTAGGTTTATCTCCTTAGTTCCTTATCCACAACTCTAACCATGCAACCTACAACCTACTCAAACTCTCTAGGGGCCATTACACTAGTTACAATAGGCACAGTTAGTGTGAGGGCCCTTAAATCATGATTTTGGTTACAAAACCCTCAAACAGGGTGTCCTCGACCTGTCACCGGAAACTAAGGATATTTACCACAACTCACAATGGATCTCCCTCAAACCTATTCAAAAACATTGCTAACACCTTCCACCATAAATTAAAATGATTTATATGGCACAATCAAACTATACGAGCTCGTACAGACCTGCAAATGACAAGAAAACTCAAAAATTTAATGAAAAATAGAGATATTATTATTGCCAATGCTTCAAACTTCAAGCCAACATTACAAAATGAGTTGTCATTCCTTTTTAAAGGCTTCTCCTCATCAAACCAATTCCCAAATACCTTACAACTACTTTTTAAACCTCTCATGACTGTTGCATTACAAATTTGTTGCATTTATGCAACTCACAAATTTGGCACTTTCAAGTTTTGACTCTTTATTGTTTCCTAGACCCTCTTAAACACCTAAACTATTAAAAATAGTCTAATGAGACCTTATTCAACTAAGAAAACATGACTTACTCAAGAAAACATCATCCTATCTACCTTGACACCCCTTGTCAACTTTGACAATTCCTTCCACATGATTCGCAAACCTTACAAGATGAATACAAAACCCCCTAAAAGTTGATCAATTACAATAGAATGGTCACATTGGACCTTATTAAGACTCAAGAGCTCAAATAAAACATCCTAACACACCTTTCCTATCAGACACTTAATGAAGAAACATAGAAAAGAGTGGTGCCCCTGCACCAAAGGGATTAATGGAACATAGGATGGACTAGTATAGATTGATGGGATGGGCTAGGATGGGATAACATAATATAGGGTGGACAATTATAGGTTAATGGGATGATATTGTTAGGGAATAATTAAAAATAGGGTGATTTAGGAGGTGTCTAGGGTTTGACTATAGTACACGAAGTGCGAACTTGACCTATGTGTAGCAATAATAGAGAAGAGTTATCTAGGACAAAATGTTGATAAATATGGTATAACATAGAATGATATAAAGGAACATAGGGTGGAACATAGGGGATCATGAAACATCTAGGGTGAAATAATAATGGGTACAATAATATGGGAGTAGAAGGACATAATGACACATAGCATGGACTAGAAGATATTAGTGGGATGGGTTAGGAGGGGATCATTGAAAATAGGGTGAACTATTAAATGTTAATGGTATGGGATTAGGAAGGAATAAAGGAACAAAAAGTGAATTAGGAGAACATAATGTGACACGATCAAGGAATACAAATGCAATGTTTGTGTTTCTCATCATTTTTTTAAATTTGTATATACACAAAATTATGAAAACTAGCTAACATATTTTTACAACACTATTAATGAATAAAGGCTACCTGAGTGTACGTTGTTTGAGGATATGAATTGTGAGGTGTGGAGGAATAAGGTGCACCAGTAAACTATTTGAAATCCAAAGCATGTTATGAGACAAACATTCAAATATAGCATTCAACTATTCAAATGCAATAATAATATCTTTAACTCATTGTTGAGAATGTATAAGGGTCTGTAGGAATAGAGCATGCCTCATGAATAGTGCGACCCTAAAATTTCATCATATCAAAATTATACTAATTTAGTTATTCTTAAATTTCAAAATATAATTTAATAAACAACATTAAAATAACTTGCTAAATTTTACCTGAGTGTCAATGTCGAATGTATCATTCAGAATATCATCTATGAAATCCATCACCTCTACAACTGATGTAGGCTGTGTAGCTGCATCATGAGCACTCTGATAATCGTACATGCAAACAACACCACAAGTGCCACAATGGTGGGGTGGAGCTCAGGGCCTACACGTCTCCTCCACACCAGGCTCTACTAGAGGACTCACACACTGTAAAATGGTCTGGGTGAGTGAGTCAATTGACTTCAGCATGTCCACCGCTACACTGTCCTTAACAATGGAAGGAACAATGACATGCTCCACCATGGGTCTGGCCAAGGCTCTCGGTGCCAATTATGGATTACATCATGCAACAGGTCTATCATATGTGGAGCCCCCACCTCTACCCTGAAAATCTAAGATGTCAAAATAGTTTGGCATTTTATTGAGGACAAACTCACAATAGAGTTTCTCAAAAATTATTGCAGCACCTCATGGTTATTGCATGGAGGTTGGTCAAATACCATCCACCACTGCTCCCAATTTTTTTTTTTAATTAACTCATGGTGGCACCAATGGATGGGGAACCTCCTACATGCATGAGACAAAGGTTTATTGGTTCTCGGGTCTATAAATAGGGCACACAAGTTAGCTTTGCTAATTTTTTGTTTCTCGACATTTGCATATGACAAACCACTAGCATAAAATTGTTTCATCTCATGCCTCTTATTTGACCAAAAATTCATTTGCTCGCTCATTTCTCCTACATGAGTTACAATTGACTTCAATGATTCAACAATCCCTCTCCTATAAGGGTGGGTTTTGGCATGCTCAGTTAATCTTCCAATTAATTGTTGAATGTCTCTTTTATTGTTTTCAGTTTGATTTTAAATATTTTCTTGTGTTCCTTGAGGATGCCTATGAATTGATGGAGGGGTTTCGGGTTGTTCTTGTATAGGAGGCTCTTCGTGAGGGGGTGATTGTGAATTCTCAATGTTTCGAGGTGGAGATTCATTCCCTGAGAATTAGAACAAATTTTTATTATAAAAACCTATTTAAATTTGCTTCTAAATAAAATTCGAAATAAATAGAATAAAAATGCATACCTCTTTGCAATCTTCGACCTCTCTGACGTGTTGACGACATCCTCGTGGAAAATGGCAAACTAAGGATGCAAACAATGGACGAGATTTGGCGGGCGCGAGTTGCAAACCTAAAATCCTCTTTGCCAAGCTGCGGGTTGAAGAGAAATGATGGTTTCAAACCCTTCTTTTGGCTTTTATGTCAACTTTCCCATTTGGTGCACGCCAAAGGACTTATTTCAGCCTTTTTTTGAATGTTTTTTTCATTGTGGCACCTAAATTGTGTCACAAATTGGTGCACTTACCTTAGGAGCTAAATTTGAATTTTGATGAAGGAAAATAATTAAATAAATAAAATATATTTTTTATTTATTTATTTTAGAGGGAAATATTTAATTTAAATTTAAATAAATTATTTTAATCTATTTAATTTAAGAGGAGAGTATTAGATAATTACAGTGGACCAAAGATGATTTGAATTTGATTAATGTTGGAGGGAAAATAATAAGCGACAAATTAATTAAATAATTGAAAATTATTAAATTAATATAGATATGATAAAAAATTAAGATAGTTAAATAATTAAAAAATTATTTAATTATTCTGGATGAAAAATGAGAAATATTAGCTTAATTAAAAATTATTTAATATAGATAGAAGACTTGATGATAATGATGAAATAACCTAAAAATGCATTAATCATTTTTAGGTGTCTACAATAAATATTAAATTAAATAATTAATATTTAAGTAGAAATAAAATAGTTTTAGATATTTTAGTATAAAATATAAATAACAAGATTTTATGTACTTCATAAATAAAAGAGTGAGGCATATAAATTTATAATATTTAAATTACATTTTTTAAATAAATAAAATATAGATTAGTAAAATAGTAATAAAATAAATTAGTGAAATCATTATATAATTCAAAGCTATTAGATTTCCATAATCCATATAATCAAATTTTTTAGCCTTATTTCTGGATTAGATTGTGTGCCAATTTTTCAATCAATGTTTCGGATCACAGAGTAGGATATAGAGTTGAATGAGATGAAATATTTTGGTTTGTTGCAGACCTATTTAAGCTTAAATAGGTCTGCAACAAACCAAAATATTTCATCTCCTTCAACTCTATATCCTGATGATGGATGTTGATTAAAAAATTGGCACACAATCAAATCCATAAATAAGGCTACAAAATTTAATTATATAATTTTTAATTTTTAAATAAATAAAATAACTCAAGATTGATATTTCATGATATTTTTTAGATAGATGTATTAAGATACCTATACTAATTTAATTAACTTAAAATTTATATAAAGAGCAAAAATTTACATAAATTGTTATTAAGGGTCGATAATAGAAATGAGATCTAAGTTGGCACTTTCATCTTGGTAACAATTTGTCTTAGACATTTGGTTATACATTTTAGGCTTATCCATTTGCTTTAATGCTTCATATATGATGTTAGTCTTGATTAGGGATTGTAGAGGATAAAAGTGTGTAGTGTGTATAGTTACTTTTATGTTATTTGTATGGTTTTAACATTTTTTTTGGTTTATTAATTCTTGTTTATGATTTGATAAAAATAAGTTTTAAAGGGCTCAAACCCTTGTACAATAGAACAATCAATTGGCAGACAAAACAAGTACCATGAGATATGTAACAAACAAAGTGAAAACTAGATGAGTCAAAAGAATATACATATCCCAACTGCATCACACAACTTTGACCAAAGAGAAACATGGACCCTTATGGCCCCACTTAAACAATGCTAGAATCGAATCTATTTGGTCTCACAACCTTAACTCAAGGATGAGAATGAAATATAGATTTAGGAAGACCTTTCTTCCAAGGTGATCCCATAATAGTGGTTTACAATTTTTGGCCAAACTGGACACTGCAATTATTATTTTAAACTAAATCTTCATATTCGGGAACCGATAGCGACTAAACCGTGAGGAATTTGAAAATGATGCAAACTAGAGTCTCATCAAATTTTGTCTGTAGATTCTAAACTTTTCAAAAAAATTGGAATCAGATTGCACTTTTTTTTCCATCTCCCACGAAAATTGGTTTTTTTCAGAAAACAACATTTTTAAAAAGTGATACTCACCGTATACAACATAACTTTTTTTGTATGAAGGATAAAATTCTAATTTTTTTGAATTTAGATTTGTAACTATGATATCTAGCACTTTCATTTGGTCTCATAGTTTTTTATTGAATATTTTTTCCTTAATCAAGTTTCAAAGTCAAATCAATTGCAATTCAGACATGGGTAGACTGCATACAACATAACTTTTTTTGTATTAATCGAAATTCAATTTTATTTTTTTTAATGGATCAAGGACATCAATACCCAGCCTCAACGTATTTTAAAAAAATATATTTTGATAATCTACTATTTTTTCACATGTGCAAAACAGAGAGCTTGTTTTTTGGTGAAAAACCTATGTTTAATAAAACTAAAAAAACACATACATAATAAAACCAAAACATATTAAAATTTAATTCATTGGATAGCTCATTTTGAGGACTACCATCTTCCAGTTGGGTTTGTGAATTCGCCTCCATTTTCATCCTCAACCCGAGCTTCGAAGGGAAAAAATCTGCTAAAATTTGGTGGAAGAGGGGGAGAAGGGCAAAAAAGGGGGGTTCGAGTGAACCCCCCTTCGAACAAACCCCCCTTCGCTCGAAAGGGTGAAGGAGCGAACCCCCCTTCTTCTTTTTTTAATTTTCCATTTGTTTTTATGAAGAAACGTGACATCATAGGGTTCGAGCGAACCCACCATGCAAAAGGGGGTTCGCTCGAACTAGGGGTTCAACCAAACCCCTCTTTTGGGTTCGTGTGAACCCCCTAGTTCGAACGAACCCTTAAAAACATGAAATTTTGAATGTGTGAGCATTTTTACAAATTTCCTTCCTCATCAAAATTGTACACCACTATTATGGGTTTACCCTTTGCCTTCATACAATAGTTCAATAGATTATAATCCAAATCCACAGTACAAGGAGAAGTGGGAGTGGAGGTGATCCTCAACCAAAGGCTCATTAGTGCACACAAAAGGAACAATGGAATGACAAGGCATAAAAGCCAAGTGATGAACTCTCTCCATGAGTAGGCTGATGTTAAACAAAAGTTGAAGGCACTCTAGGTTGAATGATCGAGGAAGTGAGTGGTTGAGACTCTTTAATGGTAGTTGATTGATTGGTAGGGCCAAGACATGTTATAAGCGCTTGAGAACCAAAGTCTTGAGAAGGATCATCATCCTTGGAGGAGCCATCATCTTTGAACTTTGGAGCATGAATAATTAGTTGTTTGTCATTAGCATATCCCCACCATGTTGTCAAGAGAGTGGGCAATCTGTTGCTAGGTGTCCCATGGTAAAATATTGTTTACATCTAAAGGGGAGACCCTCATAGTTGAACGATTGAGTCCAAGGCCTATCCCTCCCCATCAAAATGACACCCCCATGAAGAGACTTGGAGATATCAATACCCACTTAAAAGAGAGAAAAGGTAGAATGTTGCATGAAAGAGGTGGTAAAATCTACCTTCAAGAAATGTCTAATAGAGTTGTTAATAGCTTCATAGCAAGAATTTTTTCAACATTAGAAAGGGAGATTCAAAAAATGAACAGACACATATATGATGTTAAGAGGTTCTGAAAGGAGGTTGAAAGAAGTCCATGGCTTGAGCAAGAGGGAGTGCTCACCCCACTACCACACACCACCATCCAATTCTAAATCTCTATCTTTCAAGGATTCAAATGACATGATGAAGAAACTCCTAACACTGATGATTGACCTCCATGAAGCCAAAATCCAATTATGAAGATATAAAAGTGAAGGCCAACGATTACTAAATCTATAAACCAAACCCCTTTGTGTATAAAAGTCTTCATTTTGGTAGGGATAGTAAACTCACCTAAGGAGGGCAAGAAACAGCACCAACACTTGAAATCTCAGCAAAATAACTCTAGCAACTAACATCCATATTTGACTTTGCATCCCTAGTGAGCATGGCATCCAAAGAGACAACACCCAGTTGAGGAAGGGCGTAGCAATCCATCAGATCACCCACGACCCCAAAAGAAGATTGGGGTGAAAGAGCTCTGCAAGAACTCCTGAGCAGGTTTTTCGAGCCATCACTAGGACATCCAACACCATTATGCGTAGGAATAGGTGACAACAAAGCAGCCACATAAGGCAGAGCAGTGTCAGAGCTACCGAACACCAATTCATCCCTAAAAAAGGGATGGTCAAAGGTACAAGACATGGAAAGTCATTTAGAATTCCATCCCACGCGGAAAAGGAGGGAGTAGTGACAAGAACATAAGTGGTGATTTTGACCCTGCAGGTGTAATGGCCGAGAGAGTAGACATGGTAATAGGTAGGAGATATTGTTATCAAGGAATTTTATGTATTAGTTATTGTTTTTTTTTTTTTTTTAAATTTATATTATAATAGATCTATTATTTTATGGAGATGTCTATTCAGATTCAAGAATGCATTTTTTATTGTATTTATTAATTTATTGAAAATAAAAAATCTGTTATATTATGATTTTCAATTAATTAATAACTACGATCAAAGGTGCATTTTTAAGATTAGATACATGAATGGTTAATTTCTTTGGATTTTGTTTTTATAGATTAATTTGTTATACTTTAAAACTTTGTGTTTCTTAGGTTGATTTTTAAGAAACACAATTATTCTTTATTGGTTTACATACCAAAAGTCTCAAATTGTGTTAAGATTAATGATATCATTTTATGTTATTTTAATCTAACAATTTGAACAAAAGTATTCATAAAAATATTTAGCATCAATTGCAATCACAATCTCATAGTAGTTTCAATTTATTTAGTCTTAATTTATATCTACATTTGCATTTTCTATGTGGCATATATTTGCTTTGGTCACATTTATCATAAGGTTTGACTATTGCCAAGAAAAATATTTTCCTTTTGTCTATATAGGTTAGAAAAATAATACAAAGTACAAAATAGCCTCTCCAGAGAATGCCTAAAATTGCATGCAAGACTCCACAATGATTTTGTTTTGAAGACTTTCTTCAAGCACAAATTTGTGATCTTGAAAGAGGAGACATTCGCCCCTGTTTTCACTATAATTGCTTCCACTATGATTATATGAAACTTCTATGAAAATATAGTCTTCAAGTCTACTGTGGGGGTCTTGACTCTTGAGCGAAGCTAATGAAGAAAACCCTTGTTCTGCAGGCTGGCAACTGAATCAGCCAGGCACTTCTTCATTGGTGTAAATGAAAGCCCAAGTTTTCTCATCTTCTCATTAGAGAATTTGTAAGCCTGTTTCCTTGGATTTTTCTGGTCGGAACACCTGTACAATGGTTACCAGAAGCATTAGTTGAACTGATTGATATTCATTGTTGCTGTAACAAACAATTCATTCAAAATGATCTGAGAAGGAGATAAAAATTGAGTACATGAGAGGAAGAGGATATTGGGGGAACAATTGGGCCAAGAGAGCCACCAATTCTCCACGGTGCATGTTTGTTTCTGCACACAGATACCGCCCACTTGCAGAAGGTGTTTCGTAGACTAAAATATGAGCTTCTGCCACATCTCTCACATCCACATAAGCCTGGGTTAAGTTTGCGTATGTTTTGGCTGAACCTGCACATCATATCTCTGGTTTAATCTACCTGTTCTAGATAAACATCAAACAATTCAATGACAATTTTAAGTGATATGTTCTAAATCTTTTTAAAAGATGAATGGTTATGAAATTCATTGTAGTTTTTGCCTACCAGTTAAATATTTCATAATATGAGCAGTACTGGCGTTGATGGAGGGCTGCAGCAGAGGGCCTAAAACCAAACATGGGTTCACCACTACCATATCCAAATTCCTCTCCTCCGCCTGCTTCCAGGCAGCTTTCTCTGCCACAGTTTTGGCATAGCAGTACCAGTTCTGCAACATTAAAGTAGGCCAAATCTGTTAGTGATTGGTTTCACATAACTTCTTATGAATTAGTAATTATGTTTCAAATTAGAATGTTGTGTGAATTAATGCTTGGGATCCTATTCAAATGATCTATCATATTAAATGTTTTAATAATGAATCATACCTTTGTTTGAATGCAGTAGTCCAAATCACTCTAGCAGTTTTCATCAACCCCAAGGTGGGGATCTCTGTTGGGGTCCATGTAAACCGCACCGATTGAAGAGGTCATGACTAGGCGCTTTACTCCCCACTCTGCGCAAGCGTCCAACACATTGGCAGTTCCTTTGACAGCTAGTTCTATCACTTGTTCCTGCACAAACCATCGCCATTAGAGCAAGCTCCACAAGGATTTTGAGTTCTTTTCTTTGAAAGAATACATATTGAAAAGCTATATAACTTACAGGGTCATCTGTGAGAAGGCAGGCCATGTGAAACACACCATCACAGCCTCTAATAACTTGGATCAAGCTTTGGTAATCAAGAATATCAGCCTTGACAAGTTGCAGCCTCTCTTTGGCTCCTTCCAAATCCCTCAGATGCGTATACTTTCCATCATCTGTACTCGTCATACCAAATCAAACAATAAGTGTTATGAGATAAATCATAATATGAATTAGTGATAGATTTGTAGATGTGATTGTATATACTGACCAGGATTACGGACGGCTCCTTTAACAGTATACCCTTTGTTCAACAGCCTTTTAACAAGCCAAGAGGCAATGAATCCTCCTGCGCCTGTTACACAAACTGTTTCCTCTCTCATATTTCTTCTCTCCCTCACTGACAGGGAAGCTCTGGCAATGAACTTTGGGAAATCAGAGTAAAGAATTTAGAGAAACAGAGTAAAGAATTTAAAGAAACAGAGTAAAGACGGAGAAGAGCAGTGTGGAAGAGAAAGGGGTGTTCCTCCTCTAAAAGGAAGCGGAGAAACTACGCAGAAACTAAACTGAGTGACACGTGGAATCGTTTTATTGGAGAATGTAGTAGTTTTTCTCGGGCGGCGTTGAATTGTAAATGCCGTAGAAAATTTCTGTGGAAAATTCATATCAATACCTAGTAGCATTCCGATTAACAAATAATTATTGAGAGTAGAAATTTCAATTAAATTTACGAACATTTATTTATAATTATATAAATAATTCTAATATATGCATTTTAATATCTAGCAATACAATTAAAAATTATTATCTATCTAATTTTCATTCAAAATATATATTTTAATTAATTAAAAAATCATACCACAATAGATTTTTTATTCTCAATTAATTAATAAATACTTTCAAAGTACATTATAGTGGAAGCCTAATTTTTCGCGACAAATTTAATCTACCTAGTAATGGAGCGAAATCTCTACACACTGTGTTTATCATGAACAGATAATTGAAAGAGAATGCTATCGCATCAACGGGAACATTTAATTTGTACATCGGGATTATATAATGATTTTTCTATTTTATATTTTTTACAAAGTAAAAATAGAAAATAAATTTCATAATAAAATTATAATTTATTTGGAAATTTACAATTAAATTATTGAAAATAAAAATAAATATTAGAACAATATAAGTAATAAATGCTTTAAATATAAAAATTGAAATTGATAATTAAGAAATTTAAATAAATAAAATTAGCATATCATTTTGAAATGTATGTTTAAAATTATTATTATTATATTATAGAAATATTTATTATATTATATTAATTATATGGATAATTATATTTTTATTAATATATTAGTAATATTTTTATTATATATTACTATATTTTTATTATATATTACTATATTTTATTATTATATTATTTGTTGATATGTAGAAGCCCTATTTACAAGCCAAAATATGCAACGAAATGTTGATTTACCTTAACCCTAATTGGGTGAATTGCTCCAACTATCACAAGATGCAAAGATGAAGACAAATGTATGGCAAAAATGCCTCCAAAACATGCCTAGAAATATGCTAACCGCAACTGAAATAAAGCCTAAGGGTTTTACATATGAAACATGTAAAATGACTACCAAATAGTGGAATTGCCTCTCCAAATGTGGTGCCAAAATGAGGGTTGGAAACCCTTGCACAAGTGAACACTAATGATGCCAAAATGTTGCTCCCAAATAGGAAAATTAGATCTGTTGGTGCAATTCTAAAGCAAACACAACATCAAACTCCCTCTAAATACCCAAATATGCCCTTCAATGCTAGTCACCCTTCTTCCCAACTATGGCACATTACTTTTAAGGCCAAACCCTGGTTATATCACCCTCCAAACATGCCAACAAGTCTAATCCAAAGATCTAATTGGAATTTATTCTCTTCTTATTTAAATGATGCCAATGAAGTACAAGTAGGCCTTTGTTATGAAGCCTTCTCAAGATGAATTGGGTTTTCATCCAATTCACCTTATATCCTCAAGGGTTTTTGTCCTTGGAATACGATGCAAATAAATTGCAAACAAAAGGAATAAGATAATATGTTGAATGATGATTAATCCTCCCAAAATGAACTTGTATTTATAGTAACCTCCTCCTTAACTCCCTAAAATGGCCGACCCAATTTGGAAGCCACTTCTTATTTTAAAATTGCTTTTTATTTTATTTTAATCTTTTTCAATTGGGCGCCAAAAAATCCCAATCCAAATTTATTATAATTTTAATTTATTTTCCCTTTATATCTCCCAAAAAGGGGTCACCCAAGCCCAATAAAATATATAAAAATATCTTAGGTTCCAAAAATCAAATTTAAATATTATTTCACTTCTTCCCCTTGAGTACCAAAATCAAGAATAATAAAATATTGTTGTTTTTCTTATTTCTCCTTGCTCGATTTCAAAAGGGACATTACAATCTTCCCTTCCCAAAATTGCTTGTCCTCAAGCAATGACAAGCACACCACTACCTAGATCTCATATCATCACACTACCACACCCATCATTTTAAGGAGATAGATGTACCTTGAGGAACTATCAATATCACCCAACTCTCCCACTTCGAAGGATTCCTCATGAATGTGCAAGATGCCCCTTGTAGGTGCATAGAATAACATGCCAAACCCTCCTATGTTGTTGGTATAAATCAAAACAACAATCTCCCAACTAAAAATCAAACTCAAGTGAGTGCAAATATCATCACCAATGTTATATGACGATAGAGTATCATTCATACATCGTTCCCCAATGATGAAGAGATGATCCAAACCTCTCCAAAACACCCTAACAACTGTTGTCCTCCAAGGATCCTACAAGATTCCCATATGCAATAAGGTAGATCCTGGAGTAGATCCTCATGAACTAGGGTAGGAAGGCCAAGATCTTCAAGCTTATGACATAGTCCAGCTAGAGCACATGCATTAATTACTCAAACCCAAACATTATAACAATACCTCCATACCTTGTGTCAAAGTGTAGCTTCACCTCCTAAGTATGCCCAATAAAGGCAAGTGCCTCCACGACATGCATCACAAATTCTTGAAATAGAGCAACTACATACTCTACTAGATAGTCATCAACATGATGAGACTCATCACAAGCAAACTCTTCAAGTGCTCCATGAATGATCAAAGACCAAACCAAATCTACATTATCCATATCTCCATCTACATATGAAGGAACAATACTAGTGACTAATCCATAAAGTGTATGATCCATGATGTCATCCGAGTCTATGATGTGAGCCTTCAAATGGCTCTCCAAAAGAGGTGACACCAAATCCTCATAAAGCAAGTTGTGTGAACAAACAAGGAATTTTGAATCATACCTCAAACCTGATTGCTCCACTTGCTTGGCCACCATACAAGGCTCATTCCTCATATGCCACATGCTTTGAATCTTATTTACATCTCTCATGACATATCATACTAGCTTTTCCATCTGAGTCTATGATTTGAGCCTTCAAATGGCTCTCCAAAAGAGGTGACACCAAATCCTCATAAAGCAAGCTACGTGAACAAATAAGGAATTTTGAATCATACCTCAAACCTGATTGCTGCACTTGCTTGGCCACCATACAAGGCTCATTCCTCATATGCCACATGCTTTGAATCTTCTTTACCTCTCTCATGACATGTCGTACTAGCTTGGTCCTCTTGTGTCTTGGACACATAAATAAGACTTCATGTTTGTCTCCCAAATGAGTGCCAACAATAGAAGAAGTCTTCTTAATATCATCCTCATGAGTAGGAGCAACCAACTCAATATTATGTGAAAGCCAAAGACTATTGTTTCAAATCAGAAAATAGTTATTAATATACCTTTCCATAGTATCTTCATTCGAATTTGCATCGATGATGTGTGTCATAAGTCCAAAAAGTAGAGTAACCCACACCTTTGCTCTCCTAACTCTTTGCAACCACCCATCACATGTCTTGTATCTTCTTCACATATTCTATAGCATGGTATGCAAAATCAAAACATTTGTGCCTTGAATCCACAATACATTCCTTGTATTTGACACTTAAATCTTGAGTGCCAACATTGGGAGGTCCCTCAACACCATTCCCCTCATGTGGCATAGTTGTTATCTCATGGTTATACAAATGAATATTAATGTTGTCATAAAAAAAAATTAGAACTTTCATCATACCTCTTTGTAGTACCTTCAATCACCTCAAACTTCTCTTTCCTCATCGTTTCATTTTCTACAACAAGTGTCAGTCCAATATGAGTTTCTCCATCAAAATCATAAGCCTTAAGGCAGATCCCCTTGGTTGTCAGAACATAATAATTTGAAGATAAGGGAATGTTGTCATACATCAGAAAATTAGTCCTTACCTCATGCTTTAGTTTAATGTCTTCTTCAATCTCAATCATATATCCTTCCATGAATGGGTGCTCATTCATTAGTGCAAGTCTGAGAGATGTCTTCAATCGAAAATCAAGTGTTTCATGTGCCATAATTTCTATCATGGGTGTCATGATTATACAAGTACACTTTTGCATTGGCATGACATAGTCAGGTCTGTGGTGTTTGGTGGTGATTTGGTTTGGTGCTAGGAGGTTTTTTCTTATCTCCTAGATACTTATTTGGTTCCTTGACTATGGTACTTGAATGTGGGCATGTTTGGAAAACCAGATTTGAGGTTGATTTGGTGTTTGAGTCATTTGGTCTATAGGATTATTCTCAAGTTGATATCTTGAAGTTATGATATTGCTATCAAGATTCAACCTTGTAGTTTTCGAGTCAAACTCATTGACCCATGATTCATGAGTAGTGATTCACAAGAACTCATCTCTCATGATAATGAATGGTCCACTTAACACTCATTGCATCTAGGTAATGCTCACAGAGGTGAAACATTGGTCCGTCCCGGGAGGTCACCCATCCCAGTACTTATCACACTGTGGAAGAAACCTCCTACTTATCTTGAAGTTTGCAGTTTACTAATGTGATGATGAGTTTGCATGTTATAGTTATTGGATCTATGAGTTATGTGATTGGTAGGTATGGACAACCTATTGATTGCAGTTGGATGAATTGGATGTGGACTATCTATATCCACTAGGTTTGATTCAATGTTGTTGTAGGCTTTATTAGTTGGCCTTGTTCATGGTCATTTGTACATTGGTATGTGTGCTTTGAGATGAGAGGATGGATGATGTATAGTTCCTAGATAGTCGGTTATGAGACTTGTAGCATGATGGTTTTATCACTTTGTCATGGATAGCTTGATTATAATTTTCAATGGGAGTTATTGATAGTGATGGATTGGTGATGTTCAGTATATCCTTGATGGTTTGTTGGTGGTTGTATCTTCTTGGCTTGGAGATCTTGGTTTCAATTGATGTTATTAAAATTTTAGTTGTGTGTGTAGACCTGGATGCTCTTCATGGAGGATATGGTTGTCACGATGCCATGTGTAGCTTGATATCACAATTCATTGGGAGTTGTTGGTAGTGATGTCATTTATTGTTGATGATGAATGGTTATCTTCATGTTGGTAGGAAATGTTGACATCTTGGAGCCATGGAGTACTCATGGAGTCTTTGGTTGGGGTGTTCTATATGCTTTGTCTTTTGACATGTTATCCTTGTTTGATAGGATGATTAATTTTATGTCATGGTATACTCTTGTTTGTGCATATTATAGTTTTTGGCATGGAATAGATGCATGTTATGTTGATTAGAGCATATTTTATGTTCATATGGAGCATGTGATCTCCTAGGAGGAGATGGTTAGATCATGATGCCATGATATGCTCCTGATTCACGATTGGATATGTGACATTGATCTTGTTTGGTTCTCTTTGTATTGAGTACACGATCATTTTCTTGATTACTTCATGATGATTCTATTTTGCATTTGGAGTTTGGCATGTATTAATCGATTACTGTGCTCATGGATACATGGAGACTTAGGTGAAGCTTGATCTCTTGTGGTTAGAGACATGTTTTTGAGATGGTTACTCTTGATGAGATTTCAGCAGGAAGTCTGAGGAGCTTACACCTTGGTTGGATATGAGTCCAACATAGACTTATGAGGAGAGTGTTCTTGGATGAGTCATGCGGACTTGGATATCTTGGAGGAGTAGTCTCATTCCCCACTCTTGGTCTACTTGGTGGTTCACTTGAGAGGTATTGCCCATTATTTCTTTTAGGTGCATTATATTTATGATTTTTCTTCTCATGCATATGGATCTTGAGCTATGGATATTTGAGTCTAAAGGGTTCATTTGAGAAATGTTAGCATGTGTATCTCTTTATGCATTATGAGTACATTCATTGATGTTGAGTTTAGGAGATGTATTGATCTAATTTCCTTCTTTGGGAATGGTTACATTGAGTTTGATCTTCTTTTTTTAAGAGGCTTACATCCATGTTAGTTACATGATACATATGTTATGTTTGATCTTAGTGATTGAACAATTGGTTTTTATGGCTTTTATTTTGGGGTTTTGTGGAGGAGATCACACTTGACACAGTTAGCTTTTAGAGGTGTATGTAGAAGTAATTTTTATAGGTGTATGATGTGCGGTGTTTCTCTCTTTGGTCTTGGTTACCTTCTTAGATATTTGGTTTCACATTACATTGGTTTTGAGGTTTGGTTGGAGCTATTGTGATCATTAGCTTCTAGTCATGTGTTTTCACTTATGTTCTTGGGTGATGACATGATTGTTCCTTTATCTCTTATAGGTTATTGGTTTACAGGTTTTTCAAATCATTGTGGATGCTCAAGTTGGTACTACATGATATTGGTTACACTTCTATGTGGTGTTATTGGTGGATCTTTGGATGCCTTGATCATTTTCAGATTTGACATTACCTTGTGCAATGGAAGTTTTTGGATGTGTATGTTCATTATATGACAAGTTTGACACTTAGAGATTGTGATTTCATGTTATGGGTTGTATATGTTGATGACATGAGGTTAACTTGTTATGATTTGTATACCTATGAGGTATGGATAGTTGGATGTGTTAGCATTTTTTGTGAATGTTATTAATATCTATGGTGATTATATTTTGATAGCTATTGGTACATGCTTATTACCTTTGGATTGAGTGTTTGTGTATGGGATATTGGTTGGAGTTAGGACTTATGCTTCTTTGTGACAGATTGTGTGGAATCTCTTTCGATGGTTTCGTATCTTTGTGCATTGGCATGATGGAGGATGAGAGCATTCATGCTTGAGGTGGTCACCTTGATTCTTGTTGCAAGTATCTTAATGGAGCACATGGATCACTTTGATTCCTTGATGGTATGTGTGGCTATAGGGATTCTTCCCTTGTTCATGTTTTGAGCTTACTTGTTATCCCTTATATAATGTATACAATAAGTGGGGAAATATTAGGAATTAGGTGTTACACCTTGAATAATGTTTATAATGTTTAATTTATTATTATGTGTGTGGTGCACCTAGGGGGACCTAGAAGTACATGTGTAACTAGGAGTTAACATTCTTGGGGCCACTTTATGTTGTATGTAATATTGAGACATAATATAAGTTGTAAAAATGTATTTATTTAATATTGGGGAAAGTAATTTAATAAAGTACCCAATATTAAATGTGGGGTCATGGTTTTGTAATCTCATGGTTTTAGTCACGTGGTTTTATGCAATACCACTTGGTGGTTTTGTGCGAGCTTGTTTCTATAAAAACAAACACAAGGGCAGTTGTCTAAGGTTGGTAGGTTGGCTAGTTGGTGTTTTGAGTCTTCTTCTGAAGAGTGCATATGTAAAAAATGGCATGGGATGTGTGGTTATATGCTTGGACACATAGAGGATGCAATTGAGGAGGATTGATGGTTTAGAGGTGTTCAAGGAGGCTCTAAAGATGTATTGATATGTTTATTGCTGAATAAAACATGAGTCATGGATGCTCCTGGAGGTTGGGTTTTTCCCTCTTGAGGGTTTTCCCAGGGTATGTAGATCGTGTCACTCTTTCATGGGTATGCTGTATATTCTCTTGCATATGGATTGTGTATACTTATTTGCATAGATTTCTCTTTTAGGAACTTAGGTGGAAATTGTCATTAGATGGCTGCAAGTTTCCTTTCAATCAAGAGATCAATGGTTGAAATTGAATGAGAGCTCCAATTAACTGAAAATATCTCATTTCAAGAAAATTTGTTTGAGATATTTTGGAGGGAAATATTTTGAAAAAATAATATTCCCTTTTTGAAAAGGGAATATGCCATGTGCAAGTTGGAGGAAAATTCACTAATTGAATAAAAAATATTATTTAATTTTCAGGTGAGAGAAAATTATGATTTAATTAAATAATTGAAATGGTCTAATTAATGTGCATGAGAGGCAAAATTAGTATTTAATTAAAAATTTGAAATTATTTAATTAATGTGGAGGGATACAAATTTGAATTTAATTAAAAAATTGAAATTATTTAATTAAGGTGAATTTAGGGGAAAATAATGAAAAATGATGAATTAATCAAATAATAGTAAGTATTCAATTAATAAAGGAAAATAATGAATTTGATCAAATAATTGGAAATTATTTAATTAAAATTGAGAAGTTGGGAGATAATGAAGAAAATGATAGAAAATAGTGAATTAAGAATTTGGTGATGCGTTTAGACTATTTTAGGTGTCTACTGAAAGATGGAGATAAAGAGATATACATATATTCGGAAAGATAGGGGGAAGAGAGAGATGTAGAAAGAGGTAATGAGATATAGATAGATAGGAAGATAGAGATAGAGATAGAGATAATAGAGATAGAGATAGAGGTGGAGATGGATATGGATATATGGATTAATATATAGATAGGGAGAGATGGAAGGAGAGAAGAAGAGGGAGAGGGATACATATAGATAGAAAGAGGGAGAGATAGAGATACAATGAGAGAAGGAGAGTTGAAGATATAAAAATAAGAGACGAAAGTGATATATAGATAGAGGTAGAGGAAGTGAATACTCTCAATTCTACTATATATATGACCATTTTTTCTCCTCATAACAATTCATTTATTAATACACATTTATATGTTTATCATTTTTTATAAATAAATAATTATGCAATTTTCTTGAGATGAAATCTTATCAAGCTTAGAACATATTGATAAGAAAATTTACAAGACGAGAAGTCACCAATGACTTATCAAAGCAATATAACCAAAGAGACAAGGAGAGTTAAAACCAAAATGAGAAATGGTTTATGGTACCACTATTTCACCTATGAATCATATCAAACATCATAACTATATAAGCAATAAGTCATCATTTTGTTTGTGTGTGTGTGTGAGTGAGTTCTCATATTCATGGTGCACATGTCATTCTTCTGGATACACTTCCCTCTCTCTGGTGATGCTCTCCCTCTTTGTTTGGGAGTGGAAAACTAATTTCCTGCATCCACTTCATACAACCAAAAATATAGCTAGTTCGATACCCATAGTATTATAATGTATAATATAAATTATTTACTAACATCACACAGATAATAAATTTACATCTATATCTTTCCAAACAATATCAATCTGATATTTTTCTTTGCCTTAATATAAATAAACTAGGACATTCATAGTATAATGTTTACAAAACATAATTTTGGTATCATAATTTAAAATACATATCATAGTATTTAACATATAGTTAGTTAAAATAACATAGTCAACTTGATCCAAAAACTAGTTATGACATGTGTCCATTCATCCTTCAACATATCTGCACCATAAGGTCCAATGGTTCCATCTCTAAGCTATTTCATCTTTCAACATATCTGGTTATAGTTCAACATATTCATCACCTATTTTGGTGGTTCTATCTTAGTGGTCAAAACAATTTTGATTCAAAATTAGATCATAACTCCTAGTCATCTAGCCATCAATTGACACTCCCATCCATGCCATTAGAACATGTTGATTTCACACTCCCCATCTTACACATAAGAACTCATCCACTATCATTTATCTCTAGTCAAGGTCAAGGTTACACCCCAAACTCATCTATATAGTCTATATTATAAGTATCATTCAACATTGCACCCTATCCAAATCACAAACGAGTATCTTAGACCTAAATCAACATTTTAATCATACGTTACCATCAAACAACGCTCTGTTGAGAACTTATCATATCTCATGATTGCAATCCCCAAATTAATTTATTCGTTTTGGGACAAAGACATAACTTAAATCCACACTTGCTCTCTTAGGAACATAGCCTATCCTAAGTAAGAAGTCAACATCACAAGAGACCAACATGCAATCTTGATTTATGGTTGGTTTAGTGATCTTTATTTTGTTTGGGCATGCAAAATCTTTGCTTCTTTTAAACATAGAGTAGAAAATGAAGCAATTTGTTTTTTTCTTGAAAATGTAGAGCTAGATTTGTGCCATAATTTTTCTCTACCATTATTTCTTTCAAAAGAGCAACATAATATCTCTTAATATTTTTTTCTTTAAGGGTTGAATTACTAGAAAATTCATTTTCCTTCTAGCTTAGATGAATAAAACAACAATGTTCTCAATTTTATTAAGTTTTTCTATTTTTTTGAAGCAACACTTTCTTCAATTTTAGCTTATTTGGTTGGTTATATATTGCTTAAATACATGTGATAGTTTTTCATTCCTTTTTATGCCTTAAGTAACTTTGAATTTCATGTGCTAAAGGCAAAGGGAACTTGTAATGATGTGCATGAGTTGTTTTCTATTCACACGAGTTCTATCAAATTGTGTGACCATGAATGGTTTTCTACTTAGAAGTCAACAAAGTCTTTTTAACATATCATTTTTCTATAGTTTCATCAATGAATCATTAACTATTAAATTTTTGCTTGGTATAAGTAAGCCATGTTTCATTTTACCTCCTATACACAACCAATGTGTTGTAGTTAATACATTGGTTGTTTACCTATGAAACCTACTCCTCCTATAAATAACTAGTGTATTGACTACAATACACCAATTGTTTAAGCTCAACCATTTCATTTTGTAGGGTGATCCTTAGCCATTCTATTGGATCTTCTATGATATAAATGGAAAGGAGAGGTAGGTGTATAACCTCCAATCCCAACCCCAAACTTGAGTGGGAGGGATGTGGATGTGGATGTGGATGTGTATAGAAGAATTTTAATTTACATCTTGTTTTTTTGTTTCATATAATATATTTAGATGATAGGATTTTATTGTGAGTATTGAAGATCAAATTAAATTAGATATGTTGACTTATGCTTGATAATTTTTTACTTTCCTCAAATCTTTTTAAATCACCTGAATTATAAAAAGAAAACTGATAATACTTTAATTCAAATTCATGTATATATGAAATGTAGATTTATATTAGAATCATTGAAATGAAAACATGTTCACCATGCCATACAAGAAACTTAGATAGGTATTTGACCTACCCCAAACATTCCACCTATCCAAACAAAACAATGTGATTTGTTAGATTTAACAGTTCCAAGTATATTTTATGTAATGGGCTAAAGATTGTATAAATTATTGAGTATAATTTTTTCCTACAAGGAATATTTTTTATTTAAATTGTGAGCTCGTAGAATAAAAGCTACCATTTCACAATATTTAACCATCTACCCTTTCTAACATTCACTGTAACTGTATGCGAATTAAAAATGTGATTCATCAGATCATTCAATTACAGATGGTATTACCCAGAGCCGCATCATGACATCTGGTCATGTTCTGGAACAATTTTGAAAGAAAGACATTCGTCCCTGTTTTCACTATACTTCCGCTATGATTACAAGAAACTTGTGTGAAAATATATTTAAGTCCACTGTGGGGGTCTTGACTCTTGAGCGAAGCTACTGAAGAAAACCCTTGTTCTGCAAGCTGACAACTGTATCAGCCAGGCATTTCTTCATTGGTGTAAATGAAACCCCAAGTTTTCTCATCTTCTCATTAGAGAATTTGTAAGCCTGTTTCCTTGGATTTTTCTGGTCGGAACATCTGTAGAGATGGTTAGCAGAAGCATTAGTTGAACTGATTGATATTCATTGTTGCTGTAACAAAGAATTCATTCAAAATTATCTGAGAAGGAGATAAAAAATGAGTACATGAGAGGAAGAGGATATTGGGGGAACAATTGGGCCAAGAGAGCCACCAATTCTCCACGGTGCATGTTTGCTTCTGCACACAGATACCGCCCACTTGCAGAAGGTGTTTCGTACACTAAAATATGAGCTTCTGCCACATCTCTCACATCCACATAAGCCTGGGTTAAGTTTGCGTATGTTTTGGCTGAATCTGCACATTATATCTTTGGTTTAATCTATCTGTTCTAGATAAACATCAAACAATTCAATGCAATTTTAAGTGATATGTTCTAAATCTTACTAAACGATGAATGGTAATGAAATTCGTTCTAGTTTCTGCATACCTGTTAAATATTTCATAATATGAGCAGTACTGGCGTTGATGGAGTGCTGCAGCAGAGGGCCTAAAACCAAACATGGGTTCACCACTATCATATCCAAATTCCTCTCCTCTGCCCGCTTCCAAGCAGAATCCTCTGCCACAGTTTTGGCATAGCAGTACCAGTTCTGCAACATTAAATTAGGCCAAATCTATTAGTGATTCGTTTCATTTCTTATGAAATAGTGATTGGGTATGTTTCAAATTAGAATGTTTTTGAATTAATGCTTGGATCCTATTCAATTGATCTATCGTATTAAATGTTTTAGTAATGAATCATAAGATCTGATAAACATATTTATTCTGAAAAAATCATGTCTACTAATAATTTTAAGTGGTACCTTTGTTTGAATGCAGTAATCCAAATCACTCCAGCAGTTTTCATCAACCACAAGGTGGGGATCTCTGTTGGGGTCCATGTAAACCGCACCGATTGAAGAGGTCATGACTAGGGGCTTTACTCCCCACTCTGCGCAAGCGTCCAACACATTGGCAGTTCCTTTGACAGCTGGTTCTATTACCTGTTCCTGCACAACCATGCCATTAGAGCAAGCTTCACAACCATCGCCATTAGAGCAAGCTTCACAAGGATTATGAGTTCTTTCCTTTGAGGGAATACATATTCAAAGCCTATAACTTACAGGGTCATCTGTGAGAAGGCAAGCCATATGGAACACACCATCACATCCTCTAATAACTTGAATCAAGCTTTGGTAATCAAGAATATCAGCCTTGACAAGTTGCAGCCTCTCTTTCGCTCCTTCCAACTCCCTCAGATGTTTTACTTGCCATCATCTGTACTTCAATCAAACATTAACTATTATCAGATAAATCATAAATATGAATTAGTAAAACATTCATAGATGTGATTGTATATACTGACCAGGATTACAGAAGGCTCCTTTAACAGCATACCCTTTTGTCAACAGCCTTTTAACAAGCCAGGAGGCAATGAATCCTCCCGCGCCCGTTACACAAATTGCTTCCTCTCTCATATTTCTTCTCTCCTTCACTGACAAGGAAAGCTCTGGCAAGGAACTTTAGATAAACAGAGTAAAGACAGAGAAAGAGAGTAAAAAATTTAGGGAAAGAGAGTAAAGAATTTAGGGAAACAGAGTAGAGAATATAAAGAAACAGATGAAAGGCAAAGAAGAGCAGTGTAGAACAGAAAGGCACTGTCTATGCCGGCTACAAATTGGGCACTGTCTATGCCGGCTACAAATTGCACCGTCAGAATCCGTATCCGTCAGAATTCGTATCCGTCCTTCCCGTGTTTGTCAGAATTTCGTACTGACAATTTAACTAACAATTTAAACCCCCACACAGTTTCAATAATATTTTTTCACAAACGTAAAAAAAAACATCTAAGTTAATTTTTTTGGTAAATATTAGATAGATTTATATTTTTCTAATATATTTTTATTATATATTATATAAATATAATACAAATTATATATTAACAAATAATATAAATATAATATTTTTATATTATTTTTTAATATATATTTTATATTATATATAAAAACGAGGGCTTTTATATATAATATAAAATATATATTAAAAGATAATATAAAAATAATTATATTATAAACATCAGTCATTCAAGCTTTCAATAAAATTACTTTTTATTGAAACGGTGAGTGTTGTAATGGGTAAAATTTAACCAGTCAGCACCTCATAAATTGAATCAAATTACTAAAAGTTTTATTTATTTAAATTTGAGAACATTCTGTACAATCGTTTGGGATCGAAAAAAATAATAAAAATTGTAAAAAATCTTTTATACAACTGTTTATGTGATTGCTTATAAATGTTTTTGATCCAAGATTTTTGATAAATATGACAATAAATACAACCACACAATAAATGACAATTAAGATTGAAAAGAATTTTTTTTTTGTAAGAAATTTTTTGTACAACTGTTTATGCGATTGCTTATAAATATTTTTGATAGATAAACAGGATTTTGGAAAGGTCTTGATCTTTTGTACAAAAAATAGATACAACCACACAACAAAAGACAACCAAACAGAAACAAGACTATAAAAAACACAATATTACAACTGAAAACACACCAGCCGACTTCTAAAAGTCATTACTTATTCACTCCTTACCTTCCAAGTAACGTCAGAGAATATATAGAGAGGACTGCTAACTTTACCAAGTTGCATGGTAGTGCATTCTGAGATTTGTAAATTTATTTTATATTTCACGTTGATTAGGTATAATATGTTAGCAATTGTAAACGTGATTTATAATTGTATTTAATAGTTTTGTTAAAAAATATAATATATAATAATAATTAGTATTACTTTATATTATATTTATTATATATTAATTTTTTATATTATATAAAAATAGAATTATTATTAGTTATAATAATTTTATATATGTATTTAATAGTTTTGTTAAAAAATATAATATACAATAATAATTAGTATAAATATATTATTTATAATTTATTTTTTATTATACAAAATATACATACTCTAAAACCTACTCATTATTAAAACTTTCGTTTGAAACCTAATTTCAAATTGTAGCTCGCCAAATTGGAGAAGTGTAAGGTCAATACCAGCAGAAATAGTTTGAGGAGGGGAAACCGGCAAAAATGACACGGCTAACTTAAAAACGGATTGGGCACCGTAAACAAAACTATAACAAAATATTATATTACACTTTGTAAATCTTACAAGTAATTTGTCCAAACATATAGAAAAAATTGTTAAAGCACTACATACTTGCTATTTAATAGATAATGTGCAAATGTACAACTCTTGGTCCATCAGTAATTAATTATATTCTCAATTTGACATAAATGAAAATTCTTATTTTCCATGGTCATCCCATATCTCATAAATATTGTGTAATAAATGTTCAAATTGGAGACTTTAATCATTAAATTTTCAATACCTATAAAATAAATATGTAGATGTGAAGCTCACAATTTGAATCAAATCAAGTAATTAATACACCAAATTTTAAACTTCTCTCTATTAATCCACACCATCCCCTCTTATCTAATATAAAAAATCCATGAATCAAATATTTTTAAAAATTGGGAGGAAAAAATTAATAAAATTAACCTAAGATATCAATAACCCATTTACAATCCAACTGCATACAATCAAACTTATAAAGAAGATCAAGATTGGTTTTCTTGCATTTTCCAACATTTATATTTTGAATACAAATATTATTAAAGCACATAGACTATTAGAGTGCAAAGAATATCATACTATTCTACAATTTATTTCTCCAAGTATATTTTTTTGTTATATTTTAAGTTTTTCCCCTACATTATCCATACAACATTAGAGTGATTTTCTTGTACTAGTGACTATAAGTCAAGAATAATAGAAAACCATAAAGTTTTCGACCCCATGCCTTGAGATTCAAATATTATTGAAAGATATTAGTACTAGTGAACTATAAATTGCATTTTATTATAATCATAAGATAAGATGTAGAAAATAAATAAATGAAATCTTCATGAATTTATTAACAAAGTAGTATTTTAATCTAGAATCAATCCTTTATTCAAGTAGCTCTCCATCAACTTGATTTCACATGCCAAAGGCTAACAAATACTTCATGCATTGCTCTTAATCAAGTAAATAATTGTTACCACTCTATTAATGTCTCCTTTTCCAAATCCTAAGAACAATCTCAATTCACTTCAAGTTATTGGTTATAATCACATTTTTCACGTCAATTTACATTACTGACCTAATGAATTTGGTTGCACATGTCTTACAATATGGATATTCTAACATAGTAAGGTCAAAGGTATACAAGCCTACTTTTCTCAACATTTCTTATCCAAATATTTTAGGGAATTCACACTTGTGATATTTTTAATACTATGGGGTATACAAGTATGTGTTTCTCCTATCTTGTCATGGGATCAATGCTAATGGTTTTTACTCATCTCTTTCAAAAAACAAGTAGATTCAACTTTTCATATACGCTCGTCTTATTTTCTCAATAGTCATCTAAAGGGCTAGAGTTGCTAAGTTGGACTCATCTATTATGGAAAACAAAAAGATTCAATTATTTGACAATAATTCATAAATTTCAAACTAATAATGTAAATTCCTTCAAAATGGATTATCATATTTTTTAAACAAACTAAGTTAGGGGTTTTAATTTTTTTTTAGTCAAATCTTTGATATTTATTACACATTTTCTTCCAAGTGCTAATTCTATTCCTCTCCAACTTACCAAATGGTAAAATCTATTGAACAATAATTATAAATTAAATTAAATATAACCAATAGTTAATTTGATACTACCACTAACTTTACCTTTTTCAATTATTTTCTCAACACCCATATGAACAATATAAAAACCCAAAAGAAAATTAAATAAATTTTACATTGTCAAGCTATAACCTATACTTTCCTTAACCAAAGTTTGAGTATATCTAAATATGGCTTAGTTCTATGTATAACTTATGACAAATACCTTAATATTATCAATGACTTCAACTAGGGATTGGAAATATGTGTTATTTTATTTAAATAAATGACATATTACTTCTTGTGGTGTGGGCCTCCCTCACAAAATAAAATATACCTTAGTTAAGAGGCAACTATTAGTAGTGCACTTGACCACTCCTAAATTTTTCATGTTTAATAAAATGTTAATCATCTATTATAGCCCCATTCGTACAAAGAAAATCATTAAATTATATTTAATACTTACCCAATATGTTCTAAAGTTTCCTTTACAAGATATCTAATACAATTTAGCTCATATTCATCTACTACTATTTACAAGATATAGAAAAGAATTATGCTTATGCATGGATAAACCTTTTTTATTGCTCTCTAAAAATCTTGTAAATATGTTGTTTGCATGATAACAATGGATAATTTACCTTTTTATTATCCCCATACATATTTTCTTTTATATTTTTCTTATAATAGAAAACAAACAAATAAAATCTTCAAGACATTTATTACCTAGTGTGCCTATAATCTCTTATTATTGATACATTTAATCTTAGTTAGACTAAACCATGTAAATCAAAACACATATAAACCATGTAAATTAAAATATAGATAAACTATGTAAAAATAGTGGTTGCACATTACATAGTGCCCAAAAAAGTTTGGATAGTGGTTGCACATTGCATAGTGGCATAAACAAGTTTGGATGGTGATTGCACTACATATTATAGAATAAATCATGTGTAATAGTTATTACACATTGCATATTATAACTAAGAATTATTCTACATGGTTAATAAATAACTCAATATTACATGATTTTGTAGAAAAATATTAATGATATCCTTTTGTTTATATATGGAAACAAGAAAAAGGAAAAGTAGAAGAATAAATCGGAGGATAAGGACCCATTTACTAAGGGGTGTGAAATTGAATACGTGGTTGAATAAAATGATGATGACACTTCAATTAACCTACCTTGCAATAACATGAGTTGTATTCCTATTGATGATATAGTGAAAAAATAATGGATGTTACTATCAATTCTTGTTATTTTCATGGTCAAAATATAAAGCTAAACAAAATTAAGTGGACACAAGAAAATATGGATGGTGCTATCAAAGATGTTGAGGATAATTCCTTCTCCATAAGAATAAAAACAAAATAGTGGGGAATCCCTTTTATTATTTTTACATATTGGTTGTTACGACTAACAATTAAAAAAGAAAGGAACCATCAACTATCCTATCTATGGAATAAGAGATGGAAGTAGTTTAGTGGTGAAATTATTTGACTTAACTTGGTCATGGTCTTAAGGTTATTAAATTGAAGTCACATATGGCTAACATATGTCAAAAAAATACAACTCCTTTCAAGAATGGTTTGCCAAGTAGATCATGGTAGATGGATTTCTGTAAATGTCATCCAAGGGTATGTGCAGGATCATGATGGGCCAAAAAGTGGCGATATCTAAGTGATATGATGACCCATGTGGCTAACAATTTTTTTTTACCCAGAATTGATGAAACGAAAAGGGTTTTTAAAGGATATTCTCAGCTTTCCACCAATATAAATTATGTTTTACTTTGAATTTAATAAATAATTATTATTCATTTTCTATTTGAATTACGACTAAATTCTTGATTGATAGGGTGATTGAAAAACATCTATAACTTTCAAATGGTATCACATTTTTTGAATCTGAAATATGCGTCACATTTTATGCTCCGCATAATATAGGATTAAAAAATAAATAAATAAATTCAAGAAGTTTTGACCAAGTTAAGGTGGTTAGACATACAAGTTTTTATATTTTTAAAAATTTTTAATAAAAAAATCATAATTAATTATTTACTTGGAAAAAAATTACAAAAAAATATGCTTCACATCCAGACATGAGTCCCTTACTTATATCTAAAATATTATAAAAAAATATTATCATTTTATTGTGGTTAGGGTGGTTAGACAGACACCTACTTTTTATTTTTCCTCTGAAATTTAAGTACTACTGCATTGAAATTTCAAAATTTCACCAAATAGATTTAAAAAAATAAAAATAAACCTAGTAGTTTAGAAACTACATTCAATTATCTACAGATTCTATTCATACATGTTTTTGAAATAATATAGATAACTTATTCAAATTTTTACGTCAAGTTGCCTAAATCTGATTTTCTGAATTTTTTTGCCACTTAAGAGCCTATTTTTTCCATGATGATCCTGCACATACCCCCAAGATTGATAATAAGTATTGTTGAGGGTCTAGCTAGGGACAAAACAATGATGTTAAGTCCAAATATTGTGATTTTTTTTTATGAAAACTTGGATAAGTTATATAATTCTAATTAGTATCGACCAACCAAGATATGCAACTATAGTCTATGATGAAACCAATGTGAGTGATCCCATAGTACTGGTTTACAATTTTTGGCCAAATTGGACACTGAACTGATTTTTTCTAACTAAATCTTTACTTCCAGACACTTATAACGACTAAACCATGAGGAATTTGAAGATGATGCAAACAAGTGATTTGTGAGATTTTGTTTGTAGATTCTAAATATATTTTTTTCAAAAAAATTGGAAACATATTGCACTTCTTTTTCCATCTCCTTCGAAAACTAGTTTTTTCAATAAACACCATTTTTAAGGAGTGACACTCACCGTATAACACGTAACTTTTTTTCCATGAAGGATAAAATTCTAATTTTTTTGAATTTATATTTTTAACTATGATATCTAGTGTGTCCAATTAGTTTCATAGTGTTTTATTGATTTTTTTTTTCTTAATCAAGTTTCAAAGTCAAACCAATTACAATTCAGACATAGGCAGATTGTATAATACAACTTTTTTTGTATGTATCAAAATTCAATTTTATTTTTTTTATTGGATCAAGGACTTCAATATCTGGCGCACTCATATTTTATTTTTTATTTTTTATAATCTTTTATATTTTTACATGTGTAGAATAGAGAGCTTGATTTTCGGTTAAAAACCTACATTCACAAAAAATAAAAAATAAATATAATAATAAAATTAAATTTATTTAAAATTATACTTTTTGGGAAGCTTATAATAAGGAATACATACTTGCAAAAAATAATTTTCAAATGAATTCATTTGATCCCCCCCAAAAGGTAAATCAAAAGTAGTTTTTTATCAGTGTTTTGATAAGTGTAAAGGAGATGCTGTTATAGGTATGGTTTAATACTAGCGGGGTTCTATCCAAGGGGGTTTGATATAAGGTGGTTCGATCAAACCCTCTTCAATTGGAATCTTTAAAATGGAACTTTTTAAGGATTAAATCATTATATTTTCTAAAAATATGTGATTTCAGCAAAAATCAGAATCTCCTAGAAATTGTAAACCAACATTGTGGGATCACCCATGTTCAAGTAGGTAGAAGTTATCAAACATGAGTAATTGTCAAGTTAGGAAGTAGAATAATGCCTCATATTTTATCTAAAAGTAAATAATGGACAATAATATTATGTTGTATTAATCAAACAAGTCACAACATTTTAGGGTTCTATTTTTTCAAGGAAAAAAGGTAAGTGAAAAATTATCTTACTAATTGTGAACCAAGGGCTTGCATGGTAGCACAACCACATGCTTGGATGACTAAAAGAGCTATTATTTAATTGGATACATAATTTTTCTAGATCAATTCTAGTGCGCCTTCACCCATAAATAGACATCCCCTTATCTCTCATGGAAATAAAAGCCATGTGACTTTAACCATATAATAAAAGAGGTAAGATCTCTAGGTTTATCCCACCAAATTGGATTAAAGAAAGAGTAGAAAACTTTGGAGTGCTTTTTAAAGTGAAAAAAAATCATTATCCATGCCTTCTCCACCTCTTTAATACCAAGAATGAAGGTGATTCATTACTATGTAGATATAATAGATTGAGAAATTATAGATTTGGAGCATAATGAAGTGATACAATAAAGGTTCTTTGAAGATATGAGAAGATTTTGAAGAAAAAAATAAATAGGTTCTATGTAGTCAAGGTTTATTAAAAAATTATAAAGGGGTAAGTGCAGAAAAATGGGTAGCCAATTTGTGGCGAATTTACTTTTTCATCCCGAAATAGAGAAAAAAAAAGCACGTTATAGCAAAGCGCGCTCACGTTATAGCTCAAGGTAATGACTAAGCCTAGGATTGATCATTACCAAGCCATAATGCGAGCGTGTTATAACGTGCTCACATTATGGTTTAAATTTCAAAAAATGTGTGCATTTTGAGTTAAAAAATTGTGCATTTTTTGAAATAAAAAAAATAATTCCAAAACGTGATCGCTCGCATTTTGGTCTAAATTGAAATTTTTTTCTTCTCTTTTTCTTGTCTCTTTCTTCTTGTTATCTTTCAGGAAAATTATATACATGAAATAAAAATTTAAGTATAAGTTGACATTTACATATGGACATTTACTTTCTTATACTTTAAGTTATATTTCATGTATATAGGAAAGATGTTTGAGAGTGGTTTCAAATCTCTAGAAGATATAATGCAAATTCTAGTTTTTGGAAGACCTTAAAAATTTTAGACTTAGTCAAATTTAAGTAATCAGCATGTCAAATTTCAGTAACTAGGAGGTCAAATTTTAGTAGTCAGCAAGTTGTATCATCTTTCTCTCACTCTCTCCTTCTCTCTACTCTCTATCTCTCCACTCTCTCTCTCCCTTCTTCCCTCTCTCCCCTCTCTCTCTCTCTCACACCCCTTTATATCCTCCCTACATCTACCTCCTTCCCTCCCCTCTCTACTTCTCTCTATCTCTTCTCTCTCTCTACATCTCCTTCCCTCTCTACTTATCTTTATCTCCCCTCTCTCGATCTTTACCTACCTCTCCCTCCATCACTTTGTATCTCACCTATGTCTCCCTCCCTACCTCTTTCCCTCTCTACTCTCTATCTCTCCTCTCCCTCCCTCTACCTACATCTCTCTCACTCTCTATCCCTCTCTCCCCCCTCTTTCTCTCTAACTCTCTCCTCTCTATCTCATAATTCTCTCTCTCCCTCTCACTCTCTCCTCTCTATCTCACCACTCTCTCTATCTCTCTCTCTCTCTCACACAAACCTCTATCTCCATCCCTAATAATTCCTCCCTCCTTCCCTCTCTACTTCTCTTTATCTCTCCTCTCCCTCCCTCTCTCGACCTCACCCTCCCTCCCATTCTTTTTGTCTCTCCTCCCAATCTCTCTCACTATTGTCCATCGCTCCCTCCCCCCTCTTTCTCTCTCAATTTCTCTATCTCACCATTTTCTCTCTCTCACTCACACACATACACACCTCTATCTCCCTCCCGACCTCTCCTTCCCTCCCTCCCCTCTCTACTCTCTGTATCTCCTCTCTCTTTCCCTCTCTATACCTACATCTCCCTCCATCACTCTCTCTCCATCCCTCTCTATCTCACCTATGTCTCCTTCCCTACCTCTTTCCCTCTCTACTCTTATCTCTCCTGTCCCTTCCTCTACCTACCTCTCTCTTTGTTTCTCCATCCCTCTCTTTCTCTCTCACTCTCTCCTTCTCTCTATCTCACCACTATCTCTATCCCTACCTCTCACTCCATCTTCTCTAAATCACCATTCTCTCTCTCTCCCACTTTCCCTCCTTCCCTCTCACTCTCTCCTCTCTAAATCACCATTCTCTCTCTATCCCACTTTCCCTCCTTCCCTCTCTCTATCTCACCTATCCCTTTCTACCTCTCCCTCCCTCCAACCTCCCTCTCTCTCTTTATCTCTTTCTCATTCTCTCCTTAACTCTAAACTCTCTATCTCACCACTCTCTCTCCATCTCACTCTCCCTCCTTCCCTCTCTCCCTCCTATCCCTCCCTCTCTCCTTCCCTCTCTACCTACCTCTCCCTCCACTACCTACCATTCTATCTACCTCTCTCTCCCCCCTCTTTCTCTCTTACTTTATCCTTCCCTCTCTACTCTCTATCTCTCCTCCCTTCCCTCTCTACTCTCTTTCTCTCCCCCCTTCCTCTCTCCCCCTTCCTCTCTCCTCTCACTCTCTCTCCCTCTCCCTCTCACACACACTCACCTCTATGTCCTCCTTTCATCGCCCTCCATCCCTCCACTCTCTACTTCTCTCTATCTATCATCGCTCTCTACATCTCCTTCCATCTCTATTTATCTTTATCTCCCATCTCCCTCTCTTTACCCACCTCTCCCTCCATCACTCTATATCTCAACTGTGTCTCCTCCCTACCTATTTCCCTCTCTACTCTCTATCTCTCCTCTCCCTCCCTCTACCTCTCTCTCTCTACCACCCCCCTCTCTCTCTTTCATGTGCATGTGTACACACACACACTCACCTTTATCTCCTCCCTATCTATCCCTCCCTCCCCTCTCTACTTATCTCTATCTCTCCTTTGTCTACATCTCCTTCCTTCTCTACTTATATTTATCTCCCCTCTCCCTCTATTTACCTACCTCTCCCTTTATCAATTTGTATCTCACCTATGTTTCCCTACCTACGTAGTGTTGAGGGATTAGGGGTTAAGGTTTTAATGTATAGGGTAGAGAATAGAGGGTAGAGGGTAGAGGGTTTAAGGTTGACGGTAGAGGGTAGAGGGTATAGGGGTTGAGGGATTAGGGTTTGAGGGTAGAGGGTAGAGGGTAGAGGGTAGAGGGTAGAGGGTTGAGGGTTGAGGTTTGAGGGTTTAAGGGTTGAGGGTTCAAGGATTAGGGTAGATAGTTTACTTGAGTTTAAGGGTTGAGGCTAGAGGGTAGAGGGTAGAGGGTAGAGGGTAAGGGGTTTAAGGGTTTAGGGTTTAAGGGTTAAGGGTTAAGGGTTAAGGGTTAAGGGTTAAGGGTTGAGTGTTTAAGGGTTTAAGGATTGAAGTTATAGGGTTGAGGGATTAGGGTAGATATGGATGGATGGATGGAGGGAGGGAGATATGGAGGGATAAGTGAGATAGAGAGAAGTAGATAAGTTGAGGGAGGGACAAAGATATGAGGGTTGAGGATCCAATGTATAGGGTAGAGGGGAGAGAGATAGCCGGAGTGAGTAAGTGAGTGAGTGAGTGAGAGAGAGAGGGGAGAGAGATAGCCGGAGTGAGTAAGTGAGTGAGTGAGTGAGAGAGACCTGAGAGAGGGAGAGGGGGTAGGAGGGAGAGACTTGAGAGAGAGAGAGAGAGAGAGGGAGTGGGAGAGAGATAGAGGGAGGGAGGGGTAAGGGTAGAGTGTTTAATGGTTTAGGGTGTAACGGTTAAGGGTTTAGGGTTTACGGTTAAGTCTAGAGGGGAGAGAGATAGAGGGGGTGACTGAGAGAGAGAGAGAGACCTAAGAGAGGGAGAGGAGGTAGGAGGGAGAGGGTTGAGAGAGAGAGAGGGAGGTAGTG